>WAAF01015381.1:503068-806561 GCA_013400475.1 Tricholaema leucomelas
TCCAGATCATCAATAAAGATATTGAACAGGACTGGGCCCAGCACTGATCCCTGGGGAACACCATTAGTGACTGGCTGCCAACTGGATGTGGCACCATTCACCACAACTCTCTGGGCTATAGTGTGGTATTAACCCTATACCGTACTTCATGACCGTGTAAGATCCATTTAATATTAAATGCAGTGGTTGGGGGTGGCAACAGTTCAGAATATTGGATTTAATAAATATATATATATTTAATAAATATACAATATTATCTCGCACCAATTAATTTCTCTCCTCCACCACAAATCGGTGTAGGCAGCAGAATCCCCCTCCACGACAATATCACAGGCTGAACTTACTCCAAAGTGTAAGGTCCTAAACACCACATAAGGAAACTTCAGCCTAGATTTGGTGTTTTCATTTTATTCAATCATCTCATATGAAATATAAAACACTCCAAGAAAGGGATTAAAAGAAAGTACCGAGAGTCCCCCTACAGTATTCCAGACACTGGAACAATTAAACATACCCACCATCATCTATGTACATGTACAGGGAGAGACCACATCCTCAACTTGGGTCCTATGATCTAGTAACACTGAAGCGACATTTTCTCTCAGTTTTGATTTTGTTTCTATTATGAAAACTGTTATAAATAAAGAACAAACAGAAGAACATCTGATCATCACTTCAAATGCCTGTGGTAAAGCATGACAACACTCCCAGCTTTCCATTTTTCCCTCATGCAGAAATATATTGGGATTCTGGTCACTTAAACTTCCTAAATTTCATTTTGCTAACAGAAGAATAAGAATGCCAGATGTTTCCAGAGTGTACAATATACATAATAAGTCCAACTTAAAACACTACAGGCTGCCTACCTTTACAGGGAAGCAGCTGAAGTATGCTCCTGCAACCCATTCCTCAGCTTCACCCTGCTGACAGCAACTCTGAGTCATATCCAACAGTGAACAAATCCCCCTGAACACTGGCACTGAACCCTAAAAAGCCCCACCGTGTAGATCACAGTCCCTTCTCATATGACACGGTAGTCCCATGAAAGCCACCTGACACTGCTTAGCAGGGGGTGCTTGGGGCTTGCATCTGCCCCTCCGTCTTTGTCAAACTGACATCCAAAGATTTCCTCGGCAGCAAACATTAGACAGCCTCTCGACTTCTAGCTAACTGATTGTCACAAGGCCAGATGCTTTCCCCTCCATCAAATATGGGTAGATGTCTTCTCAGGAACTGCCTTGAGAAGAGCACAGCTGTCTCACTGAGCTAAGACAGGCACTTTAATTTGTTGTCCGCACTATGACCAGTGAAATAGCATATGGGCTTCTGTTTCCTTCTTTAATTTGCTGCAAAGCAGCCCCAGAGTTTCAACAGACAGCATGTGGCGATTGCACTTGTAATAACCCCAAAGACACGTCAGCTGCTATCTGCATACACACTAACCATTCCAGCAGGGGAAGAGCAACACTACATCCCACATGTCCTCAGGCATGCATCTCATGCTTTCAGAGCAGGTAGGACTGGTGGGTCAACCCTAGGAACAGGACCAAAGAGAAATTTTGCTGGAAAAGTCCCTCAGAAGCTTAGTTGCCACTAAATTCTGGGGATTCAGTGGCAGGCTTTGCTCTCCCTCAGTACAGCCTTAAAAATCCTAAATTCTTCCCTCAAAGTAGATTCATGAGGAAAGATTATGTTTTGCTGTAGTGGGTCTTTACAACCTGAATTGAAAAGCTTCTTTCAGCCAGAGCCATGGAGCCTTCAAATGGGGACCACAGACTGGCTGGTACAGTACTAGGCTTAAAAACTCCTAGGTGTTGCTTAGACCTGATGGGATCTGCCTTCCTATTTTAAGGAAACAGCATGAACAGGTTTCATCGTGTGGCCAGAGCCAGTCACTGGGCAAGTATCATTCTGCCTTAGTCTCAAAACCAACCTTCTTTCACTCTGTGGGAGCAGCAACCCCTCAGGAAGGGACAGCCATAAAGACATGAGTGTTCCTCCTTACCTTATCACTCCTCTTAGTAGATCAGCATTATTAGTCTCATATAAAATGGGAAACTGAGGGACAGAGCAAAGTGGCAACTTGTCCATGGCTGCTCAGGGCATTGCAGTCAGGAGTCTGCATGAACTGCTAGTCTGTGGCCAGCACCTGTTCGCCTATAGCAGCCTCAGAAAGCCAAGTTCTGTGGCTAGAAGGGTGCTTTTTTGGGTATCTGCTTGAGGCCTGAAGAATACCAGAGTGAGCAGACCCTGATCTGCACAAGAGTTGAAAGACCCCTGCCAGAGCCCAGCTTTTCTAGGGACAGTCGGCAGAGGCAGGTTTGCTCCCCATTGCTTTGCAGGCCCCTTCCCCCAGCCAGGCAGAAGAGGGAGGCTCTTCTCTGCTCCCTAGGCTGATCTGCCTTTCTCCACAGCACAACTGACCCCAATTCAAGCTGCTGACACTTTTTCTCAGGGTGTTTCAGAGCTTCATTATTTGTGAATGCCTTTTTGTGTAGCACCATTGGCATCAGCACAGCCTGTTCCCAGCCTGTTCCAACAGCTCCCCGATGACTGAGGTGACAGACTTGAAATGAAGCATGGGCTCCAAGCAGGTCCTCAATGGAGTCAGGAAGAAACAACAAGCATCCTAATGGATAGTCCTCCTTTTTTTCCAGCTTCCCCTCTTGTACACCTTCATGCCCACAACCTTCACTTGCTGTTCTCCAAGAGTTTAGTGCAAATAGCCTCTTGTTTTAAAATACACATATAAATTGCTTAATCCACAGCAACAGGTATTTCCCAGTGCCCTGGCATTGGGGAAAGGGCAGCAGAAACAGCTGAGAGGCTTCTAGGATTGATTTGTGAGAAGCTAATTAAACCAGACTAAACATCTATATTCTGACTAAGTAGTGGCCAGGCCCAGGATAGGGAGCCAGCTGCACACATCAGGGAGATAAGTGCTGCAAGGGACGATCCAGCATATCTGCAGTTACCATGAGAATCCTTTCCTTAAGAAAGGGAGGCATGTCCTGCAGCACTGCTGCTTGAACTGGGAGAAGGATGCTGGATGCGTGGAGATCCTCTGTAAGAACAGGATGCATATACACAAGTGATGTTCAAAGGAAAACGGCCATGGCCTGTGTGACAAGCCTTAGCAGGCATCTCCATATCTACAACGTGGCCAACATAAGCTACTTTTCTTAAATACATTAATGTTTGAAATTATGTCAACTGAAGCTGTTAGGTACATATTTCCAGTCTCACATCATCTGGAGTATTATGCCATAGTAAGCCTGGCTGGCAATTATGGTGCATGAGCCATGCTGCACAGTATCTGCTTTCTGCAGGGCTCATCCAGGGCAGTGGCTCTGGCAAGCAGAGCCTATGTTCTGACAGGGCTGTTCTGACACACATGTAATCCAGCTCCGCTGCCTTTCTGCAAACCCTCACTCTATTTGCAGTCACAGCACCACTCCCAGACTTCTATTTACAAATCACACCTTCTTCACTGCCAGAAGGGGAATTACTTTTTCCCAACAACAATAAACACGGTTTATCAAACATTGAACAGTTATTAATGTTGGCTAGCCCCGGCTGCTCGAGAATAAAAGACCTTTCACACACCCACACAGGAGGTCCAGTCTTGACTATGCTGTTGAGAGGGCACAAAGCTAGAAAGCATCCTCAGGAACATCAACAATCACCTGAGCTTGTTCTTTGCTGTCAAAGGCTAAATCTCCCTGTTTATATGCATAACATGAATGCCTTATTTTTCTACAAAGTGCAACATGTGAATTTCTCTATTGCAATTTTACAAGTAGCCTCTTGTGTCAGGCAAAAGAAAACTATTAAAAACCAAGTACTTCAGAATCATGTCAAACTAATACAGTCCAAAGCTCAAGAAAGTAGCCTGTGTCACTGCTACAATAAAAATCAGACTCCTGTTGCAAAATGTCTCATGTTTTTTTTTTTCTTTTTCTCCTGTCAGTGTTAACTAATCTATTCAGTTGTCCTACTGGTAAGTATCTGGAGAGAAATGCAGCTAAGCAGGCATTTACCAAATCTGCTAACATGGCTGATGGGACACAGGGGTACCTGAAAGGAGCTCACATCTTAACCTTCTAAACCAGTGTAAATCCAAACAAGAAACTGCTGCCTTCATTATCTCAAACAACTGAGGAAGAAGAATAGTCAAACAGTGCTGCAGGGGCTGAAAAAATCAGCCTTGAATGTCACCAGAAAAGCCATCTCATCCACTCCCAACACCAGCATTGGAAACTCATTCCTGCCTTTCCCTCTGAGGCTAGTCAACTCAGTTTCTTGGAAGGCTAAGCACCTGGTATGGTGTTAGCATCTTGCACCAGCTATTTCTGCCAAATGATGATGAGAAATCAGCCATATCACTGCATGGGATGTGCAAAACATGGGCAGCAGGCACTGTCTCACGTCTGACAACCAAACAGAAGATGTAATGGATTGGTGTTAACAGTAAAACTCTTCAGGCAGAATAACCAGCAATCCAGTGGTATCAAATAGGCAGTAAGCATCAAGGCTAGTTCCAGCTAATGGGCCCATATAGAAGATCCTACAAAGGTTTGCTCTGGAAAACAAGCCTGGAAGGCTGATTTCTGGCTCTCACAGAGATTTAATAAAAAGCCACACAGCTTATAAGCAGAGGACTTGGAGCTCATTGAAGGAGCAGGCCTGACTCTGCAGTGGGGTTACAGGTTCTAGTAGATGTGACCAGACATGCATCCTGCATTCAATGCAGTACAGACATTAGAAGGAAAAGTGGACTGCTATGACCTGAAGTGGAGGTTCATTATGAAACAGTATTTCTGACTGTTTTTCCAAGACATAAACCAATGCAATCTCTGTCCAGAAGAAGCAGGAAAATGCTACCTTGACTGAATTGAAGGAACAAGCTTTGTCCCTGAAACCAAAGGGTATGTCTGAGATCATTCAGTCTCATCCAGACATAAGCTGAATTAGCAGCTGCATTCTCCCATGACACCAATTCAATCGGCCTCTTCCCAGGTGACAGTCTGGGTTAACTGAAGGGGTCAATACCTGAGCTCAGGGCAGCAAACACAGCACAGGGCAGCCTTCACTAACACTCTCCTGTGGCAAAAGAAATCTATTTCCTTTACCTGAACAGAGAATCTAAACTCCCACTAAGACCAGCAGATTTCATAGTCCTTAATGCAACTCTTGGGCTGGACTGATAACCTGGGAACAACTAGCTGTGGAAGTTTGATTCCTGGATCTTTTCCTAGCAATGCCAGATGCTGCTACACCTCAAAGCTCTGGGACCTTGCCCTTTTCCCTGGTGGAGTGATGGGACTATATAAGCAGTGAGGACTCTTGCTGACCCTCAAGAGTTGTTTCTACACAATATGTCTCTGTACCTCAAATCTCCTTTGCCACTCACACCACACTGCTTGGGAGTAGGGGCACAGTAATAGAGCATCTATAAAAATGGAGCCTCAAGCTCTGCTTACACCTCTGTGCACCATGAAAGTAAAATGACAATAAAATACTCCTCCATGACCAGACTGGGTTCTAAAATTGGCAAAAGTCAGTGGCACACAGAAAGGAGTCAAGGAGAAACTGGTAGGGAGCAGATCTCAAGCAATGACCCAAGTCAGCACAGATTCAACATACACCTCCAAACTAGCTGGCTGAGCACCTTGTGGCCTTAAAATGTGGAGGATGGCACCAAGGAATTCAAAATAATGCACATAAAGCAGTTCAATCAGTATTAGAGCAGGAGGAAAGATAAAGGAGGCAAGGACATCAGATCATGCCAATTTTCCCAGGCAACATCTGAGACAGCCTGAACAAATACATATCCTAGATCTGCACCCATGCATTGGGCTGAATGTTAGGAAGTGGGCTGCATATGGGCACCAGCTGCTCCAAATACTGGGTCTCATAGGAAGGCAAACAATCCTCATGTCTGTGGCCCAGACCAGGGTCTCACCATCCCTTAGGACTACTGGATGACACCATCTCCTTGCTGGCTGCCTGGGCCAAGCACACAGGGTACTCCCACCAGGTAGTGGTTAATGAAGAAGCAAGCACTACAGGTCTGCCACAGTTTGAGAAAAAGCTGGACTAATCTTGGCTGCCCTCCAAATGGAACATCCACCAGCAGGTGAAGATATTCCTCCAGGAACATACTGATCATCAGATTTGTGTATCAAAGCAAATCAGAGCCCTTAATCATCTCCCCAACCACATTCCACCCAACTCTTACCTCCCAGCAGCCCTGAAGGTAGATGATCCAACCAGAGAGGACCTGCCAGGGAGGAGAAGGAGCCAGGCTGTAAGTCCAGCTTTTCCTCTACCCACGTGTGCCTGAACACCCACAGGGATGAGAGACCAGCACCCTTAGCCTCCCCAGAACTAGGCAGCAAAACTGTGATCCTTCCAATGTGGATGAGTCACTCCCACTTGAGTTATTAAGTTATTACATTGCATTATTATATTAACGTCATTGCCATTTTCAGGAGAAGATAAACCTAAATTTTATCTACTCTTAATTGAAAGCTTATCAAGAGACTGGCTCCATCCCTTCACAGTGAGACAGCCTTTTTTCTTCTCCTTCCCTTCCCTCTCTCCATACACTGCACTCTTTACACTGATGAAAAGAAACATCTCCATTCATTAGAGAAAAAGCAGCTTGGAGTCGATTCGGCCTGTTAACCTGCAGCCTGGGCTGTTATCACAGATCAGACCCTTCCTAACAACAAAAAACCTGTTAGGGGCAGCAGTCTGGTGGCCTGTTGCAGCAGTTTTGTTAACTGTTTGTTTTTTATGTTGGGGTACTTGACAGTTTCCATTAGAGGAAGGGAGAATATTAAAGATACGTGGATAGCTCTGGGAAAAAGTTAAGTATATAATGCAAGGAGACTGCGCAGATTTTAATTACAGATTCCCCCAAAAATCCATAGAAACTGTGATTAAACTCCTAATTGCTTTTAAAGAAGTGAATAAGCAGTCAATAAGATGAACAGCACTCTCTCTCATTCTTTCTTTTTCTAGTGAGCAAGCTCCACATTGATAGCATGCTGCAGATGTACTATCACAGGGAAGTTAACAGGAGACCAAAGGGGAAACATTTCTCTAAAGACTCCTTTGAAAGGACTTTTTGCAGCATCTTCAATACCAAGGCTAACCCAGAAATCAATTAGATTACAGTGATTTACAGCAGCAAAGGATGTGCCTGTTGCTTCCAGCTGTGGCTTCATTTTGCAGGATTAGGTTGGCTTTTTCAACAGAGCTCTGCCTCCCCACACAACCAGAGCTGACCTTCAAGGCAACTGTGGTGTGGTTTCACACCTTGTCTAGCACAGGGAGGCAGTGCTCATGGAGGTGTAGGCCTTGTCCTCAGGGAGTTGAAGCAAGTCCTCCTGGCTGTGTTTTACTAAAAGCCTTCCCAAACATATCACATAACCACGATGAGTAACTTCATTGATCCTTTCTCTGTCAGACCACGGAGCTGGCAGCAAGTCTCCCCTGAAAGCCCTGGCTCAAGGTCAGGGCTTGGCCACAACTAGTATCTCCACAGCTGAATATGTGGGCATGTCTGTACTAAGTAGAGCACAAGCCTCTGACATAGAGAAATACTCTTATTTCAAGGCAAGCTTATTGTTATTCTGTGGGGAGAAATGTCTTGATGTAAGTAAGATCTATGGGCAGTGTTTCGGTCTTTCCACCCAGGCCCAGCCCTGCCATGTGGATGCACCTGATTATCCACTCCTAGCCTGAAAACAAAAGATGGTTTACCAGTGAGGCATTTTAGTTGGCTTCTCAGGACTTCTGCTGAAACATGCTGGATTTGCAATGAAATGTCTTTCTTTTCAACCTGGCTGAGCCCCCAGTAAACTACAACCCATGCTCCTCAATCCTGTGAGCACCATCCCTCTCTTCTGTGGCAGTCTCTGGCTCTCACTTAGCTACAGCTTGCTGCAGCCATGCCAAACAGGATGAGTCTTGCCCACTCTCTCTGGGCACAGTAGTACTAAGTGGAATAAAAAAGAAATACCTCCCCTAAAGTAATTCAGAATCTGAATGTGGGACTCACTCTGAGCTGGCATACAGCAGCGAGACACGCAGAGCAAGCAGTAACTGTTCCCAGGGCACAACCATGCTTCCTCTCCTGCCTTCTCCACAAGCCATTATTGTTGATTTTGCTATCTTCAATGCCCGTTACTTTAACCCTGCAAATAGCTTTTTCCATCTCAGCAAAGAGAATCAGAGTGCTTCAAGAGGGTCAACTCTGCCTGTATTAAAGAGTTCTCTTCCTCTGTCTCTGAATATCACTACTCCCTGCTTCTTGCCTGATTTTTTTTTACATTTTCCCCACAGAGACGGCTCACAGCTACCAAACCCCTCCTCCTATACCACTGCCAGTGATTTTCTAGCTAGAGCACAGGACTGTGAAACAGCCCTGCAGCTTTTCAGGAGTCATAAGCACACATCTGCTCTACAATGCCAATGCAGTTTGTATTCCGTGATGTGATCAGAATGGTCCTCACTTTATTTGACCAACCAGGTCCCAGAGCTTTATCTCTCCGATTAGCCTCCATATGCAGATAGATCTTAATCAGAGGGAACAGATGACCTCTTATGAAAATATTGGTTCAAATTGGCTAAAGGGTTGGGTAAAGTGCTTGACAAAACCATAGCACAGTGCTGGCCAGGAGCTCTCAAGGATTTTGCTGTAGAAATAATTTTGACATAGAAAACAAAACAGTAAGGCTACAGGGCACAGACTTTCAAAGCCTGCTTTGTTTTTTTGTTTTGTTTTGGAAGATTACAGTGGTATCTTAGAAAAAAGAAAAAAAGTCTGAAGAGGACATTTTTCTATAAGGAAAGGAAGGAGATTGTGTACTGCATTGGAGGGGTCAGTTAATTCCTAAGCCCTGAACCAACGAGACAGGAGGAGAGAGCAAGCGAACAGGGAAGGAAGGATGGAGTTTGTTCTGCAGCCAAAGTAAGACATATATGGTTTGCAGTGACAGTGTGAGAATTTACAGTATAATAAAGATATATATGGCCATTTGGAACAAGCTATTTCTAACATAAAACTACTCTGTATATTGATTGCCTGAGGAATTTGTACAGAACCTTATTTCCAGACATATAACCGAGCATATTATTTACTCACCGTAAAAGCCGGATAAATGGCTAGGCTCCAGGAGGCTATGAGGCAATGGCAGTTGTTCATTGACAGATGAATGGAAGGTCTCAGCATAACAGAGAGTGCCAAGATCTGGAGCATTGGACATAACATCAGCCAGCCAGTAGCTTCCACAAGTCACTGCAATGTATAGATCAGGTTTATCTGCTGTTCAAAAAGGTGATGCCACTTCAAGGCCCTCTTGGCAAAGCAGGAACCAAACATACAGGAAAAAACATGACTTCTCCTTTGGAGCAGCACTTGGAAATAGGAAGCCTGAGGCCAGGAAGTTCAGAAAGCAGAAAACCCTGAAGAAGATCAGACTTCTACAGAGCACTGTATGAACAACCACTTCAGGCACCTAACTATGGGCACTTAGATATATCCCACAACAGTCACTTAATGGTGAAGGAGAGATGATAGCCACAATCCAGCCTCTGCCTCACTTCCCATGAGTCTGAGCCCATCCTGGCCTGAGGCTGGACCTCCTCAGCAGTACTGAGAGCTACTGGCTGATTTCCTACTATATGGAAGTGCCTGAATGGCATCCCATGGAGTTCAGAGATGATGCTTACAGATGCCTATTCCTCTTCCTGAGAGACCCTTAGACATACTGGTATCCAAAGAGAAAGTGCTTTGCAGGCTTCCTTGTCTCACAAGCAGAACACAAGCTTCAAAGTTTTTCCCAGGCAATGTGACAGACATATAAGCTGGGAATTTCCTTCCAAAGCTAACAAGACTTGAAGGAAGAAAAAGACTGAAAATGAGTGGAGTAATAGAGAAACATTTTTTGGCCTCCCTGCATATAATCAGGCAATAGGTCTGTCCCAGAGATGGAGAATTTAGCAGCTCTGCTGCAATCGTATTTAGACTATTGGTAGGTTTGCCTTGACTCACAAAACAGACGAACAAACACCACAGTAATCTTGAGCATTCTCCTCCCCATCTCCTTGCCTTTTGCACTCCATTGCAATGTTACCTATCAGCAATACTGAGCCCAGGCTCCGATCCTCTAGGCAGATTCTACATCACTTCCATATTGTTAAATGTTGAAACTGTCAAAGCAGTTACATACGGAGACCAAAGGACTGGCCAGACAGGTGAGGGATTCTTGACTCATGACTTCAGCTCATCAGCAAGTTACTCCAATAACAAAAATAAAACCTCATGTGTGTTACGCTGCGAAAGGGTTGTTAATCTGGGTTTTATGTTCAGCACCAAGCCATGCCACTGCAGCGGCCCCGAGTGTGGAAGAGGCTGAATATTCTTGTGCTCCTGCTGCCACCTAAAGGAAACTTCTAAAACATGTTCTGAAGTGTTCTGGGGTACACATGTTTACATTTCCAGGCTAGGGTGAACTTTGAGCTGAAGAAGAATCCATTTGGAAAAGGATATTACAAGCGGGATATTTATGTCTCCAGGAATCGGTTCCAGTGTCCTGGCAGATATCCAGTACAACCATGACTGCAAATCCAGGGGACTTCTGCTGTCTGGACTGCAAGAACTTCAAGTGTGACTGTCTTGATAGCTATAGTCTAATGCTAAGGTTCAAGATGAGAGAAGGTTTGTAGACCAAAGAAATATCTTTTGTTACGTGAGCCAACCTAAACAGAAAAACAAAACAGCTTTAGCGTCATAAAAATATCTTCTTCAAATAATTTAGGGCTTGACAAATACCAACTGGTCCCTCTGACCAGTTTTCCTCAAGGCATCTGATTCCTATGCTTGAATCCTCCCCACTATTCAGAGCAGACACCAGGCCCTTCAGTGCTTTTGAATGACGGTGACCAGGTCAGGCTAGCTTTAAAAATCTGGCATCATGCCTGATTTGGATCAGCTCATTTGGATTAATCCATTCCTTTTGGATTTGTTTGCTAGAATTGGGAGCACTCCAATGGTGGTGGTGGTAGCTGGGCAAAAGGGAGAGCTCTAAAAGGAAACATTCCCATATAGTGCATAAAATAGCAATAACTTTGTTCAAGATTCTATGCTGAATAAATGCCCAACACCAGAAGTTCTTACAGTCAGCAGTGGTGAACCCAGAGAAATATTAAATTGCCTCATAAACTAGAAGCCAAGTGGAAGTATTATTTAAATGCTCAAAAAAGTTTCATTTGCTGCTGCAGATCAACAAATTGCCTTATTAAATAGAAGGAACATTCCTACATGAGTTACAAAATTGGCCTTACAACTCTAACCATGAAGTCCACATTTTAATAACCTTCTGCTTAGGCGTTAAGAGAATGCAGCCTGTTCAGTTTTCCACCATGCGTGTGCACGAGGGCATGCATGGAAAAATGTGCATATGACGTTCAGAGTGCTGGCACACAGACATTTCATTGACCTGTGTCAGAGGGCAGGAGCAGTTCTCACAAATGGGACAGTACCTCCCACTCCGGACTCTGGCGAAATCTCTCCAAACCAGGAAGGTTAAGTAGATGCTTCTAGATAACCCCAAGGAAATGGCATGCGTTTTCAGGAAGAAGCAGCAAGCAGTGCCTAAGCTTCAGTGCACAGTACACCCTGATGTATCATTCCCTGACATGAATATCTATCGAACTTATTACCTTCCCTACGTGTTTACTTTTAGGGATGAGTGAACACTTAGGTTGTCCTTATTTCACAGCGAGTTAAGCTGAAATGCATACATAGCAATTTGGCCCAAAGTATCATATTGCAATGTGTCACTTGATGATAGCTGCTGTTTCCTGGTGTTATTCAGGAAGCCATTTGACTCCTAGTCTGTGACTAATGCCTTGCCTGAGCAGTCTTGTCAGATGTGATTCCTACATATGCTTTCCTTCTTCCTGTGTTCCACAAAAACTCTATCTACCCAATTTGATCTAATACTTTCCCCATTTATCCTCACTAGGGCCTTTTAGCTTCTCGTGAAAGTGGAAGCAGAAGTTATCTAGAGCACAGGGCACACACGAATATGACCGTTTAAATAAGTGTTCTGAGACTGATGAGAAATTGGGAATGGAAGACAATACAGATGATTTTGAGACAGAGAATGAAATAAGGAAAATAATAATTTTAATAATCACAGAATCACAGAACGTTAGGAGTTGAAAGAGATCTCAAAAGATCTAGTCCAATCCCCCCTGCCAGAGCAGGATCACCTATACCAGATCACACAGGAACACATCCAAGCGGGTTTTGAGTATCTCTTTGTGATGCCAGTCTTGCTTTCCCTCCCCGACCACACCTCAGGTCCAGCTAATATTCCTACGAATCCTCAAAAGAAAGGCAGCACAGGAATGCAAGTGTATTCTGTTCCAAGGCACTATGCAGCTTTAACTCCACAGGCAGCAGTTCTCAGGACTGACTTCAGAACATGCTTGATAGCAGAAGATGGAAACCAACAGGGAAATAAGAATGGTGGAATTTTATCTTACCACTCTATTCCCCAAATACTCAAAACTGGAAAACATTTTTTTTCTCCAGTATTCAGGAGACATATATAACCCCTGCTGCCTTTCAAGGTGTTGTTTACAGTATACAACAATTCCCAGAGTCTTAAAGTAGAGAAGTCGTCAGGTAACTTCCACTAAATACCTCTGCTGGTGTGACCACAGATGTGACACATCTCTCACCTACCTTCAGCCATCCAGAGGTGACATTTGTAGTCTAACTTACTCATTGATATGGCTTCTCTAGTCACTAGAAGAAGGCCAACTCTTCTGGCAGGCAGTTCATCTGTCCATCTCCAACCCCTTCCTTAAGAGGAGATGAAGTCTTCTCAGCCTACATTTAGAGGATCCCTGCCCCAGAAGATTCAAGATGCTGTATACCAAAATCCTGCTGAAACATAGCCTTTGGGAACTTCTCAGAACATTCTCCACCTCTGTTTTTATGTCTTCCAGCAAGACAAAGTAAACATACACATAAATAATCAAGGATAGAAAGTCAAACCCACCCCCCACTCTGAGACAGGAGTATACACTTCACATTCTAGCCATTCAAAATGTGTCCCTGAAGCATCAGGGTACCATTTATGTCCCAGACACCTGAAATAAATTTTACATGTAACATTTCATGAAACAGTGCCTGCAGTACTTTACTGTATTCTACATGCTGTGTTCTTACCTATGTCCATTAAGTTTTGTAATGGTATCCAGGAAAAAAGGCAAGCAGGTTTGCTTGGCGCGTTTTGGTTCTGCAAACAAAATAACCTAGGAGTTCTCAGCACCATTCTCTCCAAAGTGAAGTCCTCACTGCTTCTTGTTATGCCAGAAACATGTTTGCTCCACTATAATGCCTCTACATCTTACTTGGTCTCCTCCATTTTGATGTTTTAAAATTCCAACAACAAAGTAGAGCCATACTAGGCACAAGATGTGCTATGCACATGCCAACACTTGTAGGGCATTAAAAGCACAACTGCAGCTTTCTGTGCACCAAGATGAAGTCATACTGGCACAGCTCTTTTGCATTAAAAAAGGTAATTGTTCCTCAAGATCTTTGCTTCTCTCAGTAATCTCATAATATTTCAGCTATCTGGCCTTTCTTGGGGCTTCAGTGGAAAGTCATCCTGCTGGACCACTTATTGCCATTACTGCCACAGACAAAAAGACAAGACAGGGACACAGGTGACAGGTCAGGGTCATGGAAAGGATTACATTTTATCTCAGCAATGTGCAGGAGAAAGGATTTTTATTTTCACTTTGTTAACATGTTGCCTGTAGAGATGTTCCTTTTCTGCTAGCAGTTCTGCTTCTATCTAAGGTGCATGTGGAGATAAGACACTGTAATGATCACAGGAAAAGTTCTCTGTCTGGGATTAAGAGAAATTTCATCTGTGGTCTTCATTCTCTTCTTTGAGCAGCTTGCTGTGAAGAGCCTTCAGATGGCAGTGGGAACGATGCTGAACTGGATGAGGGTCTTTTCTGTCATTTTTCCACTGTGAGTGTCCCCAGGACACAATACATGGGACAGGACCCTAGCCTGCATGCTGCTGAAGGAGGGCTGCAGTTCATAGGGAGTGACATGGGAACAGGCTGAAGACTGGGATATGGGGTGAAACCTTGCTTGGATGGTTTTTGATACTGGAGCAAAAGCAGGAACTCATGTTACCATGCTTCAAATGATTACCCAGCTGGGGACTATGTACAGCTATCTAACACCAGTCTTGCACATATAATCAATGTCCAGAAGCAGAATGGGCTATCATTATAACTATTCATTTCCATCCGTCATGAATTTCCTGAGTTCTTCCCAGCTTTAGTGCAATACTGGGATATCCTCAGATTTTTTTCTAACTTACACATGTAAGGTTTGAAAAGTGCCCATGCAGAGAGACCAATATTAATTTCCACATGCCTTAGAGCATGCAGTGAAATCCACCTCTCTGCTTCCACAGAGCTGGTATTGTGCACTCTGCAGATGCAAGTACATACATGAGAAGTAATAGCCCTGTTAGTGCTACCAGGGGGATCTCTTCCTTATCTCCAAGTGGGAGACATCTGCATGCCCTTCTCCACTGTGGTAAATGCCAAACAGCCATAATAGAAGACAAAGTTAATACCTGAAGTAAGAAGATGCCACACAGGAGAGGAAAGGAACAGCACCATCTAAGAGGGGGCTTTGGAGCATCAGCGGCAGAGATATTTTGGAGAGCAGTGAAACCTGCCTCTGCCCCTGGATACCCTCTCACACACACACAGGTCCATGGGCAGCTCAGTAAAATTACCAGCTGTAAGCTCAGGGCTGATTACAAGAGTCTAGACTAGGAGCAAAACCCATGGCATTAGAGGCCAATGTGTTTGGGCCAGAAGGTAAAGAGGAGTACAAACAATAAAGAGAAACATATTAAAGATAAGAACTATCTAGCAAGGGGACTAGAAGACCTATAAAAGCAAGGTGAAGTGAGTAAGGAGGATTATTAAAGAACCAGAAAGAGATATTGAGTATCAGACCTGCAGAGAGGTTCTCAGGAAGCATGATGCACTGTGGGCAAGTCTGTACCAGACAGAAAGTAAACAAGATGATTACTCCAGTAAAAATGATAAGGGTGAACTGGAGTCAGCAGGTGATGGAATGGGGGAATTTATGAAGTGGCTTTTGGTTTTTTTTTTTCCTTTTGCCTCTTTGCAGAGAAGGGAGGACCCAATGCCATGACAGAGACTATATTTCTGAAAAAGAGAAGGATAGATAACATGCAGATAGCCACAAAAATGGTTCAGGAAAGTACAGAGCAATTATCATTGCCAGATACATGAAGCACCCAGTTAAAAGAAAAAACACACCTAGCAGCTGTGCAGGAAATAAAGGTAACAGTCAGAGAGCATCAAGTCTAAGGAAGCTATTTTAAAACATCTGGCAGTGCTGGCAAAGGAACACAAAGGCAGATATATTTTGATTAGTATTGGAATATTACTACTGTATTAGCACAGCACTGAGATAGCCAAGCAGGACTGGGGGAACAAGCAGGCAAGCAGATGCCCTGACATCATAGAATGGCTATGAGACTAGTGCAGTTAACCCATGAAGCCCCACTTCACCAGACACTGCAGATCTCCTAGGTACAGTTGATCCATGCACACGCAGGAAGAAAGACAGACTCACAGCACTCAGGAAACTGGCAATCTGCTTGTAATATTACCTTAATGTAGCCCTGGACTACAGGGCACTGAAGCTGTTGAAGCCTCTAGACGACAAGTCCTGTGAGGGGTGGCTGAGAGAACTGGGGTTGTTTGGTTTGGAGAAAAGATAGAATCATAGAATCATAGAATCATAGAATGGTTCAGGTTGGAAGGGACCTCAAGGATCATCCAGCTCCAACGCCCCGCCATAGGCAGGGACACCTCCCACTACAGCAGGCTGCTCAAGGCCTCATCCAGCCTGGCTTTAAACACCTCCAGGGAGGAAGCATCCACAACCTCCCTGGGCAACCCGTTCCAGTGCCTTACCACCCTCACTGTAAAGAACTTCCTCCTAACATCCAGTCGGAATCTCCCCTCTTCCAGCTTAAACCCATTCCCCCTCATCCTAACATTACTAGACCATGTAAAGAGTCCCTCCTCAGCTTTCCTGTAGGCTCCCTTCAAATACTGGAAAGCCACTATAAGGTCTCCTCGAAGCCTTCTCTTCTCCAGGCTGATGGCTCAGAGGACACCTTATCTTTCTCCAAACCTAAAAGAAGGTTGTAGAGATACAGGTGTCAGTCTATTCAACCAAGTAACAAGTGATAGGACAAGAGGAAATGGCCTCCAGTTGGGCCAAGGGACGTTTAGATTGGATATTAGGAAGAATTTCTTCAATGAAAGGCTTATCAGGCATTGCCCAGGGATATGGCAGAGTCCTCATCCGTGGGAAGTATATAAAAGCTGTATAGAAGTAACACTTAAGGACATGGTTTAGTCAAGGACTTGTCAGTGTTACGCTGTATTTCACCTTTTCCCTAAACCTAGGATGCTGGGTGGTAAGCAACAGGCATTGGTGAATGACATTAGCAAAACAGTGGACTCTTTGCAAAGGAACAGTCCTTCGCTACCCCTACTTTTGCACAGGGTGAGCCCTGCTGAACAACGCTGCCCTTATAAAAACGTTCAGAAAGAAAGCAGTGCAAATATTCTAAGGCCTGACCCCACATCTGCCCCAAGGCTATATTCCTATAGACACAAAAATCCCTCAAGATTTTTCCCTAAAAACAAGATAGAATTGGTTTCCAGATCAATTCTAAAATGTCAGTAGTCTCACACTTACTAAAAGCAGGGGTGCCTTTTCAGGTCTATATGGTCAGTTAGGGAATAAATGCCCAATACTGCATTGACTATTTGGCAGCTGGTTCATTTCTCACAACCCACAGTTAGCCCTTAATTAGTCCTTAACTAGTCACTACAGGCAGTGATTAATAAGGTAAACTGCCACTCAAGAGACATACTTCTCCCTCCTGCTTCTTCTATTGTGTCTATATGGACAACAAATTCTTCATAGTAAGGACTGTGTGGAGTGGGTCCACCTATTTTCAGGTTTGGTACCTATTTCCATGGCAATGCTGTTCAGGATCAGTTCCCCAGGACAAATTAATGTTTTAAATTACATCTCCCCTAAGCATCAGCTCAAGGGACTGTATATGGCAAATTTACAAGTCTTTCAATTTGTCTACAGGAAGATGAGGAACATGACTGCTTGTAAATAACAGGTTTGAGGATTATAAATCATCCCTCTGCTTCCATCCGTCTGTCCCAGAGACTCTGAAGCTAAAAATTCACAGCTCATTACCACATAGTTGTTACTCAGCCAAGTTTCAAACAGCATTAATATGCATCTTCATGTGCTGGTGAGAGACGAGGTCAGTGAGTTCAGCCCTGTACTGTGCAGGGCAGAAGCAGCACTGATGGCTGGTAGAGAGCCTTCACAGGTCTCATGTGTGCTGAGGACAGCCTCTTCTGCTAAGCTGCTCCCCTCAACTCAAGAGCTCTGTACATGAGGGCAAGAGACACTCAGTTTAACCCAAACCCAGTATGGGATTCAAAATGAACTTATTTTTCTGCCTTTTCTCCTTAGCCCTCCAGAGACAGGACCTTGCCCAAGTGGTAAGGCAAATCCCTTGGAGAGAGATCACTGCACCACCAGTCAGCGGGATCCAAAACAAGGAGATTCATGTCTAGCTGTACTGCGAATCTCCACCCAAGCAGAGACATGCACTTCCTCTTTCATGGTGATGGCTGTGCAACTTTTATTTTCCTCCTTCCAAAATGCACTTAGGCTTAGCATATTGATTTGTGTTGGGGAGAAGAGCAGAGCAGACACCCCTGGAAGTGCAAAGCAGTGCTGAGCAGACGTAGGTAAGCAGCTGAGTGATGGGTGCTACAGGAACACTCACAAGTAATAAATCTGTCTCATCTGTGATACACGTTGCACAGCAACTAATTCATTCCCCTCCATGCAGATGCTGCTGAAGAATGGTGGCTGGGTATGTGCTCAGCGACCGCCTGCCCCTGAACATGGGAGAGCAATGTGGAGCCCCACCACACTATCTTGACTTTGAAGAATATTATAGTAGCTGTAAAGCTCTCAGACATTAAGAGACCATTACTCACTGTCTCCTCAGAGCTGAAGGAGTCCTCGCCCTGTGTGTTCTCCATTTAACAAATGTCACTGATTGTTTTACAACACTCTCTGCTGAAGAACAGAGGAATCTTTCAATCCAAACAGAACCGCAACAGATTTAAACACTCAGAGGCACTGGGGAGCAAAGCAGTTCTGCAGGCTAAGGTCAGGGTAACAAGCCCTGAGAGAAACTGCCCTAAACAAAAGGACTTTCTGGCAAACCTTGCCTGTTCCTTGCAGCCAGTTACAGGCAGTTGCACAGCAGACCCAGCAGTAAGGCTAAGATGTGTCCAACATCATGCAATAAGTCTGTAGCAGGAGCAGATCTCACATGCTCCAGCTCTTGCCCAGATGAGCAGCATCATATGCTAAGCAGCATCATATGCTATGAGCTCTTGATACTGCCGTATCCTGTCTTCACTGGGGTAAACCCATAAGCCAGCCATGGGATTCCTGGCCATCAGCAGTTTTGAGTCAGCCAGGGCACCTGACTTGAGTTGGTTCATACGTGTATTCCATACCATGAAAGTCACACAGGGGGACATCTGCTGAGGACAGAGTTGTTGCTGCTCTTGTGCTCCTCCTCCTCCTTAAATCGCTTTTCATTTCAACACATCTTCTCTACCAGGGAGAGGTCATGAGGTCATAGAGCAACGGCCATAGTTCATCCCCAGAGATGGGCTAAACTATAGACATGCAGTCGTGTCTTCAAAGTGTCCAAGGTAGGAGAAGAAGTGAACACGAGGTTGCGTGGCAGCTTCGCACATAGGCAGTACCCAATCAACCATGCTGTTGTTTCAACTTCCATATAGCAAGCTATTTTATTGACATTAAATCGTTTTTTAAAGCAAATATGGACATTTCCCAAGGAGATAACATGAAAGTCTACAAATTTAGTCAATTCTAATAATGAACTTACAATCTAGCAGTATTGCAAAGGATAATTAATAATTGCACTCCTCTTAATACAGAGAAAATGCTACAGGATAGCTAAGTCTTTTCTTTTTAAATCTGGACTCAACAAGGATAAAATACACACAGCACAGCAAATCTACATTATCATTAAAACTTCTATTCCCTATGCACAATGGATTTAATATCATTACCTAATGACAGTATGTATTCCTGTTCTCAAGCTATCCACTCCTTGTCTATAGTTAATTACTTTTATATGAGAGATGCTTGAAAATTATTTCCCCCACGTGGAAAACTTGGACGAAAATGAGTAGAAAAATGCTGGGGTTTTTCTCTTTCTCCTCAACTCTGCAAAACACTGTATTGAAAGTTTTGAGTTCAGGTTTTCTATGAAAAAATACCAGTTCTCTCAGTTTGGGTTTTTTTTTCCCAAAGAAAGCAGATGCCCTCCATGAGTTGCTTTTTGCTGTCAAAACTAAAATTTCCTTGGCAGTAGATCTAACCATACACTTCACCAGCCCCTCTGCTACCACAGCTAGCTAAGACATGGTATCACTGACAGTCATTTTTTTTAATGGTCTGTCACTGCACCTTGCACCAATACCTTCTGCTGTGCTCACTGGGACAAGCTCTGTGGAGGGCAGATGAACTTGCAGAACCAGACCCAGGGACAAGGGTACACAATATTTCTGAACACACCTCCTTGTTCCTTTGGGGTTGTGCCAGAGGCAGTTTGGCAATTCTCAACACTGTTTTCTGGAGCAGTGATTCTTGACAATCACAGCTAGGACAGACTTTTTCACCTTTTACCCTAAGACCAAAGTACCTTCTCCCAGGCCTTGTCAGAGCCATCCATTTGTGAAATGCTGTGCAAAAGAGGCACAAAAGGCAGGAAGAATTTGGATGCTATTCCAGCCCTAATGTAATAACAGAGGTGCTGCTCAGGAGTGATGTACTCTGTGTCCCTCAGTCCCTCCAAGATCCCAATTAATATGATTCCATTAACTTCAGAAGGTGTGCTAAGTAGTAATGCTCTGGGCCATTAATTCCAACAACGTCAGCATGCTCTTGCTATGACATTTGCCTTAATTAGTACTATAACCCACTACTTGACTGCAAGCTATGCAGGTAATAATTCATAGGCAAGTACCCCATAAACAGAACTTCGGGTGCTCTCTACTTGAAATGGCACAAATTGGTACATGCTAAAAAATTAAACAGGGGCACAGGATTTAAAATATTTGTAGAAAAAAAGAAAGGTGTCTAAAAAGAAGTCACCAGAGTTACTGTAACTCTTTGAGCCTCGGTAATCCCCTAGAGGTCAGTTTGGCTTCAAAAATTATGGCTTATGATGCTCTTCAGACATCCACCAAAAAGCAACAGTATGCAGAAAGTGTCTCTGGATGACATTAGTCTGCAGTAAGCTTTAGACACCTTGCACAATCTTTACATGGGTTGGGCTGACATGAGATTTGGTCCCTTGAAAATGAAAAACAAGGTCCTTACCCACCCTGAACACAGTCCCTGAACTACTCAGACTGTCTACTCTCAGAAGTCAATGACATGTGTGGCTTTGTTTCTGACTCAGCGGTAACAAGGCTGTCCTTGGGGAGGTAACCTTCAGAAGGTATTTCCAATTTAGAATAGGACAAGTACTTATACACTGTAAGGACATATCTCTGGGAAGAGGAAAAACAGAAGCAGCCCAAACTTTCCCATAATTTCTTAGTTTCCCTTTCTTACAGAAGGGAATTGAGGATAAATGGGATCCAACCAGAACACTGTAATAAGAAATAGGTGAGAACCACCTGGTATACAGGGAAAAAAGCAGCCCAGGCCTGTCCAGTCACCAGGCACCCATGTATAGAGTCCTTTCACTCATCTACTGCAGCAGCAGCAACCAGAGACGTCATTTTACAGGCCAAAGGATCATGATACCTTACTTCATGTTGGGATCCTTTAGTTCACTTTCCCCCACACTTTCTTAAACTTGAAAAGTACTGCTGAAAACAGTCAGCAAAGTAAATGCCAATCCAGGCAGTGTTTTCCACATGAGACAACTGCAAACAGCTTAGAAGAGAAAGAGCTGATGGTGCCCTGTAACGTCCAAACTCTTGAGACAGGCATATTTTGGCGAGAAGCTTTGCAAGGTAGTGTTTCCCAAGAACATGCAGTCTTGTTAAAGGGCCAGACTTCCAGAAGAGCATGCTGGAAAGGCATCAGCACAAGAGGGCAATGATGCCAGTGGGTATGGGCCAAGCAGGAAAAAGATGTAGGCTGATGGAAGGGCACTGGATATCAAGTAAAGACAGGAAATGTAACCAAAACCATCACATCCTTCAAAGACAGATTGTTTGGTATTAGCTCTAGAAAGTAACAGAGATTCAGAAGCATGGTGTGTCTTCTAAATGCTATCTCATTCTCCACTCAGACATGACAAACAGATGTACCTAGTAACAGTCCTTCTTATAGCTAAATGAGATAATACAGACGGTTGAGTGATGCCAAAAATATTGTTCCCCAACCACTCATTCCTTGTTTTTCCAGCTAAGACTGCCAAAAAGAGAGGCACTGACTGCCAGCTAGGGTTTCTGAAGGCAAAGCTATTCCAGAAAGAATTCAGATGAGACCAAATCACTCATTTCCCCCAGGACTTTGTTTTCCTCAGCTGGACAGAAAATGTAATATAACCCTGCAGGCATTTGACACTGAAGTCTGAAGATCTCAGTTTCATCTTTATTACATTCATGTAAATCAAGGCCTCCCTTTGCCACAGTCGGTGACATTTCACTGCTGTGGTATAAATAAGACCCCAGAAATCACCTTCCTGACATGCATTCTGAAGGGAGATAGAAGATGTCTTGATAATAATTCACTGCCCTTTTCCTCACCTTTGACTTGCCCAATTGCTAGAAGAAAGAAGTAAAGTCTTAAGGTCAAAAGGGAGGCCTCTGCTGGTACAGTAGATGGAGCAGGTCTTTCCCATACTAGACCAGTGCAAATTCACAGGATGAAGAAGTTATCTGAGTTGGTACAGGACATTAGTCCCCATCTCCCACCTCCTTGCCACAGCACCTGGATTTCATGTTTCCAGTTCAGTCTCATGTCTCATCACCAGCTTCACAACATGTCATTAACTGACATAAAGAGAACCTAGATATGCCTGGAGTCTGGATCAGCAATTTTGCACCTAACCATCCACAGCACAAAATCCCACTGCAAAAGCTTATTGGCCAGGGATGGCTTCCACCCCACCAGACTGACACCATCCTTATGCCAGCATCCTTTCTCTTTCCCACTAAGACCCTGAAAGACTCAATGATTCTGGTCATCTGTCCTGGAAGGCTAATAGGCCTATTAGATGTCCTGGCTTGCCCCATCCTTCTACTGATGGAGGAAGCAAGGGTGGGAGGAAAACAGAGGCTTGGGCCATTATGTCCGCTCCCAAAGTGATAAACAGGTACCCACAGGTGTTCAGGTTCTTGTTGGTGTCTTGCCCAAATAAGGGTGAGCAAGACCTGATTTCACCTAGTATGGTCAGTTCTGCAAATGTCATTCTCATTGGTGAATCTCTGTGGCCAAAGGAGCCATTACACTCAGCCAAATAATATAAATTCAGCTAAGTTGCAAGCAGGTGAGCTGCTTCTGCCTCACTGCCTCTGCCTCGCTGCCTCTGCCTCACTGCTTCTGCCTCACTGCCTCTGCCTCACGGAGCTGCCTCTGCCTCACTGCTTTTGGACAACGTCATTTGCTCTGCCTCATACTTCAGACCAGCTTAGCCCTGATATTTTGGGCATGAACTACCTGGAAATAATGACTCGAGTTTCCTAGAAGGCACTGAAGTGCCTCACGATGTGGCAAGAAGTGCCACCAACATTGTGCTCTCTACACATCTGCAAGAGATGCTGCCTGCACCTCTGCAAACTTCTGTGCCAAGAGGAGCCAGGATCAGGTCTGAGATCATCTGCTCATTTCCCAGCACCCTGGGCAGATCTGGAAGCCTCTCAACAGCCAAGCAGTTCCAACACTGCCACAAAGGAGCCAGACACTATCCTGAAATTTCTACTCCACCACAGTGAGTAGCACAGACTTTCCCTAGGGCTCCAGGCTACTTATTTGTAAGTGGGGCAAAACCATTTTGTAGCTAAACTCTTCCGATACTTCTGATTCTCTTAAATGAATGAATTGCCCATAAGCATCCTTGTGAAGATTTTGCCAACTGAATTAGAACCCAAATTTAACTAATTTGTATAGAGTTGTGGGTGGGGCTTTCTGGAAATAAGAATAACTGCACATTTTTTAATTCCTGCCTCGATAATTGCCCCAACTAAATAATCATCCCCCACCTTTATATTAAAAGCAGATTGAGAAACAGCCCAGAAAAAAAAAATAGCTTTTTGAACCAAGCTGAGCGTGATGTTCGGCGTTCTGCAAATACCAAGGGATCAGCTATAACCATCCATTCCCACTAACACAGTCACAAGCAGGTGCTCTCAGTAGATCTGAAAAGCAATACAAGACATCAGCCATCAGCAGGTTAAAGGAAAAATAAGCAAAATACATGGGCATCATCCAAATCATTGCTCCAGCTCCAGTGTGTCCAATGCTAGAAATAGCTCAGACCGAGGTTCAAGCCACAGGATTTCCAAACAGTTTCCTGACCCCTCACACTTCAAGAAAGCTGAGACTGGCTTTTGTGGCTTGACTCTTATTGCCAAAGACTCTTTTTTCAGGGGATGGTCCAAGTCTGCGGACTGTGAATCCTGCAGGATCTAAAAGCTGCTGCTAACCATCCAACCTCCCCTTGAAAGCATGCAGCCCATTTCCCAGCAAGGCAGGCTATTTGATGCCACTCATCTTTCAAGTGAAAAGGTTGTGTAGTTTCTTTAAAATTTTCCTTCTACTGTCTTCTGCTGGGGAAAGGAGAAAAGTAGAAGCATGTGAAGAGCCACTGCTCTCCTCATTTAACGCAGGACTGAAAGACTGGTAAGCAGCTCAGTACCATCCACAGGTCCTCTAATGGATGGTTAGAAGAACCTGCAGCAAATTTCTATTCAAGCTCAGTGGCAGCTCCTGAGGAAAACCACTCAAAAGCATCAAGAAGTTTAGCCTGGATTCTGATGAGGATGGCAATGGCCCAACATTACTTTGGAAACACCCCATCTGCTGAGAAGATAGTCACTAAACAGGAGCGCCATTTGTTTCAGATATGCATAGCTGGGTCTGGAAGATGTCAGCTCTCATATAAATTAGTCACGATAAAATGGGAAAACCCAGCACCAGGGAAAAAAATAGGAGGAAATAATATGAGAGGCTTTTCTGGGTTCATGACTGGAACAGCTACTGTCATTTAAGTTTTATTAGGAAAGATTAAAAGGAGCCTTGGAGTGAAGCTGCTGTGATGAAGTGGTCCCAGGGTCTCTATAACTGTGATTGGCACCATACTGATGTGTCAGCCTGACAAAGTTATGATAGTTATTACACTGGCCCTAAAACAGACCCTTCAGCCTGAGGCAAAATATAAAATGCGGAAGAAATCCACATTTTGAACAGAGGACAACTCAATCCAGTTGGACACAGAGATAGACATTTACCATAGCATTATATTACTGCCAAATCTGTACTGCCAAATCTGTACTGCCAAATCTGTACATGGATGACTCTTCTCATAGATGCCTATGGACTTTGGCTTGTAAGTGAGGCTTGGGGCATGGCTAGTCAATGCCTGCCCTCCCCTGTGGAAAAGAGCTTCCCAAGGAGTAAAGCAGGCTGAGAAGCCTCTCATCAGTTCAGTATAGTGCCTGCCTTGCTCACACTGTTTGTTCCTGTCCCCTCAAAACAGCACTGCACCAGGCTCTGTGAGGCAGGCTTGCCACTCACTAAGCAGGGCCTCTGGTCTTTCATACCCATCATCACCATCGTCCATCTGTATGGAAGCAACAAAGGATCCCTGGGCCAGTGGTACCATTCGGAACTTCTTGGAGAGAGCTCTCACTTGGAAGTAAAAAATGCCTGTCCTTACCTCACCAGCCCTCATCGTGCAGCTGTAAAAATCTCAGCCTCTCCAGGCTGCCACTTTAAAATCTCTGCCTGCCCCCAAGATACCTTTTGACAGATGCAACCTATTCACTGACCGCATTACACTACACATCCAAGTGTTATCTCTGGCCCCAAGAGACACTGCCTGCATAAGCACATTACGCTTACAAACAGAAGCATAATGAGCCCTTCTCACCACCCCAAACTTGAAGGTGATATCTCTTTTTAATAATAGGGTATTTGAAAGGATTTATAGGCTCTAGCTGTCTCAGCACACAAATGACAGCATCAATCAGAGCCAGACAGCAGAGGAGGAAAGAAATATACCTGCTAGGTGAGTGGAATGCTGATGTAAGGCACAGGCAACACCTGAGGTTTGTGACTGTACATTCCTGCCTGGCAAGAGGCATAGCAGCTAGCAGCAAATATGAACAAAAAACCAGCATTTTGCATCCCAGGCAAAGCTGGCTTATACTATCTGACAAAGTCTATTTGGTTCCATCCCTTTCTGTCACGGGGACTCTGCCTGCTGCACAGGACCTCACTAGCCAAAGAAGAGGCTTCTTCCAGGTCTACCTGCATCCCACAGCCCCTCACTGCTGCAGAGGTGATAGATGCAAAGTGCAGATCATTACTAACTGTAAGCCCTGTGATTCCTTTACCAATTTAAAGGCCAAATTCACAAGGCTGAAAAGGATACCATTTTCTTGTTCAGAGGCTGGAAAAAAAGAGGGAGCCAAGTTGCAATAACTGCATTCTTCAAAGACACCTTGAGGAAAGAACACTACTTTGAGGCAACCAAAGACAGGCAAGCACGTGATAAACCAGTATTGCAGTAAGCACATCCTGAACAATATTGCATGTGAACTCTTTACAGTCTGGGGCACTAGGTTATCTGTCAGTGGAGTCAACTGGCAATCGACATTGTATCTACACTCTCCCTCCCCTACACATGGGAAGGGAACGGCTACGATGCCAGCGCAGAAGGTATTGTATAAGAGCAAGGAAGATGATGCTCTGAAAAGGGTCACAAGGTTGGAGAGATCTTTTGTTTTCACAGTGTTTGATCTACAGAGCCAAAGCAGAAAAGGAGTCTTCCCATCCAGTGGGATTATTTTACTTCAGATTCACCCACAGAGAACTGTTTAATTCAAGCAGGTCAGGGGTTCAGCCTGCTCCGTGCTCGCCTAGCTATTTAACAGATAATACCTAATTCAGTTTGAAAGGAAACTTATCCTCATTTATTTTCAAAGATTTTCAGCAAGTCCTCTGGGCAATGCTCCCAATTTAGAACTTATCTGGAAACTAGAGAAACCTTTTGAGTTGGAGTTTAATTGTCCTATTCCATGAGCTACTACATGCATGTGAACACACTGTACAGTAAATCCTGTGTTTCACTCCTGCAGCTGCTGTATTGAAACAAGCACTGTTTAGGAAATGGGTTCTCAACCCACAGGGATTTTTTCAACTTTGAAAAATCTAATTTTAGAATAAAACCAAGGTCTCTCAAATTCGTTCTGGAAAGATATGCATACATAGCCTGGCAGCTAGGTGGCTATCAACTGGGACAGGGTGAGACTCTTCCAGTACAGGTTGACTTCTCAGTTCTCATACAAGTAGGCTACCATGTATGCCACCACATCTGCTGCTGGGACTTATGTGTACTCCATAAATATCACAGCTTCAGCCAAACCATGACTTGAACCCAGCTTTCTCGGGGTTAATGAATATTTCTTTTCTGCAAAATGGAGTAATTTCAGTAGGACAAATTGATAAAAACCTGTCCCAAAACATTCATGAACCTGATTCTGAATAGAGCCACTGAGATGAAATGGAGCCTTTGTTTACAGCTTAACTTATAGGTTCTTGTTCCTGCATATACACTTCTAGGAACACAGCTGCCAGAATCACAGAGCTAAACAATGCTCAGCAAGAGATAACAGGAAGTTTGGAGCATTGTTTTTAGGATGGATGGTCCATATCTAGGCCCCAAAACAAAAGGACTGTGGCCGTGAGCAAGTTAGAACCAGTTTATGCTTCAGTAATCAGTATGCACAGGGACAAGGTTTACTACAGAACACAGTGAGGAAGACTATAATTTGCCACTAGAGACCACCAGTGGATCACCAACTCATTTTAGACTAGAGAACTAATGAATATGTTAATTAGTAGTCAGAAGTTACATAAATATGCTAATTAAATCTTGGGAAATGTACTGAACATGTATATTGACTCTATACAAACTGCTTGACTTTAGAATAAGGTGCGCTCACCTTTGTGAAATTCTTGCTGTCTGCTCTCAGCGCTGCAATAAAGAACACCTGCCTCCCAGTACCCCAAACCCAGTCTCAGGAGGTTTTCCAAATTTTTAGAATCAAACCTGGTAGGTGAAGTTGGGATACTGTTATGGAGGCATGGAATTAAGGTGGCTGAGTCAGGAATTTATAGAAAAATAGTCTATTTCATTTTCCCAAAAACCGCCCCCAAAACTACATACAGAAATTAATTTAGTTTTAATTAGCAGGTTCAGTTGGTTGAGAAGATCTACACAGATACCATACGTAGACTTGACCATTTTGGAATTCAGAAGTTGGAAAAGGCTTAAGCTATTAAATATATAGTGTCCCCACTATCAAGATAAGGCTGAGCCAAAGTTACTCACAGATGAGTCAGGCTGGCTGAATGATGCTTGTCCCTTCGGGTCTTTCAGAAGCCTCCGAGGGTCATTAAGAACCATAAAGGGTGATTAAGGTGGAGCTTGTCTTTCGGAGCTCCAGGGGCTCCTTCTGCAGAAGCTATCCAGGCCAGGGAGAACTCCAAGGCGAGAACAAACTCCAAGGCAAGAACGAACTCCAAGGCGGGAAGTCCCCCCAATATTTATACCCTTCCTAGACAAAGAGCTGAGTTACCACTTCCTAGGCGCGGAGACCACAGCCAATCCCCATCCGATTCCAGTGTGGGCCCTGCACGGGGCACCCCTCGTGCCGGAAAGGTCCCGTGCTCCCCCCCCTTCATGCCTGCAGGGCTGGGGGGGAACAGGTCTTTTCGCGCCTATTCCTCTCCCATTCAAACCACAGAGGGAGAGGAATTTTGGGGTACACAGGACTCCAGGACAGATACATTCATCCAGTCTGTCATTAGCAGTGTCTCTTGCCACCCAACTCCTGTGCTAAGCACTGCCACAGAGCACAGAATTGTTTCTCTGTATGCCTTTGATCCAATCACGGTTTAATCAAATCCACCTCTCTTTTGAGAAGTGTTTTCTGAGCAAAACTATTTTGTCAAAATATTTCCAGCCATTTCAAGTGCAACAGCTCAAGCCCATTTATTGCATTGTGCATACTCTGCAATTTAGGAAATCAATAGGCCATCTTTGCCTCTGTTGCTAGTTACAGTAAGAAACTCTGCCACTGCAGACACATCCTTCTTTCTGTGTGCTTTTAACAACACCTCTGCGTTCAGCTTCTCTTTGCCTCCATACACTTTGCAGATACAATGGTGAGCAAAGTCTGTATCATTTATGGGCAAGATGAGGCAGAACAAAAAAAGAGGGCTGACAATACATCTCTCTTGCAGAAGAGAAAGCTGAAATCTCTTATCACTCTTCGGGGCAAACAGAGCATGCAACAAAAACTCTCCCTTTCTTTCGGTGACAGGTTGGGTGAAATCTTGCCCTGGAAAGCCAGCCAGGAGTGCCGGAAGATATTATGAGCAATTGGGTAAACAGAACAAACTCCCAAATGACACAGGGCTGAGCACGTCGCCCTGTGCTTCTGCAAACTGCAAATGACCAACTCCTTCGACACTTCGCTTCCACCCTTGCAGAACAAGAAAGCCTGCCCAGCACCTCCCTTGTAGCCAGCACACACCTTTGCAAAGCTGATGTCTGGATTTAGCTTTGCTTCCAGTGCCACTGCATGGCCAGCCTGGGGACTGGCATGTGCTCCACCAACCTTACATCTTGATGTGCTCATCCCCAGTTACTGCCACATCAGAATCATATCAGTGTGCAATTCAGCATGCAGGAGAGACTCCTTCTTCACGGACATCCACAATTTGATGTATCAGCCGTGTTTTGAAAATGATGTCATACATGTTTACCAGACATTTTATCACTCTTGACCTTTACTAATCAAGTCCTGACAGAAAGACACCTCAATTTCCCCATCAGCACATTCAAACATAGTCACCAAGCACTCTCCCTCAGTTTCAAAGGAAACAAACAAACAAACAAAAACCCAAAGCTGCATTTCCCAACATAGAGACCTCACAGTCACCACCAGAGCTTGGGAAATAGTTTCTCCCTTTTCCTCCAGGGCTTTAGGGCTCATTACCAAACTAACTGATAGATAGGATTTTCCTGTTAGGAGCCTTTTTGTCAGAAAATCCATCTGCAATTCAAACAGTATAGAACACAGCATGAATGCAACGCCACTTATGTTAACCAAAACCAGATTCAAATTGCACTGTCTTAGAAAGCATGTTTCCCTCCCAGAAGGGAACTTAACTTTGTCAAGTTACACAAAGCTCTATGTCAGGACAGGTGCATAGAGGAAGATGCTAAGCACTTTCTATTCTAGAGGGAAAGCAAGGTGGGCAGCTCTGCTGGGGAATTGCTCAGTATCACCCAGCTGAGACGCTGTAGGACACCGACACCAGTTTCAAGTAGTTCTCTGGCTGGAAATTCCTATCACTCCTCCCTATGTCCCTCACTGAAATGCAAGCCAAATTCTTTCTTCAGGTGAGAGCTGCTCGGACTGTAACAGGGAGGACGGAAACCTCCCGTGAAGCAGAAGGGCAAAAGCTCACTTGATCTTGATTGAGGTAAGAAAAGTGTCAGGGAGTCCTTTCATCAACCCCGATTTATCATGCCAAGAACCTGGAGCTCTGGATGATGGTTGAGAAAAACAAAACAAAACAAACCCACAGACTAAACTCTCATAATCCATAAAACAATCTGACTTCAGACACTTGGAGGCTTTTTTCAGTCATTGCTGAGCCTTTCCCTCCTTCATGTCACAGAAAATAACTCATTTTCCTCTCTAGAAATTGCGGTGATTTAAATGATCCACACTTCTGACAAAATGTGTCACATTTTATTCCGACGCTGTCAGAACAAAACTTTCCTTGGAGAACTTTTTTGGCCCAAACAACTCACTGAACTCAACCCACATTCCCTTTGCATTCTGCAAAGTTATATTTTTCAGTGAAAAGTATTCCTCAAAAGGCATTTCCCTCTATCTTGATGACTTCTATCATTTTTTTGATACAGTAAGTAATAAAAGATGACTAAGCAAGAATAAAACACTCCTTTACCACTAAACAAGTAATTCCACATTTGACCAGTTTTTCACATTAGATACGGGCTCCTCAGACTTTCAGACACATCAAGTTCTTCCAGAAAGAAAAAAATTACTTGACTACAGTCACATTGAGCCAATGTCAAGACAAAAAAGATCCCTTGCATTGCAACTCTCTGCTTGAACCACAAAACACCCTTGAGAGGAAGTGTGTGATTTATTTCTGGTTTCCAGATTCACAACAGAAGCTCCACCAGAGGGACTACTGCAAGGAAAAATCGTTAGCAGAAATATCAGTCATGCCTCGAAGCACCAGATATGACAACAACTGCATTTTTGCAAGATGTCATCCCCACATCTAGTGAAAAACAGGTCTTGGAGGTGAGACCGTGCCATTTGTGAAGACAGCTGTGAAGAAGCAATGGGTTGTGTTAGTCCCTTTCAAATGCTGAGAGAGGCAGTGACTCCATTGCATTCATTCTGCATTCCTACAGCAGAAGACCAGAAGCTTATCGAGGGCAGACTTCCCTTCTTAATGTGTATTACCTAAGAAACCATTAGTGCAAATCTTCCATTTCTCACTGGTTACTACTAAGACTTTCATTGCCTCCCTCAATGCTGACTGCCTCTGTCCATGCACAGTGGTAGCCATCAGGGCAAGGATGTGTGAATAAGATTCTATTTTGATCCTTCTGATAAAAAACAGGGAAATCTCAAGGCTGATCCTGCATGAATTGAGGGAACAAAGACGCTGTGCACCTTCCCTAGTTCTAACCACTACAGCTTTGTGATCTCAGCATGACTGCTAAATTGTATTCCCTAGAAGCCTACCTTCATTTTGTGGTCTCGTCCTTGGTGTGGTGGGGGACATGGAATTCAGGAGGCTAAATGCAAATAGAAAGACCAGTACTGAACACCTCCCCAGCCTCTGTGGACATCCTTCTGTAAACAGGTACAGATACACCAGTTCCAAGCTCTGACCTGCCTGGCGCAAGCCAAATCCTTTCTGGAAACGTGTCAGTTAGCACTGCACTGGCCACTCTTGCTTATGCTCACAGCAGTGTTGAGATACCAATTCAGTCCCCACAGCTTGTGGGTTGTGTACATGAACAGAGCACACATCTCACCATCTTCACCCGGGCAAGAGCCTTTTTTGCCAGATGAAAGATTTATAAATTTGCTTTCCTGTTTTCTAATAATAAGCACTCTGCTGGGTGAAGCAAGTCCAAGGAGTCCCAAGGACGCAAAGACCATGTGGCGCATGGCGCACAGTGCAAAGCCTTGCTACACACGCACCTGGCAATCAGCAGGCAGTGCATTTTCCAGTAGCTGGCAAACATGAGGTACCACAGTGGTTTCTCTGCCCCTGACCTGAGATGCTTGAGAAACACATGTCCATAAAGGATAGAAGCCCACGTTATTAAGTGTGGGAAGAGAGGAGGTAATGAATCCAAACCACAACATACTGAGTGCGTTTCTGGCCGTCTGCCCTACTTCCGAGAGCACCTGCCTGTTGGCAGAGAGGAGGGGTGCCCAGACAGAAGAGACATGTTAGGCTGTTCCTGAGCCCCATTTTTCAACATAGTTCTAGCCATGCAGGCAGCTGCACTTTGAATTGTCCGTTCATCCCAATACTGAGTTCGCGCCTGGAAGCGCTGTGGAACTGCCAGAGCGACGAGGGTTGCCTCAAAGGAGCGCTGCGAAGGGACGTGAAAGCCCCGACAGCTCCCGCAGCTATTCGCCGGCGCTCACTGCATCCTTACTCTGGGATCTGCTTCTTTCCAGGCCTCTCCTGAGTTCCCCTTTGCTCGCCCACGCACTCCTACCCCTCAGCGGTATTTCTTAGTCGCTCCGCTTACGGGTTTCTGCCCCCTCCGCCGTGCGAGTGAGCCCAGAAGATGGCGCCGGCCTCTCAGCCATGGCCGTTCTCTTTCGGTGACGGGGAAGGCACGGGCTGCGACTGGGGCGGACAGCACCTGTGGGGTGCCGAGTTCAAATACGACGGAAGAAAGCTCCCTGCCCGGGGGACAGCGATTAAAATAAACCATCCCCTTGCCATGCGGCAGGGGAAGAGGAACCATCGTCCACTGTGGCTATGGCTGCAGGTAGTGGTGCGAAAGCCGCCCGCGACCGGCAGCCGCCTGCGGGACGTGCCCCAGACGCGGCTGGCAGGCACGACAGTCTCTTCCCGCCGCTCCAAGTCCGTCTGCAGCGTCCCTACTAACGCTAGAGAGCCCAAGGGAGACCTGCGGGACACCTCGGACCCCTCCCCGTCCCCGGTGTGGGCCGCCTCCAGCCCTGCTTGCTCTGGGCAGGGCTCCCCAGCCCCAGTGGTACAAGATTAGGGGAAACAGTAACATACGGGAGGTAAAACGCCAGTTTCTGCTGTGGCAGCCCTCACTAGGCAGGATAAAACCGTGATCTGCTGAAACCAGGACATTTGCAGCCCACAGAATAAATTTTCTAGCAGCAGACTGAGCAGTGCAGGGAAGCAGTGGGTGAGGCAGCCTGTGGACGCCTAAGCCTGGACCTGCAGCCAGGAGGATATTTGTCTTTCCTTTGGACTGGGCTCCAGAGGAATAACATGCCCTCCCTAGCGCTGTCCTCAGTCCTCACTACTTTTAAATCTTTAAATCACCGCTCAGCGATTGCCAAAGAGCTTCGCTGCCAGACTGCTGCTTTCAGGTTGCGGCAGCAATTCCGTCAGGGAATGTTTGGCGTAACGGCAGGAACTAGGTGCTTGCAACAGACCTCAGGAGATGCTGGAGAAAATAATCCGCTCTACAAGCACCAAAACCGCAGCACAGACTTGGTGTTGGTTTTTTTTTATTCTTTTTGTTTGTTAGTATTGGGGCTATGTTTGCTTGTTTGCTTCTTTCTTTGTGGGTGTTTTTTTTAATCTGGCTGGTTGGCTGACAGTGTTTTTCTTTCGCAGCTGCTGTTGGAAAGGCAGTCCTTGGAACACATGGCAGTCTCTGGTGGAACTGATGAAGGAAATACTTCTCTTCAGGGGCTGCTCTAATCTTGCCCATACGTAGATGTGCACGTACAAATCAACAGTGATGCCTGATTTTTTAGCAGTGCTGAAGAAGATGAACCAAAATATCAAGAGGGCTTTTAAAAAGAGAGTCAGAGATCCCAAACATTAGTGTTCTTCAGAGACAGCACAACTAGGCACCTGACCTGAGTTCCAGGGTACATTATCCCTGATGAAGGAGCGAGGCAGGGGGAAGTCCTTGAGTGGGAGCTGGTGAGAAGCAAGGTAGCAAAGCTCACAGGCATGGCTGTGTGAAACTCGACAGGGAATCAAGCCCACCAGACACGAGGCACACACAGCTGCCATCTGGGTGTTTGTGCAACTGTTGTCAGAGTTTCCCCACGGGAAACACCTTCTGTGGGAGAGGTTTCTTAAAAAACTACACTGTTCATTTTTCCTCATTTTTTTTTTTTTCTGTCTCTGTTACTAATCAACTTCCTCTTCAGTGTATCGGTTTAAAGGGTCTGGTGGCACTCGGGCAGTCATTAAGAAATCTGTCAGTAGAAAGTCCTGCTCTGGACTGCTCTGTAAAATAACCTTGGGAAGCCATCTGAGCTCACTGAGTCCTAATCAATACCAATACCAGCTCTCATGGGGCTGGTTCCTGACCCAAGCCTCAAAGGATCTTTCAGACTGAGGTTGGGGAAAAATGATCTGCCTCTCTTGGCAAACTGTAATTGCTCAAGAAGAAAAGCATGCAGCATGCAAAAATAACAGACTTAAGAACATTGTGGAAAGAGGCCCCAAACCAAATTGCTTCCGATTTCTTTGCAAACCAAGAGTCCAGAGAAACACAACTACCATCTCCTGTCTCACACACAAATCTCCCAGAGCTGTGTGCTGAAACACCAGTTTTAAGAATAGTTACACGTGCTCTTAGCCAGCATGCAAATGCAGCTCTTTAGGGAAAGACAAGCTGTTGGGAAAAGGTGTGTATCTGCAGGAATTGGATCTTAAGTATAAAGATTTGCTCAGAAAGGGTACACACCAGACTTGCAGTCAGTCTGGTCAAATAGATCGAACTGTTAGGGATGCCAAGTTTAGTTTAGGCTTTTGGAAATCTTCAGGCACATCAAATAGAAGTACTTTCACCAGATGGGGTGTCTTTTAATTGCAATTAAAAATAATAATATTTTTTAAATCATGCTTGGATTTAAACTTCCTCTTTGCTGGGGAGTGGCTCTGCCTCTATCTCAGGCATGTCCAGGCACCAAAATCTTCAAGATGCTCTCAGGTTCTTTACACTCTTCCCACTGACCACCCAGTTGTGCTAGTGTTGCCAATTATTCAAAGAGGGAAGTGCAGAGAGACCAACCAAACTACATCAGTCATATAAAATAATCTGAGGGACTGCAGATGTCATTGTGCACATATCTAATCCCCATGTAAATTACTTTTCCATGCCCTGAAGAATGCCACTTGGATATTTGTAAATTCTTACTGTCGTTTTGGTCACATGGAAGTCAGTTAGAATTTTACAACTAATTTAAATAATGGCTAGAGTTGAAAATCCATGTTACTACCCTGAGGCATTTAAAGCTGTTGTAAATGAAAAATTCCATTTACCAACCATTTCTTTCTCGTGATGAACAAGTGCCCTTCCCTGAATAATTGCTGTGCAACAGTTGTGTTCATATTGTTGAAGTTGACACCAGAATCTACAGCACCAGATGCTCTTTTTTCAGAGCTGTCTGTATCTCAGCACACACACACACACACAAAGGAGAGTTAACAGCAGGCCTTGCAGACATATTCTTTTATCTTAACACAGCTAATACATTACCAGCCAGTTCCTGTAAATTCAAAGCAGGCAGGTCTCAGACCCTGCTCACACATGTTGTTTGTGATAAGAAGCCACGCTTTTGTATTTATGCATCTGTTTGTCAGTGCCACTGACCAGGAGAGATGGTTTACTGCTAAATACATTCTGGCCACCTTGTTTCCTCCTAGCCCAGTGTTGGCCAGCTGTAAGGCTGTGTCTAGGTTCGAATTTAAATTCCCAGAGACTCTCATAAATTTGATAGAACCACTGACAATTTCATAAAGTGCCCTTCCCTCTCCCCCACCTCCTTCCCCAAAGGAAGGAATTAGAAGTAGAGAGGAAAGGTAAGCACACCCAAATAAATCAATCTCACTCGATTTGGAAGTTAAAAAGGAAAAGTTTAACAATAACTTAAAAGGGTATCAAAGGTAGGGAGGTTACAGAGGTTTAGGGAAGGACGAATAACAAATACAAAAGGTATAAATACAACCCGAGTTTGTGATGGTGGTGACCTGGTGACCACGTGTGTGGAGAGACGCAGGGGTGCAGAGAGAGAGAGAGAGAGAGAGAGAGAGAGAGAGAGAGAGAGAGATCTCCAAAGAGTGGTTTTAGTGCTGTCCATTGCTAACAAACAGCCATCACACTCTAGTCTCCGGGATGCTGCACTGTGGCTGGGGATGAGTAAATTTTATGCTGTCCATGCAGAGCCTCACAATTAAATGCTTAAATGTGTCATATCCTGAAAGCCTCAAATAAAGGCATTTGAGAAATCAGTGCTCAAATTTCCAGTTGGTTTGTTGTTTAAGAACTAGAAATGTTAAAAGGAGGAACAAGATTCTAGGCAACATCTCTCTGCAAATTACCAGAGACACACACTTAATGCTAAATTATCATTAACCCTGTGTACAGCTTTACAAAGCAGACTACAAAATAATCTGAAACTTTGTCCTTGCCTTTTCAATACAAAGACTGGGATTGTTTGAAACAGCTCCTAATGAGTCATTTTGGGCCACAGATAAATTGCTTCTGCCTCGAGGGATTTGACTCTCCTTTGTCATATGCAACAGTAGCAGTCATACGTCCTTGGTTTGCTTTTTGTTGTTGATTTTGTGATGTTTCCATGTAAATTCAGAGAGATGCAGGTCTGGAATCTTGGTTTGGCAGGGCGGCACAGTATCAGAGTTCAGACATTGATGTGCCCACCCTGAGCTTCAGCAAAGCCAGATCAGTTTTCTTCAGGACAAATTTGGAGCAATACTTACTTGTTGCTGAGGTGGGTTAGTCAGCACAGCCTTGCCTAATCCTACTCACCCACTCTTTGTTTGTGACTCAAACATTTCTGTTTTATGCTTTTTCTTTCCTCATGGACGGTACTGCCAGAGGCGGAGAGACCATGCAGCTGAGTGGGTTCTGCCCTGACAGGATTGTGAGCTTGGATTTGTGACTAACTCAGGCCCAAAGGGAAAAGGACTACCTGATGTGGTTCTCATGCCTTGTCTCAATTCTGAGAAGCTCTTTCTTTGTGCTTTGGCAGTGGCACCTTGAGGAAGATGAGGTCTCATTCCCTTTTGTCAGAAGAGACACAGCAATGATGTAAAATACTCCTTCATTAATTAGATCAAATATAAAGTAGCTGCATGAAGAGTGGAGTAAGAGCGTCCTGCCCAGTGGCTATGAACACAGGATCTGCCATCCATTGCAGTTTAATGTTTGCAAGGAAAAAATGTGGCACTGCTACAGAGCTGCTTCAGGACAATTGGAGAGGACAAGAGGAGACCAGGAGGCATCACACAGATGTCCCCTTTCTCTTTTCACTTCATAGAGTATCCAACAACACAGCACCACACAAGGTAACTCAGATGCTTCCATGTGGCCCCAGCCTGACTTCAGCATAGTCATGCTTTCAGAGAAGGTACCTGGTCTAAGGTCTCCACCACTAAGTCTGAGTGACATAGGAGTTGTTTCCACCTCTCCCAGATGGAAGGAGTGGAGCAGCTGTATGCACTGCAAAAGTGCTTTTAATTGCCTCTGCTGATGCAGTGGGAAGGTGAAGCGAAGGAATACGAGTGGTTTATGCCACAAGACCAGGCTAAGGAGGCCTCAGCAAACTGGCATATTATCACTTCCCCATACCAAGGTGTGGTGAACAGAATCTTAAATACACTCTCCCATAGAAAGAGAGGTGTGAAGCCCATGCTAGCATGGGCAGAAAGAAGCCTATGAGACCAAGTGGCTTGATTTTGCTGGAGCAATGTTGTGTAGCAGTCTGGGAAGGCTGTAGTAGCACTAAGAGCTGGCTTGGTGTTAAATTGTATGATTTTTCACCTAAACAGAATTCATCAGCAAGGAATCCTGATGCCACCTTGAACAGTCACCTCAGTTTATTGTGGGATGACCAAATTATTTCCCACCTTGCCTCTATCCCTGTAAACTGGAAAGGTGTGAAAGGTGCCAAGGCAAGGAAGCTCGAAATCAGTTTTCCTTAGGTTGGAAAACAAATTTACCCCCTCCTCCTTGTCAAAGAAGTACAAGGTGAAGAAAACACAGCTGCGAGGCAGCCTCACGTAGCTGATCATCTGTATCGGGCAGGAGGTCTCTGTGTGGTGAGCTGCTGATAAGACCCCAGAGATTCACAAGCTACTGTGCAGGAGGGAGAAGTTTGCAGTCTCTGCACATACAGCAACCAATGCACCTGCCTGGATGTTTTTCTCAAGGTCCCAGGTAGCATCAGTTCAGTCCACTATCACCTTCACACACATCCCACCAATGCTGGCTGTTGTCCAATCTCCCACCGTAGAGCTGCTCCCATTTATCAGTGACTGAACTTACCTGACAGTGATCATTCTCCAGTAGAGCAGACAGTCTCACTTTTATTTTTGTTAGGTTTAGAGATTTGTGCAACATAAGCACTTCTCATTTCCAGAACAGAGGTCATTTGGGTCAAAGGCTCTGATGTAACGTGGCAGATTCTCTGGCTCACTCAGCTCAGAGTCTCTCTACGGAATTACAAATATAGCTGAGACATTATTAAAAGTTTAACAAGTTTCTCTCTTGGAGACCTCAATTATTCACCTGTGAATAGCTGTTGTTTCATCACCAGGAGGGCATCAAATGGAAAGTACAAAAGCAAGGATGAGTTCTAAGCTTTTAGCAGTCATTTTGTTTTACAAATTAATGGGGATAAAAAGTCCCTACTAAGATCAGTATCGTCCTTCCAGGTGGTACTTTCTAAATTGTACTCATTGTAGCAAGAACTTCTTAAATAGTTTAACAGTCTTGCATCCTCAGTTAAACATAGCCACAACCACTGATCATCAGTATCCTTGACAGGCTGAGAGAGTTGGGGCTCTGCAGCCTGGAGAAGAGAAGGCTTCGAGGAGACCTTAAGTGGCTTTCCAGTATCTGAAGGGAGCCTACAGGAAGGCTGGGGAGGGACTATTTACACGATCTAGTAATGTTAGGGCGAGGGGGAATGGGTTTAAGCTGGAAGAGGGGAGATTCAGACTGGATGTTAGGAGGAAGTTCTTTACAGTGAGGGTGGTAAGACACTGGAACAGGTTGCCCAGGGAGGTTGTGGATGCTTCCTCCCTGGAGGCGTTTAAAGCCAGGCTGGATGAGACCTTGAGCAGCCTGCTCTAGTGGGAGGTGTCCCTGCCTGTGGCAGGGGGTTGGAGCTGGATGATCCTTGAGGTTCCTTCCAACCTAAACCATTCTATGATTCTGCAATTCTATGATCCTTGACAAATATCATATCCTGGTGAAGGTCACTAGGTAAAGTCTGCTTGTAAGGGGGAAAAGTAGCTCAAATAAAGGAACAATGTAAGTGTAGCTACTTATCTGCATGGAGTTTGCCTCTCCTACATTCAGGTTATATTTGGCAAACACTTTTAATGTCAATATTTATTTAAAAAAAAACCACATTTATTAAATGTTTCTGTTGGTGACTTTTATAGGGGGAAAGAAAAACCCAACCAACCTGATTGTCATTCACTGTGGGAGTGGAAGTTTTTCCACAGTGTGGTGAGAGAGGGCTGTAAAGCACACAAACCTTTCCAGAAGAGTTGCTGAAGGACAGGTAATTCTGAAATAGTTTGTCCCTGATGCTTTGTGTGGTCAGTTACTTTGTGCTGCTTCTGTTATACCCTCATTACTCCAGCAAAATCAGAAACTGGCACAAACCCTGTTGTTATTTGAAAGGGGAGTCTCAGTCAGACTCTTGCCTTTAAAACAGCGTTAGCTTTCAGGAACACTTTGTAGTGGGAAGTTTTTTAATACTACCAAACCCACCAAAGCCAGGTGTAAAAAGGAAATTTGTTAAAGGATGGGTAGGTGGATTTGGGCACTCTATATGAAGATGTCCACAAGTATTTGTTCCAGAAGTTGTGTCAATGAAAAGATGCAGGGAAAAGGGAAGGGAAGGGCTGTTACAGAGTTTATTGGAAACTCAATACATTGAGGATCTTAGAAAAGGTACAGCCAATTAGGTGAGCTCAAGTTTAATTCTGCTGGTTGCTAAGAGGAAGTCATTGTGCAACTGTTTTGCAAGAGCATTGAAACTGGTAGAACAAGATACACAGCATGTGGAAGTAAAACTAAAGAGATTAAAGAACAGTTTAGGTTGTTGTTGGGTCTTCTTTAATTACCTTTTCAGGACACTCCACTTTTCTTTAAACTTTAAATAACAGCATGAAGAAGGCCTCATCTCTTAGAGGGAGCAAATAATCCTCTGTCATGCGTAAGCACACTTATGAGAACAAGCCAGCTATGAATTTTCAAGAGGCAAGCCAAGCTGCACAGAAAAGACAGCATATGGGAGATGAGAGATGGAGAACAGGTTCTGTAACAAGGGCCCCTGTTCAAAGCAAGTCAAGAGAGGTCTCAGCATCTAACTCACCAGGTATGTGTTGTACATCAACAAAGCCTTCACTGTTCAATGAAAGACTCCTTCATCTTTGCTTCTAACCTCCATTCCTTCCTCACCACAGCAGAGGGATTAGCTTTTCAGAGAAGGAAAATCTGAAAACACACTCATTTCTTGTATGAATTCAGAAAACCACAGAAAAAAATGAAGCCCAAGCCCTTGCTGTTCCCTGCCGGCCAGAGCCTTCGCTACAGCCGATGTAGCATGTATAAAATTGGTATCTCTGCTTATGAGCTGAGTAGTTCTTCACACTGACACAAACCTTGAGCTCTGAGTCTACTGTTCAGCAGTTTTTCTCCAACATAAGAATCTACAAGTAGGGAAGTAAAACCCACAATAACAGATTCTTTAAAGCCTGTCATTAATTCAGGCCATTCCTGTGCATATAGCTGGTGAGCAAGGAGCTACTGCCTGCAATTTCCCAAGCCATCATGAATTATTCTTACACAGGGGGACCAAGATCACTCAAGACAGAACTACTAATCAGTTAACAACTAAGAGAAGCAGTCCCCATGGTTTCATTGAACTAGACAGAATAGGTCATTCCCATTGAGACACAAGACACATAGGTAATTCTGCCCTCCCTTTGGATATGGATGACCCTATCAAGTTTCAGGTCTGAACTGTGAAAGAAATTCTTTCACACTCTTTTGTCCTCATTTAAGTACATCTTCACCTTCTTTTTGCATTTTCTCTACCTTCCTCAAAGCAGCAGGAATATATATGTTAACAAAATGCAGATACATTTATTCAAAATGTCTCTTGTTTTCACATCTCTTAAAAAACCTGGTCTGAACTCTGTATCTGCTGAGACTGTCCTCAGCACTCTGTGGTTAGCTGAATGACCTCAAAAAGGAGGAATTCACATGTACTGCAAGCATTCAGCCTAGGAACAGTCATGAGCCAAATCACCCTTCTACCTCTAGGCTTTTTTGTTTCTGCCCAGCCTAGGTGTCCTCATTGCTTCTGTTTAAGAAGGACTCAACAGTCTGCTTGGTTGTTCTCAGAAAACTTTCTCTATAAAATCTAAATAAAATAAAAACACTTGGACAGAAAATAGACCATTTTTGTGGAGCAAAATCTTGAGACCAAAGCAAGCTATTATCTGAGATGATCTGTTCAGATTTGGTTCCCCAGAATTCAGTCAAGAAAGACCCAACAAATTGCTCTGTTCTCAAAATGATTCACTGTCTGTTAGCACAGAAATTACTTACAAAAGTGGTTATTTGCCACTTTCATCCCAAATGAAAACCAAAGCTCACACAGTAAAGCTGTTCATATTAGGTACCTTGACAACAAACTCCACTATAAGCTGTGCTCCAGCTGGTCATGATTTTGATGAGCAGCTCTTTTCAGTAATCCATGCCTAGGCATCAAAATAATTTTCAAAGGTGACATGGGAAGTAAGATTATTACTTACTAAACAACTACAAAACACATGGACATTGCATCAAATTTGATGCTCCTAAATTAGAACTTTCTAAAAGCCTATTGGAACCTTAGAGGCAAGGATCTCAAGAGGGAATCATGGCTAGACACAAAATTCCAAGTAAATAGCAATCCCAGTGCCAGCTGTGGAGTACAGTGGTTATCAGAAATCATCTTAGCCTCTCCATGTGCCCCAAGGCAGGGTCCATGAAAAACAAGGGCAGGACAGAGATCTTACAAAAACTGGAAGCTGCCAGGCAAGGTAGTTACACTTGGTAGGTGTATTTAATCACCATTTCAAGACTTCATGGAGGTTGAATGCTACAACCCTGAAGAAATAGTTCCTAGACAAATTGTGCAGGTTCAAGGCATCACACAGAGAGAAGGGCTCAGGTGATCTGTGGCTGCAGACTAGAAGACTAAAAAGCATTGAAATTTCCAGCTGTATTTGGAGGCTATTTTTGATTTATCAATGTAAATGATAATGCAGATGTTCCTTACATCCAAATACACACAATAGCTTAATTATAATGTCACAATAAAATACTCTTCAAATACATCTGCTGGTTAGAGATATGCTTGCATATACTTTAGACCTTTGATCTGAAGGCAAAACACCTGAAAGCAAAAAGATAGAATCATATGTATTTCAGAGGATTCTTTTGAAAGATGCACTCAGAGTCTGTATGAACAGGGGTCATAAGAAATTAGGGCAGTTGCTGATTGTCTTCATTTCCAGTTAAGCTGACATCACAGGAATAAAACTGATTTTAAAGAAGAAGAATTTTCAAATCACAGTAGAAAAAATGAATTCCAAGATCAAAAAATACTTGGCTTTCTATTGCTAGGGTACCTCCCTTATTCATGTTTCTGAATCTCAATGCAACCACCTTTTCATACCTGCCATTTGAGGAGATGCAGCAGTAAGAGATACGGGGATTCAGCACTGCTCTGGGCACACAAACCAAGCCATATGGGAGGAAATACCCTCAGCAAGTCATAAATGAGATCCAAGCCAAATCTCCTCTATATGATAACAGGCCCAAGCAAGCTTTAGCTCAGTTGCCTATGTCTGACACTTACATGAAGAAGGGGATTCAGATCACATAGATTTGGACTGCTTATGACACGCAGAGCTTTTTTCCTTCACATCTGTAAGGTCTGTTATCTTTTTCTCCCTTATTGCTAGAACTCTGTTCCAAGTTCTTATCTCCTGTATCAATATTTAAAGGAAACCTTTTCTGAATTATCACAGCTGTATATTTGACAGAATATAGCCATATATACCACATATTATTTGTACTAGGTAGTGCCTGATTGGCCATTAATCACTCTGTGCCACATGATATACAAATGCTTGAGACTCTTCCCATCCCAGGAAGCTTTCAACCCAAAGTTCCAATCCTAAAGATCATAGAATCATAGAATCATAGAATGGTTTAGGTTGGAAGGGACCTCAAGGATCATCCAGCTCCAACCCCCTGCCATAGGCAGGGACATCTCCCACTAGAGCAGGTTGCTCAAGGCCTCATCCAGCCTGGCTTTAAACGCCTCCAGGGAGGAAGCATCCACAACCTCCCTGGGCAACCCATTCCAGGGTCTTACCACCCTCACTGTAAAGAACTTCCTCCTAATATCCAGTCTGAGTCTCCCCTCTTCCAGCTTAAACCCATTCCCCCTCATCCTAACATTACCAGACCGTGTAAATAGTCCCTCCCCAGCCTTCCTGTAGGCTCCCTTCAGATACTGGAAAGCCACTCTAAGGTCTCCTCGAAGCCTTCTCTTCTCCAGGCTGAAGAGCCCCAACTCTCTCAGCCTGTCCTCATAGCAGAGCTGCTCCAGCCCTCTGATCATCTTCGTGGCTCTCCTCTGGACCCGCTCCAGCAGTTCCATATCCTTCTTGTGTTGGGGGCTCCAGACCTGCACACAGTACTCCAGGTGGGGTCTGACGAGAGCAGAGTAAAGGGGGAGAATCACCTCCCTTGCCCTGCTGGCCACACTGCTCTTGATGCAGCCCAGCACACGGTTGAGATAACTCAAGCTTAGTTACAGCGCTGTGATTCAGAAACCTGGGAATCTGTTTTATTCTCAATGACTGTAGACAAGTGAGTGCAATTATATGCAGACACAGGTAGAGTGAACTCCCCAGCTTTATTGCTGAAGGAGTGCTGATCATCCGTGAGCACATACGCTCTCTATGATTTATACTCTGGCTTAGTCAGTGCTTCCACACATCTGCTCACTCCCAAACACCCTGAATGCAGTGTTATTTGGGAAAAAACTCTGCAGCATTCTGGCTAGAATTAGAATTTAGCATCGGCCTAGAGGAAGACTTTGATGCAAATAAACCACTGGTGATGAGTGGGAAAGGCAAACATGAAGACACTTCAGCTCAGTATAGTGAATTATTTCTATTAAGCACACAAGGCTTTTCCTTAGTCCTAAAGTTACCTGCAACATCTCAGCTCCTCACATCACCCTAGCACACTGTATTAGCAGCAGATTAGCCAGGAACCAAGTACTCTGCCAGAGTTCCCATTCCAACAGCTATGATCCATTGAGAAATCAGTACCTTTTCCCTAGTGAGTATCCCTACTGAGTTTCTCTCATTATCTTACAGAGGTTATTACAGGTCATCTTTCCTCAGCATTGCTCATTAATCCTTTTCTTCTAAAAGATCTGTTTGCTTATGGTTATTAAGTTGAGCTTTTCCCTTTTTTATACTCAATGTTGATGCTATGATACCAACTGTAGGAAGATGGAAGACTAGCAAGCTATTACCTGGTGCAGAACATGGACCAGTACCATAATCTGGGGTACAGAATGCAAGTCGGGGAAGCATTAGAAAGCAGCATTTCTGAAGTTTTGTTTCTGCTTGATGGCACCAATGGAGGTTCCTTTGTGAGGGGCAGATGAGGTCTTGGCCTCCTCCTCTGTTTAGAGGCAATCAGAGGTTGGTACTCTCAGCACAGTGGAGAGAATAAGCTGGTCTAGTATCATCTATTGTATGCATCTGAGTGTTCATTTTTTCATGCCTGCACATTCAGACATCGATAGGATTCAGTCATCACAGCTTAGACACTGAGCTGCAATTCAATCATTGCAATCTAGGAAATGAGACTTCTGTGCAAGACTAAGAAGATTTATCTCATCAGAATTTGTCCTACAGACATTTGTGACTGGTTGTTCAAAAACTCATCAGAAGTTAACTTCAAGATGAAATTTGGACTCCTTCCTGCAGTTCTTCAGGTCTTGAAATATAATTTCAGAGGAGGAAAAAAATAAGACTAGACAAACACTTTTTCTTGCCTAACAGCATCACTTACGAAGAAATACTGAGAGGACTGGGGGTGCTTGGTTTTCAGAAGGCTGAGAGGGGATCTTTTTAATGCCTATAAAGATCTGAGGAGTGGGTGTCAAGAAGGTGACAGTCTCCTTTTGGTCCTTGTCCTACTCCTGGGCACCACCAAATGCTACAAGATAGAATACAGAAGTTCCATTTCAGCATAAGGAGAAACTTCTTTACGGTTGAGGGTGTTGGAGCACTAGAACAGACTGGCCAGAGAGGTTGTGGAGTTTCCTTCCTGGAGACTTTCAAAACCCATCTGGATGCATTCCTGTGTTGTCTGCCTTACGTGATCCTGCTTTGGCAGGGAGGTTGGCCACAATATCTGGAAGTCACTTCCAAGCCCTAACATTCCATGATTGCCAATGGCACTTGGGTGTAATAATTAATAAATATTCTTAAAAGCACTAGCACCATCACAAAGTTTTGGCAAGTTCTTTCTAGAGCTTGCCTCAGTGTAGGCAAACCCAACAAATATACTTCAGTCTTGGAGACAGGATGGGGAGTCTGTATTAGCTACCATTTCACTACTTTCACTTTCTTTGCATGACCTTTTTACTGGAATGACTACTATGGGCAGAAAGTGCAATTCTTAACCAGTAAAAACAGGCACATGATAATGATAAATATTGCTTTATTAAATTACCTTTATACTCCTACAAAGAAATTTTCTGATTTTTGTTACAGAATTCAAGAAATTCATTGCTGTCTCTGCAGTTATCTAAATTGAGATACAAAAAGATTGTAAAAAGATCAGCCTATTCAAGTTACAAAACAAAAAAAGAAAAAAGAAAGAGGCAGGCAGATAATAGACAAGTTCCCTTAGGAATCTTGAGGCTCAGAAATATAAATTCCTATAGTACAATGAAATTAAGAATTCAGCAATGTGTTGAACAATTGTAGACTGTAACTGCACTAGTGGACCACATTATTCAGCAGTTTCCTTAAAGGTATGAATTGTGAACTGAACAAAAAGTGTAGCTGACACAGCAGACCTCATTTAGTTGTTCTCCCTTTCACTCCCTCCAAGTTGAAGCTGTGAGATCAGCATGCAGCATTTAAATGATAGGAAGGAAACTTGCCTCAATAAATATCGGAAATGTCTCCATTCCGTAACTATTCCTATAAAAGTACCTAGCTGTTACAAATCAGTTTCAAGTAAAACAGGTGGCTGAGGCAAAAATAATCAAAATCAGATCATAGGCAAATTTTACTGTAAATACAGTAATTTGAGAGAAACACATAACCATAGCACTGACAGGATATCAATGCTGTTGTATTATAGATATGATGTGTCAGTAGAAAAATTAAGATGCCTATTATCAAAATTGAGGACATCCATTCCAGTCTCTGGTAATCTAATCTTAGTGCAAAACAGATGCTAAGACACATTTAGCAAAAAAAGGTGATACATTTAAGGCCGAAAAGTTGTTCAGTCATCACTATCGCTTCCAGATTCACTCAGCTGCAAGTCATTTCCTAGAAGAGAGAGAGAGTCATCACATTACTCATTTTCAGGGAAAAAAAAAAAAACAAAACAAAACAAAAAACTTTTTACTTTTTTAAAGTTATTCATTTTCCCAATCAAAGGCTCACAAAAACAGTTTGGGGTGGGGGGGTGTCAGACTGGATGATCCTTAACCATCCCTTCTAACCCAGATTATCCTATAAAATAGTAAACACATCACAGAACCTTGGGGGGGGGGGGGGAAAAAAATCACTCTTCTACTATGTTTAAATCTTGGCAAGGAAGCCATTACCTTTTTAGCCACGACTGCATTCATTTAATATCACAGGATCACAAAACACCTAGCTGTCTCTGCCACCCACATTTTCATGCTTCATAACTGGGAAAACTGCTGGTGAATGCAGTTTTGTGAAAAACGAGTTGTTGGATTTTTTTTTTTTTTTAAACATCTGAATGCTACTCAGCTGTGCTTGAAAACAGAGTAGTGCCTCAATCAGGAACAGCAGCTCTTTGATGTACCATTTAAGGATGTATCAGTGACCTACTATTTCAAACAGGTTTTGGAACAAGCGAACAAACAAAACATCAAAAGACATTGTACACAGCACTTCAATTTGGTTGGCTATACGTATTTCAAAATGGGGAAGTAAGAAGAAAGGCTACATTGTGCTTGCAGTGGATGTCCATTAGCTAAGAGGGTGGGAGGGAATCTTTCCAGGATGACAGATAGCTAACAAAAAAATGAAATACAGCAGCGTGCCATACAGAATCTGTATTGTATCTACCAGCTTCCTATGCAGTCTGCAGAATCTGTTCCAACTAGTACGCTTTTATTCACACCTCCCTTGCCAAACAGCCATTAAAAAAAAACAGGAATACATCTAAGGTTGGGCAGAAGTGGCTTTAAAAGCAAATAAAAGTTACTGCAACTGAGGAGGCACGTTTTTTCACATGCTCTTTCTTCAGCTGTAGCACCCTTCACAGACCACTTTTGCAGATGAGTAAAAAAAGTAACTTCAAGAGAGTAAACCCAACAAGACAGTCAGGGTGGATCTTTTGTTATCAGACAATTTCTGCCAGAACACTTAAGTCTTTAATGTTGCTGTATTTAACCTTCCTTTGTTTTCCACTGTGTCATCACTAAAGCTTAGAAAGTGGTACGTGGTTCTCTGCAACAGACACTTTATATATACGGACAGGAACAGCACAAATGGCTGTTTCCAGCAATCTTTAGATTACTACTGCAGACAATTTTTTCCCCCCAGTCCCCTGTATTAAGACAATTATTTACAGGTCTATTGTTTTGATTTTTTTTTTTTTTAAAGGCAATTTTGAAAGAACAAAATTGAGCCATTTGTTAATAATTATTCAGGACAATATATTATCCAAAGGAATATTTCAAAGCAGAAAATGGTCTTAGTAAACTGAACTCATACATTTAGCACTCAAAGCAAAACAGACAGGGGATTCTCTGAAACCCCAGCCCTGTTTGGCACTACCTGCTTTAAGGAAAGACTGGGACTATGAGGAAGATAACCTTCCAAATAGCTTTTGAAGGCTGCAGAATCACTATTTCAACATAGTTAATAGAAATTACACAAACCCCGTGGCACCAGCCAAAAATACCAACGCTTGTGAAAACCAGCAGATGAGAAAAGCACAAACTCCAAGTTCCAGAGTAAGTAATAAAGCATTAGGATTTACTTCAGGGGAATCTTTCTGCCCTGATTTTATAACTCTACCTCAAAAAAAACACCTTCAGAGAGATGGCAAAATAACACAGACTGGACTTGGAAGTTTTCAGATGGGTCTGGTGGAAGACCAGAAAGTTCATTTATAACTATGACTTTGAAGAGACATCTACACTCTATTGCACATACAAGACAGCAATACAATGGGGAAACCTCCTGAATTCCTACTTCACAGTGCCAATTGCTTATTAGCAATATTAATTGGGGAAATCAGTCGCACTGCAAATTACACCATTTCCTAAACTTTAAAATCAATTACTATAATGCATTTGATTGAGTTATAGGGGGTGGGGAAACTCATAGGAATGACCCAAATTTCACAGATCTTAGTGGGCACACCAACACCAAACTAATACAAGGGAAGATTATTTCATGACTAGGTGCTGGTACAAGAGCCAAGTAACAAAAGACGAACTGAAGTTGTGCTGAATACTGTGTACATAAGGCCCCAAAATAGCAAATCTACTCTGGCTGTTCTTTGGAAAGTTAATGTAACTTGTTTAAACAAAGTGGACGTAAGGCAACTATGATCAAATACCTATGAAGAACAGATTCCTTAGAGTCACCATTTACAAACTTTGTTTTAAGGCAAGATGTGAGCCTATAGAATCACCTTCTGAAGGCAGAAAGGAGAAGCAGGATTTTGGGAGTGAGAGGCAGTCTTGAGCTCTGCATTCCAGAAGATGCAGATTTTGTATATCTGATGGAAGTATTTGGTTACCATGCCCTAGACACCACCTCCCATGTTCTCCAAGTTCCACAAAACCTCAGCTGTATGATTTCTACATGCAAGATGAAACACTGCTCTTTAACCCTTCCCCCAGCCTTCTGCCTGCATAGAGCAAGCCAAAAGGAAAGCTCTTTTAATTACCCAGGATGGTCTCCGTTCCACAGAGGTACACAAAACTAGTCACGCACATAAGCGATCAAACCTCAGAACAGGATCAGACAAGCAAACAACTTGTGCTGACATTTGTCAGTTCAATATTTTAATTTTCATAAAACATTATTTGAGATGGAAAAAACAACTGTACAGGACCTTGAGAACTCCTGCTATTCAAGCTACAACCATGTGCTATCCGTTTAGTTTTTCCAGATTTCTCTATCCTGCCAAATCCCTCAGCAAGGGAGCTAGAGGAACTCACTCTACTTTAACTAGGAAAGATCAAAATGCTTAAAGTGTATTTCAAGCAGTAACCATATGGGAAGCTGAGGGCACGATTGTTTTAAGGAGTAAATAGATTTGTAACCATAACAAAAGTAAAGGGGATTAAGCTAAAGATCTAGGCAAGCACAGGTAGCCAAGTCCAAGGCATTATGCCACAGAGGTTGTACCTGTCATGCTGTCCTTGAGCACCATCAAGCCACCATTCTTCTCCTGTAACATTTTAATGGTGTCATGTTTTAAACAGCACTTTCTTACTATAGCTGTTGGAAATGGTGGACTTGGCCACCTGCACTTCTAAGTGCATTTTTCAGTGGAAGCTTTGCTAGCTGGGATTCTGTCAGTGGGGATAGAGCTTGATCTTGTTTTCATAACAGTTTTATTTAAAGCATGAAGAATGGGAAATCTCGTTTGTGAATAAGAGTTGAAATAAACAGCACACTCTGAAGTTACACAAATTATAAACATGGAGACATTGTTCTCTACACTGACAGTCGAATGAAAGCAGCACATGTACACAAAGTCACAGGACTTTTTGGTCTGATCTTATCTGTTAATACAGCACAGGAATAATCAGCACAGGTATTTAATTAAGTATTTAAATACTAGCTAGAAAAAAAAACCTGTTCATGTTATCCTTTAGGTACTGAAATAAAAGTAGATCTACCAGAATCTACAATTTCAGTGTAACAAGTTTACATATAAATGAAAAACCTTTGAGATCTCAGGCAGCAAACCAGGATTGATGGAAATCTCTTCAAACCAGAAGCCTACAGCTAAGCACCTAATTAAAAATGTAATAATTTTTAAAGAGTCACCACAGTTGAATACTCACTTCTATGTCTGAATACTCCTACTCTTTAGGTAGCAACCTTAAAATTCTCTGGCTACTGGGATTTTTTTTTTCTCCTGTCCAAACTCTGATTTGGAATACAGTAAGCATTCAGTTCCAGGTGGTGCAGCAACTACTTCTTGAAGAACATCCCAGCTTCTCCTCAAATTATATTTTTAGTTGCCATGATGGGTGGAGTAAGATAGTATCACCTGAAAGCAAATTTCCTTTTTCCTTATATGCACAGGATGGTTTTGCTGTGCTGTCCAGTGGAACAGTGCCATGAATAATAGTGACTGGAGTAGCTAAGAATACACCATCTCTTCTGTAATTCAGAGCATTGTAAGTATAATATCTTTCCCATAGTTCTACCCAAGAAATTATAAGTGTATATTTTGGGACAGCCTGGCCAGTTCAAGTATTTTCAATACAAAATTACTGTTCTCCAGTCCCAATGTATATAACTGGGAGGAAGCCAAAAGGGCTTAGGAAATATTTTCAACTGCATCAGCTTTAATTTAATATCTCTGGGGACGAAGAACCTTCTATAGACCAGTGTCTAATTCAGACCACTGCTGAATAATCAAACCCTAGCATCACTTCCCACAGTTTTAATTATAACAGAGACGTACTTAAAAACAATATGGTTTCCTTTCAGAATCTTGATGTCTGGAATTGCACACTAAGAAAAGAACAGCCTTTGTACTTACGTAGTGTATTCATCATATGACCACTGCTCTCTTGGGATCTGTTATGACTGGCATCTTTATCAGAGACAGCCTGTTGTGGTATGGCAGACACAGTAGGCTGTGCCTGCAAATAAGGCATTGACATAGGAAGAGAGGGCTTCGTTTCTTCATCTTCAGAATCACTAGAACTATTTTCACTGCTTGATGAAGACGACGAAGAGCTTTTAGAATCAGATGAACTATCAGAGCTACTCAGCTGGTCCATGATACTGGCTTCTGCTTTTAGCTCTGCAAACAATACAATTTGTTTCTCAGTTAACATTCATCACACCATAAGGAAGAGGGGGAAAAAATAGGGGGAGGGGGGAAATCAACAATGCATTATAGCAAATAAAGTACATGCATTATAACAACTAAAAAAACCCAAACACCTAATCAAAACAAAACCCACCCAAAATCTCCAGAATGAAGAAAAGGACACAAGCAAGCACACAGCCTGTCATGCAGTTTTCTTCTCTTGTAGCTCAGATATTTTCTTCCTTTCAAGCCAAGTATTAGAAGAAGAGTAACTGTGAACCCAAATGCTAACCTCACATTCCACAAGATAGTGCACCCACCATAGTCTTTTATTTGTGCATCTAGCAAGTCTCTTCTGTCTTTTTCTTAGCACCTCCAAAGACGCCTTTGGCTGACTAAAAACTGCAGCAGCAATCACACAGGTAAGTTAGCTGTAAGATGTCTGCAGCTGCATCCAAAATGCCTCCCAGCAGTTCAGCATTAGAATCAGTATGCTTGTTTGGACTATGTGACATTCTGCTCAAAACCAAGTTAGGCATGAAGACTCTCCAAAGGAACAATCTGCAGGAACAATCTGGGGGGGTGGAAGTGGGGGTGGAGGTGGAGCCAGAACAACATGAGGTAGACAAGAAATACTGGAAATTAACAGATCAAACTGACTCAGCCAAGTTGCATTCTTGATGAAATAACTCACCTGATTACAATAATATTTAGAAAAGTATGAGTGGATAGATCATGCCACACAGTATGCATTATTGATACATACTAGTTGAAATCCACCATGTGGAGGATGTTAAGTTTTGCAGAAAGGGTACACAATGATTGTGCAAAACAGGGGTGTGGCTAACGGACCACTCAAACACGGTGAAGGGAGATTTTGTGCAGCAACTTGAATTATGCAGAGTGCAGAAGTTCATAATTAAAAAGATGTAACTACCCAGACATTTGTTCAGATGATCTCAGAAGCACTTAAAATCCTTCAGGAATAGCAGGCATAAAAAGCAAATAGGAGAGTGGCTCATCTCACATCAGATTTACCCAGAAGAAGAGGTTGAAGATGAAAGTCCCCAAGATGCAAGACAGCTCAGAGCTTAATCATGAGAAAAGAGAACAAAAGAATAAGCTTCAGCACTAACTTGCACGAGGTCTTCCAATTCCCAGTTATCAAAGGCCACTCTAAAGGAAAGGTACTTAGGCCAGTCAGCTTCATCTAAAAAGCCAGCCTAAAGGAAAACTGTACTCAGGGAAAATGGCACAGCTATGGCTACAAGGACAAACTAACCCAATGCCAAGGAAGAACAGAAAATACAATAAAAGACTGTACTGGCTGACACAAATGCATGGAAGAAGAGGAAAAAGAAAAATCTCCTCCAGTTCCTAGGGACATGTATGAGAAAAATAGATTCAGAACAAAAGAAAGAAAAGCTAAAGCAAAGATTGGGATGCAGCTAGCAGGACAATCAAGAAATTGTTACAGAATTAATTCTGGAGAAGAAAGGCCAAAGAAATAACTGATCCACCACAGATCTGGAGCTGTAAGTTCACTGAAAGAAACCACTGCAGTCCTACGCATTTCATACCTCTTCCTCCCTGCTCTCACCAGTGTCTAATAATAGAAAAAATGTAAGTGAAAGGCACAGAGTTAATACCAAAACATGGAGTAAGATCTCTGCTTTGACTTTTAACTTAATCTGACAGTTTAAGCATTTTTGAACAGTTACGGAAGGGCTGTAAGTATGCTAGAGAACAAAGGTAGGATGATCTTTCCCCACCCAAGAAAATGAAGTTAGTAACAAGTTCAAGATTGCATACTTAAGCAGGAATAGTTAGATACACAACCATGAGATGAAGAACAATTAAGTAGTCACTACTTTTAAAGAGTCTGAGTTACTGCGGATCACTACACAGAACTCTATCGCAACATGCTGCTGTGGAAGTTACAAGCACTGCACTGAAACATGATAACTATTTAGTCTTTGTGAATGAAGATGAAAAGTTCCTGTAAGACAGTCTCCTTGCTCAACTCAGCACAGCTAAAACAGTAAACGTATTTAGGTGTTACACTTCAAGCAGGTTTTGGACACAATGGAAGTTAGATAAAAAAGGAAAGCGACAATGAATCAAGGATTAAAGAAAAAAAAAAAACCCAAACAACTAGAAATCCAGAAAACTTAACTTCTAGCAACAGGCAAAATGATGTCAGCTGGTTCAGTCTTAAGAATGGGAGAGCCATAGGAATGTCTGAATACAAGAAGGACTGCTCAAAAAAATCACCTGACTAATCTCATTTATACTTGCATGGTAAATACGAAACTAGCAATGGTCTTACTGTCAGATTATTTGTTAGGAAGAACCTAAAGAGTAAGGACAGCAAAGCCCTAAAATGGATTGCCAGAGAACACAGGATCTGGAAGGCTTTAAGAACAGGTTTAAAAATCATGCCAGAAATCTGACTTCAGGACAGAAAGATGAACTAGGTAATTTAAAAGCTCTGTACTATCTCCATATGTCAATTACTAGACATTCTTTGTTAGTACTCAAAATTGGGCTGGCCATTATGTGAGACTTTGATGCATGTTGGAAGCCACTCTGGTGACTTGCAAAGTGCTTAACATCGCTTTCCCCAAAACAACAGAAAACCAAGAAAAAGCATCATTTTATTCCATGCACTCAAATACTCCATCCTCTTCACAATCTTAGGTGTAATCTAGTACTGTTCTGTAGTACAGATTTCTCATCAGTTTAAGATAAAAATGGAAAAACCCTTTATAATGGCACATGCAAATAAGAAAAAGAAAAAAAACCACACCTAACCAAAACCCAGAAACTCAAATCTGTTTAAAGGAATTCAGAATGTCTCAGGAGGCTGATGTCAGTTCCAGTCAATGAAACTGCCACCTGTCAGCATTTCTGCAGCAAGTAATTACCACCTGCCATGTCCCTTATCCTCCAAAAGGAAATAAGGCCTCCTATTATGTGAATCAGGAGTGTCACACCAAACCAGAGTCTCTAAAGAACACAGTACATAGCACTGTTCAAGAGTGCATTTATGCAGGTTTTTAGCTGTCGTTTTCGTTGGAACCTCACCTTTCACAACAACTTATCTGGTAATTTAAAATGTATTTTGAGTTGGAAAGGACTGTAACCTGTTCACTGAGCACAGAGAAAGAATGTCAAAATAGAAGTAATTCAGGTAGTTCTAGTGTCACAATACAACCAATAATACACTTGATTAAAGTAACAGCAGAAGACAGAATCAAAGAGAACAAGCACTGGGACTCCTGACATTAAGCCTAATGGTCCATCTGTTTTTTTACCTTATCAAGTTTCAAATACTGCTTTGTTACCACTTGTATGAGTGGTCATTTCTCTATCAGGCCCCATAGTAGGGGGCCTACAAGAAAGTTGGCGAGGGACTTTTTAGGGTGCCAAGTAGCGATAGGACTAGGGGGAGTGGAGCAAAACTAGCAGTGGGTAGATTCAGGTTGGATGTTAAGAAGTTCTTCACCATGAGGGTGGTGAGACACTGTAATAGATTGCCCAGGGAAGTCCCATCCCTGGAAGTTTTTGAGGCCAGGCTGGATGGGGCTCTGAGCAACCTGATCTAATGTGAGGTATCCCTGCCCATGGCAGGGGGATTGGAAGCAGATGATGCTTGAGATCATCCAACCCTGACAATTCTGTGATTCTGTAAAGTACTTACATAATCAGCTTTAAAACTTTGGTTCTTAAAAACTAATTGCCAATTAAGAGCAAAGCTTCTGAAACTTATGTGACACTGGAGCTTACCTCGTTCAATATCATCCATAGGAGAAGGAGGAAATATCTTGTCTTTTGGTGGAGAGTTTTTCATGTTGTTTGGACCCTTAGTTGCATTTCGCATTTGCTGCTGTTGTTGCTCTATGCGAGACTGGACTTTACTGCTTCCTTCAGCTCTGCATGTAAAAGCAAAAGATTCTTAACTAGAAGGCAAGACTCAAGGTAAAAAGCAAGAATACAAGGAATACAATACCTTAAGTTGTGGAATTGTTTGTCCTGCCTTTCTAAAGAGCTGCATTAGATCCCTAAGCATAAACTGCATACAATTACATGCAGGTGTATTAAAAAAAAAAAATGTTAATAGAGCTTTTTAACTCTTTGTCCATTGATTTGTTTTTTTATAGATAGCTATCACTTAATTGTTCTGCTAGAAATTACTTATTTGGACTCAGCAGCAAAAAAAACAATCAAAACTTGGTATGAGAAAAACAAGCCATTAATAATACTGAAACATGGCAGAGTTGATCTTTTTTATTTCCTCATTTACAAGTCAGAAGACAGTAAGGCAAGTTAGTTTTTAAACCATTTCATCCCCCTCTAAACTCAACAGAAAATAGTTATATCCCATTCAACAGTGTGTCAGTTTTTACTTCAAAACCACCCAACATTCCCATTTCTTCCACCCGAGAGGACTCGAAAGCTGTGGTGTCAGTGTGCTGAGAAAGCAGGCTTTTTGCTCTACTGAGCAAGGCCAGGTAGTTTCTAAAAATGATCTGCAAAAAAAAATAGTCATGGGTAGTTCTGTATCTCAATTTAGACTCATTAACAAATTGATTTTCACAATGACTAAAGCACAGTTGTTTCTCCTGTAAAGCACCCACCTGGTTTTTTTCACAGTGATGTTGCTACTAAGTTTCTCTAGGCGACATTCTCCAGTGTCATGGTTGATAATTAAGATACATTCTTTTAGGTAAGGCTTCTTGGAGCCCTTGAACACAGTCACTGGTGGAGTTGAGCCCTATTAAATCAGAAGTCAAGTAAATGTTACTTCTATAGTATTTTTTTCTTAGACATAGAAATCCATCACAGTGATGACAAATTCATTCAAAGTAGAATCACACTAGCCATGACCAAAAGCAGCTGGTGTTTGACTGGAATGGGATTTCACCCAGCTCAGCTTAGTTGAAACTGATTAAATGCTTATTTCCCAGTGAGACCATGGTCACTTTGGACTCCTTTTACCAAAAAGGGTTTCAGTCACCGTATCGGCAGAGCAGTAAAGCACGGCAGGTAGTAAATTTTCCCTTTCCAGTCTTTCCTGCTTTAGAGCTGCACTAGAGCAATAAATATCGAGAGGAAACTTGCACTGCCAACAACCACATGAAGTTTTTCTGTGTACGCAACACTTCTGGGTCATCCTGCAGCATATTTCCAATGTGGTAAACACACTTAAAGTTACAGCACAGCTATTCAACCTCTAAGTCTTTTGTGATTTTACACTCTTAGAGCAATTCTTTTTCTACTCAAGCAAAAAACATTAAAATCACACAAGCAGCATTTGAAGCAGCATTGAAACTTCTTATCCTTCTCTATTCACTATGCACTTACGACAACAAAATTCTTAATTCCCTTAAGCCTGCCACTCTTCAGCCGCCCCACTCACCTCAATATTTGGCAGGGTTATTGTCACCTGTTCACCTTTGCCAACTTCAAGGTCTCCTTCACAGGACATATCAATAGACGCAGGCTTAAAATCATCTAAACAAAAAAAACCGAACTGGATTATTTACAGGCTTCTCAGGAATCTTATAAATGTAGACAACTTTCAATTGCAGCTGGAGGGTTTAAAGTCTTTTTAGCTGGTGTATCATCTGCCATTCCCTTGAGCAGATTATTCCATAAGTCAGTAGAATTTCAAATTAAGGTGGCTTTCTCAAGATCAGTCTAAGTGTTAAAACTTGTCAGTTAAAATTAGAAAAATGCTTTTAAGTTTTAAAGGATAAAGAGAATAGAGGAGCTGTGTTATATTTCAAAAGATAAATCCAAACAGTTACCTTCAGGGGAAAAAAAATAATAAATAGGTCTTGAAAATGCTTATTCCACACATGGGAGATGTAGACAAGTGATTGAAAATGCAAGGAACAACATCGACTCTCAATATCAGTTTTTGTATCCATTTTTGATTTTACTGTAACATGTCAGAATCTGGTCAAACCTTGAGTTTCAGTATATTTATTTTCATTAAAGGTAAAATTACTTCCCAATTAAATATTAATTTCCTTTTTGCCTTTTTCAGCATCTAAAGTATAGGTTAAGTTTTAAACAAAAGAAGATATCCATTTCTGGCCCTTTTAACAAGCCCAAGAGACTAAAACGAGCACGTATTCAGGCATCGGCACACAGACACGTAAAATACCACGATGGCTAAAATTCTGCTTCCACCACAAATGATCTGGGAAGGGCTATAGCTAAAAGGCCTGCCTGCACGGATCTGGGCAGATAGGACGGCAGCAGGAGGCTCTGCAAGGCACGTGGTAACACGTATGAGTTTGAACTTGTGGCTCCAGCGAATGCAGGCGTGGGGCCAGTCTTGCACGCTGGGGATGTCCAGCACCCCGTCTCACATGCTGCTGAGCAGCACCCTGTTGCAGCTTAGGAGAGGCATGGAGGGACCAAGCACATAAAGAGCATGCTCCTTGGCCACAGCTCGGCACGTACTCCTTGCCTCACAAGCTGTCCTGTCACTCGCCATGGGTCACTGACGGCTGCACTCCGTGACGGCTGGGAGCTACCCAGTGCAATAACGCTGCCTGCAACCCACAGACCAGGCGGCACAGACCACAGCTGGGAACCGTGTCTCCAGCCTGCACACTAACCAGGCAAGAAAACCAAGCTTCAAGAGCTGGTGGGCAGGGCTATGCACGCAGCAGACGGCTTTGAGCTAAGACGCAAGTAACAGCTCCTGCTAACCTTGCTCATGGCAAAACCCCACACGTCATCTTACAGGAATAAACATAAAATAGTTCCAAAGTTTCTCATCAAATCGGAGACTGTTTCCTGTCATATACAGCCACTGTGTGGCTAGCCTTCAGAAAATTAAGATACTGATTCCAGTGTCCATAAATGAACTTGTGATCTTAACTTTTAACCACCAGATATCTTCCCCTTTATTCATCTGTTCACAAAAAACTTCAGGTGTCTGAGAAGTATATCTTTGGAGATGTATTTGTCAGAAGTGATGACCATGTGAGTTTCCATGTCTCACTTGTTGGAAAGGAAGAGAGATTTCAAAACAGATTTCAGAATAAATCATCAAATTATAGAAGTCAGCAAGAAATTGTAATGGTAGGAGATACCAGATTTTTTTTTTTTACTCCTCTTTAAAATTATTTATTTTAAAATTTAAAGCTACAGCATTTGTTTAAATTCACTTACAGCTTTTGCCTGCTCCCTCTCCTTCTCTCCCACAGCTGCAGACAGTCCTACTAAGTGCCATTCCGCTTGCTCACAGAAAGCACATTACCCATCTTGCTGCACTGCATGAAAGCACACAGGACATTCTCTACAGAACCTCCGTGAGACTGAAACTTAGGGACCAGTCTATAAACGAGACGTCAAAACCAGAAGTAGCAGTCCTAAATTACCAGAACTGTAATCCCGAGAGCATTTGTTTCCTAGCTACCCTCAGAATCTTTGAACACACATCTCTCTAGATAGTAATTATGTACTCAGGGAGGGTACACCAGCTTTGTGATTAATAATACTACTGCCTTTAACCTTTGATTGCTGAATTCTACTTCTAAAAACTAAGCACAAGGAAAGAGGTTAAAGCTAGAATTCCAGCCCAGTTCAGTTTTCAGAGAAGCTGCATCAAACCACTTTTCTGGATGTAAAAGCAAAGTTAGGGTCCAGAAAGTAGCGAGAGTCAGTACAGGGCTACAATAGCCTGCGTACACTTCGCCAGCAACACGCTCTCACAATCGACTGAAACCTGACCTGCATCGCTCCCGAGATGCCGGTCCTGCACCCCAGGCTCACTTCCCTGACGTATCCCAGGACGAAGGCAGCCAACTCATTTCGGATTCCCGAGCCCTGTCCGTGTAGCTGACCGATACTTCACTTCCCATCAGGCTGCCGGTACCAGCCGCCTACCGAACAAATAAGCTGTACCACAGCCTATTCAAGAGGAAAGGGACCCTAAGCCTGGCAGCGGAGCACATTCCATGGTGGTTGTGCCTACGCGGCGTTTCTCCTCCCGCAAAGCCCGGGCGCCTCCCGCGCCATGCCCGCCCCTCACCCCCATGATCGCTCCAACACATTGGGCTTGAGAGCAAGGCGAAGCAGGGTCGCAGCACCCGCCCGGCCAGATTGCCCACCCCTCAAGGGACCGCTGGATCTGAGGCAGAGGGGAACCAGCTGCCGCCGGACAGGCAGGCGCTCCCACTCCGGATCCAGCCCCCTGAGGAGCTACCCTAGCTCACGCTCACATCGGACGGTGTGGAAGGCGCAGCGCGGCTGCTTCTCAAAGCTCTCGCCCAGCTGCAACACCCGCTTCTTAGGGTCAAAAATCGACGGGACCGCTCCGTTCATCGCGGCGCCTCAGACCATGGCGAGCCTGAGCGGCCACTGCCGCCGCCGCCGCAGCCGAACATCCCTCGCAGCGCCCGGACACGCCCCGGTCCCTGCCGGGACAGGCCCTGCCCACACGAGCTCCCATAGGTCGCCGGCAGATGAGCCCCTTCCCTGCGAGCCTCGCGTCACGGCCGGCGTGGCCTTGGATTGGCCGCGCGGCAGCCCCTCTGTAGGTTTCCACGAGTGGATCTGTCGGAGGCGCCGGCTCGCACGCGGATATGCAAATGATCCCCTCCTCCTGCAGGGGGGAGCTCCGGTTGGTGGAGAGCAGCCGCGACCACACAGCTGGGAGGGAGGGGGGAGGTGGGGCAGCGGCCGGGTTCGAGCCGCTGGATTCGGTCTGCCAATCCTCCCCCGCCCCGAAGTAGGGGAGAACTCTTGCGGCGGCGGTGAGAGAGGTCGGGGATGGGTGAGGACGGGAAGGGACTTCTCTCAGAGCGGCCTTGTTTCGGGGGGCTTCTGTTAAAGGAGCTCCACGGCATGAGCGCCGGCCTTAGCGGAGGCCATGAGGGCACGGAAATGATTGTCAATAGCGCCTCTCACACGCCGCCCTGCTGGTGGACACCGCCTTGCCGCTGTGTCCCCGCCCCTCCTGCCTGTGGCTGAGGCGATGTTGGCGGCCCTCTGGGTGGCCTCTTACGCTGCCCGCGTCGTGGGGCCTTTCTCGGGCTGCCGGCAGAGCCGGTTCCGCTGCCCGCGGCCTCGAGAGGCGGCGGGAGGGAGCGTGGATGTGGCCTCCATATTTGTTTCCATCCTCAGGGAGAGACTTGCGGCTGGAGGTGCGGAGCAGAACGTCACTTTGCAGCTGATAGTGCAGGAGGTGGAGGTTTGATGCAAGTAGTGACTTAAAGACCCACGTCTGCACCGAAACAATTGAAAGGGAAAGAGACTTGAACCGATGGTGTTGCGGGCCTCTGCTTGCTATGGCTAACACAACCAGTGCAGGTGTGGCAGCTGCAGACACTCGGGTATTGGCTTTAGCTGCTGAGGTCACTGAGAGCAGAGAGCGAGATATTCCCCTGCTACTGCTGAAGTTAAAGGGTAATTCATATAATTTCTAAAATAAAAATAGGTGCTTGTGAAGCTTGGGCAGCCCTTCTTTGTTCTGTCTGCTTAAATATGGAAGGTTTTCCAGAGTATTTCTCGCAGGGATGGAAAGTTCTTGACAAGGCTTCTCCTGAGAAGCGTATTGAGTGGCATTCAGCTTGGCATCAATAAGGGGGAGCAAGTGAAAATAAAGTCTTTTCTCCCTCTCATCTGTCACCACATTCTGTGTCCCAGTGTGGGCAAGGATCTTAAATAATTTACTCCCAGTGCTTTTGGACAGAGCTGGAATGATCATTAGAATTCATTTTTTAAGCCTTAATGTAGAAACGCAATGGTGAGCTCCTGTGTGATTACCCCTGTCTTTGCCACATAGCCACGCTCATAGAAACAGCAGAAACAAGTTAGGTCCTGTTCTAAATTGGGATGTAATTATAAGGAAGCTATATGTTTCACGGTGGTGGTGGTTTTATCTGGCCTAGGAAATTCATACAAAGGGGCTATATCCCAGGTAATGCATGTTTTACTAGTAAGTGTATACTGAAAACATGTGAAACTTCAGTTTAGCTATCTTTCCCAACTGTTGTATAATCTAACATGGATTGTAGCAGTAGGAGTGAAAAATCCTGACAAAATAGTTCCAGCTGTTGTTAGCATTTCTAGAATTGTGTTAATCCTGGTGCTGTGTGTGTATTCCTCTCGTGTTTTGGGGGGAAAAAAATAATAAATATTGCATCTCGGAATTTTATGCCGTTCTTTGTCTCTCTCCTTTCTTCCCACAGGAATTTTAAATGATTCTTCCTTGGGATGTGAAGAATCAAAAAAAATAAAGCAAGATATATATGATTATAATTTGACTCAGTACTGCATGCTGCTTCTTAGACAAGATCACTCTCGACTGCACGGAGGCTGGGCTACTGCTGCCCAGCTAGCAGAGATACTGAGGTAAGACCAAAAGTGCTAAGAAGTTTGCTGCTGCTGCTTCTTTTTTTTTTGATTCCTGGCCTTTCATCTTGCTTTTTTTCTTTTCAAGCTGTAATACGTTTGCACCCACCCAGAGCAAGGCTTGTTGTTCAGGAAGGGCCAGGGTTAAAGTGCAGGGAGCAGTCAAGAGTAGAGGGGTCAGGCATAGCCTAATCAGTCCTGTTTAATTCATTTATTGTGTTTCATTGAGCTGGGTGAACTGTTTTGTGGGACCAGTTTTTGTGAACAGTGCTCATCAATTACCCAGTAATTGCTAATTTCAAATTGCAGTAATTTTTTAAAGTTTGTTTACTTAGATTTCATCTTACAGAAATCTTTAGCCTCATTGACTCACAGCTTGGCTTTATTTAAACAATCTATTTAGTACACCTTTTAAAAAATATCTATTTACATTTTAAACACGATAGGGGACAAAATTAATACAGACTTGATCACTTGATGAAGCGATATTGTGAAAATGCCACTGTTAAGTTTAATTCATAGCTAATAAATACAACATCTTTAAACTCAAATCCCTCATGATCTAATCTCAATTTTTAATTTCAGGAAAAATAATATGTTTTACATTTTCCCCAAGTTGTACTTGATTTTGGCTTAACTATGGTGCAGAATTCTAAGGCATGAAGCAATTAGGAAGCCATCTCTTATTTATGCCATATCTGCAGTATGAATTCTTAATGCTATGAATTTCACTAAGAGATGCAACATTTACCACCAGAGTAAATCATCTCCTATAAGCTATTTCAGTTTGCAGAGAAAACTGGAATTTACTTTAGCTATAAGAGCGTCCTTTTGTAACTAGATGCATCTCAGCCTCATGCATAGAATTTGCTTTTCAAGGGCTTGGTAAGCAATGCTTTACGTGTTTGTATTCACAAAAAGCTCACAAAGCCTAGATAAGACAGCAGAATGCAAAATTCATGACAAGTTAGGAAGACTCTTTTGTTGCACTAACAGAATTGAAAAACTTCCCAGTTGTAAAACATGCAGTTTCTTGTAAAAAGTCTGCCAGAGATGACTGATATTTTTGAGTTGAGTAAAATAAGAAAGCCAAGATCTGAAAAGCTGATTTCTAGGCTACGTGTATTCCTTAGTTAGAGGAAAGTTTAAATAGACTTGCTGAAGGTTTTGTGGTTATGTAATACCTTTTTTTTTCTTATGCGTATTTTCACTGCCTCATCTCTGCTCCCGTCATCATCAGCCGTCTTGTAGCAGATTTTTGTCTGCCTTTCTGTTTTGCCTTTTTTTGTTGTTGTCTTTTTCTTTATGACCATCAGAGCCCTTCCTTAGTGTGTGAAACAAGCCTGGACAGATCCTATAAAGCTTAAAGAAGAAAGTGCCTTAGATATATTTTAAGCTAAGACATGCTACTATGAGTACTAGTAACAGACTTGCCGTCTGAAGCCTGCTGGTGATTCCTTTTCCTTTTGAGGCAGCTACCTTGGAGTCAGTCACAGCAGTTAACTGTTGTTATGAGTTGAATTGTCCCATGCCAGTGAAGCATTTCTCCAGTGACCTGAGGTTCATTCAAAGCTGTTCAAACAGGCCCTCGACTATTCAGGTTGATTTTTTTTTTTTTTTTTTCCCCTATTTCAGTCACTGTTGTGTAGGATTTGAGGTGAAAGAAGATCCTGAGGAGTTTCACAAGAAATTTCTTCCTTCAGCTATAGACAGCCTGCTGGGTTTGGGAAGACGCTTGCAATCGCGGTTTATCCGAGCAGTCAAGGTACTTAAATTTCATAGTTAAGAGAGCAAAGAATCTCTGTAAAGTTTCCAAGGTCACATACTGTATAAGTAGGATATTATTCTAGGGACACCATATTATGAAAATCTATTTTCAGAAATTACAATAATTTTTCTTATGCCTTGGAGCTCTGAAACTGAAACTTGTCATTGTAGAACATTCAGTCCATTACAGTTTGTTACCGCAGGTTTGTTTGAAGAGTTTGGCTACCACTTTTCACAAATTCTGGAGGCAGAGAGAAAGAATGCAAATTAGAAGTAAGAAAGAAGAGTTACAGCAGTATGACAAAAAAGTGCTTTACAAAGGGCAGCATCCCAGTCATGGTGGTGTCTCTTTAACTTTGCATATAATTATTTCAGTCTTTGTAATGACTCTGTTCCCACTACTTTATTCAGTGTTACAAAAAAGTGTTTAGGAATTCGTAAGATTCTTAATCAGATTTGTTGGAGTTTGTTTTCCATACAGTGTCTGCCACAAAATTAGCAAAAAATTCCCCAAATGCTCGTTGTTTCTGGACCTGCATGTTGGGAACCCCAAAGGCAGACTTTGCAAATTTGTAAATTTGAACACTTGCTCCCATTTCTCTCCTCTTTGCAGAGAAAAAGGGGCTTGCCTGTCTGGGTCCCCTCATGATTTTTGAAGCATTCTGAGTTCCAGAATTAGAGGAAAAAAATAAAACAACAAACAAAACCCACAGATCATTTAAATAATCAACCTCATGGATTCTTATAGCTTATTTTAAAATTCCCACTTCCACATAGTATCTCATTTCTTGGCTCCCTGGCTTCCTGCACATAGTCCAGTTTTTCCTACGGAGTATAGATGGACACCACAAACACAGCCAGTTCTCAGAAATATCAGCAGACTAACACATTTTCTGTTACTTCAGTACTTGAGATGAGTGTTTAGTGCTTACGAAGGAAGCTTCCTGAATGACTTCCCAGGAGACTCAAGTCTTACCCACAATATGTAATTTCCTCCACACTTTCTTATTATGTCTCAGCCTACATGCTATTTGAGTCATGCTTGTGGGCAAAGATTTCTTTTGAATGCAAATGCAGTCTACATTATAATTAGTACTTCAGATTTTAAACCTTGTGGTCTCAGAGGTGACTGGGCACTCAGACTTGGTGCTTGCTCAGTGGAACTTTGGAAATCCCACTCTGCCAGTGGAGGTTAGTAGTTTATTCTGTCCTCATTTGCTTTTTTGCACAAATCTTTGAAGTCAAAGGAAGCACTGAAATAGCTTTTAGAAACTGACATACTACCAAAACACAGATAATATTATGGCTTAACTTTCTACTGTGACTTTGTATCTCTCACTGTCAGTAAAAGCCAAATATAAAGTTAAACCATGACTGATGGCTGACACTCATAGCATGGATCTTGGAACAGGCTTTCACAGAATCACAGACTTACCAAGATTGGAAAAGACCTTTACGATCATTGAGTCCAGTCATTAACCCTAACCCTAACAAATCCTTGACAAAAACAATATCCCTAAGCACCACACCTGTATGACTTCTAAATACCTCCAGAGATGGGAACTCCACCAGATCCCTAGGCTAGCCGTTCCAATAGCTGATAACCCTTTCAGTAAAGAAACTCTTCCTGATACCCAACCTAAACTTCCTTTGGCCCAACTTGGGGCTATTTCCTCTTGTCATATCCCTTGTTACTTGTTTGAACAGACTAACCCCCACCATGTGCAACCTCCTTTAAGGTAGTCATGGACAGTGATAAGGTCTCCCCTGACCCTCCTTTTCTCTAGACTAAACAACCCCAGTACCCTCAACTGCTCCTCATAAGACTTGTGCTCTAGGCCCTTTACCAGCTTTGTTGCCCTTCTTTGGACACACTCTAGCACCTCAATATCCTTCTTGTAGTGAAGAGGCCAAAACTGAGCACTTATCAGAGTTTTATTTGTGAAGGCTCAATGTGAGAGATACCAGGTCAATTGCCATTTCTCAGCAGTGTGGTATTATTAAAAGTCCCTTTGCCATTCCACACACCACAATTTTAGATTTCCTGTGACTGGTGGCTGATACTTGCAATACACACTCATACCAGGGCATCTACATGTACATTGACTTTTTAAAACTTGGATTCTTCCTGGTAATTTTTTTCCAGTCAGTGTTACAGAATACAGAGCAGAGCCTGTTTGGCAAACTTCAGCTTACCAGTAGTTTGGTGATTGCTTCCAGACCTCCAGCTAGGAGCTGCATCTGGAGCCTTTTCTGAGTCTTTTCTGCTTTACCTGTTTAGATTTTCTTGATTGATTTCTGGCCTTGAAGTCTGAAGAGAAGGGTCTGGGGAGAACTTATTGTGGCCTTCCAGTATCTTAAGGGGGCCTACAGGAAAGCTGGTAAGGGTCTTTTTAGGATGTCAGGGGGAATGGAGCAAAAATAAAAGTGAGTAGATTCAAATTGGATGTTAGGAAGAAGTTCTTCACCATGAGAGTGGTGAGACACTGGAACAGATTGCCCAGGGAGGTGGCAGAAGCCCTCTCCTTGGAAGTTTTTAAGGCCAGGCTGGATGTGGCTCTGACCAAATTGATCTAGTGTGAGATGTCCCTGCCCACGGCAGGGGGCTTGGAGCTAGATGATCCTTGAAGTGGTCCCTTCCAGCCCTGACAATTCCATGATTCTGTGACTCACAAGTTGGTTTGTTTTCTTTTGACTGTTTCCTGCAATTTCAACAAGGTCATCCAGGAGTCTGACGACATTTTGGTCGTCAAGTGCCTGAAGCATGCGAACGTTGTCACTACATCAAGTTGAACCCCTCATTGAGGATACCTACTGATCCCTTTACCTCCTTCTCTTTTGTTTAGGGTAGAGGAAAACAAGATTTTTTGCGCTGGTTCCAAACAGTAACTGATGCCATCTGCTGGCTGTTTGGTGGGCACGTTCGACTTGCAGAGTGTGGTAAGGAAAAAATAAACCCATAAATAACCTGAAAGTTTAAATGTGGAAAATACAGGAAACTTAAGCTAATCTCCACATAGTTTTCTATATTTCTAAGTTAAATCAATCTGTTAAAGTAGTACACTTAACAAAACCAGCAATATCCAAAATGGAAAAGATCTACTAAAGGAAAATACTAAAGAGTTCCCCTTCTGGTCTTTCAGACACAAATATTAAATGTTTTTTCTGTAATTTCCCTTGGCACTTCTATACTCTGGAAAAAAAACAAAAAAACAAAAAACCAAACTTTTTTCCTGGTAAGATACAGTCATTTTTTTCCCCCCTTTTTTTTCATGCAGTTAACATGCAGAGTACATTGCTGGCCCTAAAAAGTGAATAGAGTTGAAAATAGATTTCTAAAGTCATTGCCATGCCAGGAAATTTTACAAACTTCTAACAGACTTCATTATGCACTTCTAACCAGTATAAGCTTTTAATTAAACCCAATGTTAATGACACTAATTTTTAAAGAGCAGAATTTGGGTTTGTTTCTAATATTGAATGAAATCCCAAGGATCATAATATGTGTAACTAAACCCACACATGGCCAGAAAAATTACTAAATGTCTAGACAGTGACACGCTGGAATAAAGATGATGCTTTGATTACATCAGTGGAGTTGCATTAAGTGAACCTGATGTAACAAAGTGTCAAGGTTGAAGTCCTTATCTTTTCCTGATGCTATTGCTCCAGTGATAATTCCACTGCTGTAATAAAGAAGTGGTACTGGTGCAACATAAAAAGACTTTAAAGCTTTTATTCCATTGCAAAGCCAGTGCCTGAGGGATAACCAAAAGTAGGAAAAACAGGACATGTGTTTTTTGGATGTTGAAGTAGTTTACTTGTTCCAGTAAGTTTCAGTGTAAAAATTATAAAGGAGGGAGTTTGATCCAGAGACAATGTCTGGTGTTACTTGTTATGCCATATGTTTCACAATGGAGTTTGTTTGTTTGATGTTTTCAAGTCTGGTTCTGATGGTGTAATTCCTTATTTGCTTGGTTTTGTTTTTTGGTGTTTTTTTCAGTACTGCAAAACGATCACTTCCTGCAGCTCTTAATAACAGATGACGTTGAAACAGCAGCTATAATGATGTCTGTTTTACACAATATTTTGAGGGTCAATAGGTTAGTTGTTTTCATATCACTGATTTTTCTGAATTTTCAATTTAAAACTTGGTTCCTGAATGCTTGGTAAAATATTTTCACATCCATATACAAGAATTGTTGTGGGGTTTGGTTGGTTGGTTTTGGTTTTTCTTTTTAACTAGTCATTGTTGTAGAAATAGTAAATAGATATTTTCTTTATCTTGTTATTAAATTGAGGGAATAGGAATCAGTTGATGGAAACAGTTGAACTGCCTGGATCAGATGGCTGGCCCAGCTTGCTGAATGCCTGACACATCTGATAGTAACAACAACAACAATAATAATAATAGTGCAAAGCTGTTTAGCAAACTGTTAAAAAGCTTTTAGTTTGTAATTAATGCTTCAATTCTGTCCTCTCCTCACCCTTTTTACAATTTTTCTTCTTTTTTAAGTTCTGTCTTGCTTGAGGTTGGTGAGGATACTCTTCACTCTGTTTTGGATGAACTTGTTTATAAGCTTTCATCTACTGCCAATCCTGTCATAGGAAACAGTGCTACAAAACTGCTTCTGTTGGTGGCAAAATTTGGCGAGCAGCTTGTGGAGTTACTCACAGCTCGCTACAAAGGTTTGTAAACATGCATGGAACTGCTTGCTCAGCCTTCTCTTACATTTGTAGAATCATAGAATAGAATGGTCTAGGTTGGAAGGGACCTCAAGGATCATCCAGCTCCAACCCCCCGCCATAGGCAGGGACACCTCCCACTAGAGTAGGTTGCTCAAGGCCTCATCCAGCCTGGCCTTAAACACCTCCTGGGAGGAAGCATCCACAATCTCTCTGGGCAACCTGTTCCAGTGTCTTACCACCCTCACTGTAAAGAACTTCCTCCTATACGTCCAGTCTAAATCTCCCCTCTTCCAGTTTAAACCCATTCCCCCTCATCCTGTCATTACAAGACCTTGTAAATAGTCTCTTCCCAGCCTTCTTGTAGGCCCCCTTCAGATACTGGAAGGCCACTATAAGGTCTCATTGAATCCTTCTCTTCTCCTGGCTGAAGAGCCCCAACTCTCTCAGCCTGTCCTCATAACAGAGGTGCTCCAGCCCTCTGATCATCTTTGTGGCCCTCCCCTGGGCTCGCTCAACAGTTCCATGTCCCTCTTGTGTTGAGGGCTCCAGATGGGGTCTGACGAGAGCAGACTAAAGGGGGAGAATCACCTCCCTTGCCCTGCTGGCCACATTTATTCACTATATAAATGCAAAGACGGAGGTTTCCCCAGTGCATTAACTATCCAATACAGATGGAAACTGCAGTGCTGGGTTGTTTTGGTTTGTTTTTTTTTCAATCTACTGTTTATTTGCACTGTAGTTTAAGGTACTGTGCCTCTTTGTTTCCTAGATTTATTTTCTTCTGTGTGTTGAGGACTCTATATGTGGCAACTTGTCTCTTAATGCTGTTGTTTGTTGTTTCCAACCTGCTGGGCTTTACTTCTGTCTGTGGATATTATGCATCTTTTTTTCCTGTACAGGCTGGTTATTGAGTAGCAGGGTGCCTGTGCTGACACAATAAGAGGTGTGTGTCAGACATCTGCCAGTGTGCTGAGGCTCACTAGTCCAGAACCATGAAAGTTTGACTTAAAGCCAGCTTCTGACCTTGGCTGTTACAGGTCTGCTTAACTGATAGGTGCTGCCCTGGGGAGCTGACTGTCTTTTGATATCCAAGTGATTACAATGAGCTCTTTCCGAGAATTCATGTCATGAGTTTATTATTCTGTTTTGATGCCTTTAGGTGAGGAGGCTAAGTATGCATACAATTTGTGTTATGTTACTCATTATTTAATGATGTGTCCCATTTAATGTTTCTGTCTCTAGCCTAGCAGAGAGCTAGAATGTGGTGGGCTAGGAACTTTCACCCCCCACATTGTTGAAATTTACCAGACTAGCTCAGGCAGCTTGGAAGTAAGATGAAAGTACATTTACAGCAAAGCAAAACTTACAAGCATGTATACACAATATATTTGCAAGTATTTACAATTACATACAAATCAGAAATAATACAGAAATCCAAACTCCCTCCCAGACAAAGGAAGCTACCCTCTCTTTCTACCTCTACTTTCCCAGACAGACAAGCGAAACAACCAGCAAAGCTTATGTTGTTTTCTGTTAGCTGAGATTAGTGGAAGGATATTAGAGCAGAGTGAGGAGGAAGCAAATACATCCAGCATCACAGACCAGAGTGGGACAAATTGTTGACATTTTTGCTTTTAATTCAGCATTTTAGCTTTCAGCAAACCAATCAGTGATACAGACTTCATCAATATTTTCACAACCAATGATCTAATTTCTCTCATTAAAATATTCCAATTAGCCTCAAGCCAGCACAGCTGTCCACTTGTGCACTGTGCACAGCACAGAGTGTGTGTGTGATGCTGGGGAAGCAGAAGTGTGCTTTTTAGCTACTGTGAACCTAAACACCTATTTTGTCTCAGGGATTGGGTGTATGTGCTCACAGTTAGATTGTTGCACAGATAAGACATCAAAGAATTCCAGTTACAAATAAAATTTATTATGAAAAATACCAAAGCAGTGCTCGATGTACCTATCACTTCCATGGTGCTTTACATCCTTTTAGATCCCACAGTGACTTACTGATAAGATGCTGAAAGTGCATTCCTGATTTAACTGCCAGTTATGTAGACACAACAAACAGTGACTTGGGCATACAAAATTGCCATCACTGTACAGTAGTTCTCTGATGGTTGAAATATCAGATAGTCATTGATCACTCTGGATTGAAACTCAAAGAGGACTGATGTGGTTCAGCCCTAATGTTCTTTTGCACATAGAATCAAATTTGATTTTTTAACTTGAAAATTGTTGGTTTGAAATCCTGAAAATTCACCTTAGCAGTATCACATGATATCTCTCTCTGTCTTAGGATTAAAAGAACTTTTGAGTAATCAGTGGACTGGAAAAGGATTTGACAGGGATCTCAATCAGCTCTTGGACCTGCTCTATTCGAAACAATTCAATGAAAAAGGACAACTGCAGGTGAAGCTTAATAGGACTTTTGTTTGTGAAATCCCAGTTACATGTGACATACCTGTTTTACATGGATTTAATCTATCACTTGGGTGATACTTTCAAAGCCTGTGCTTTTTTTTTTTACTATATTAATGGATTTTAAAATTTTCTATTTATTATTTTTTGCCTTCATCAAATAATTAATGTGTGGGACTGTGGTTCCAGAGCTTGACTTCCTGTTGCATAGATTTCTGTACAACCACTGGGGGGGGAAATAATGTTTTTGTTATTATGATAACCCAAAAATAACTTTATCTGTCTTTCTTGAATCAGTGTTACAAATTTAGATCTCTGAATACTACGCAACATTCATCTAGAATTAATTCATGTAGAGCAAATGTTCAGTAAGAACATCTTCTGGGCCACCTTCCTGATAAAAGAGACAATATGTGTTTTATGAACTTCTTAAGAGACTTTTACATGCAAGTTTCTCAGAGACAGTATTTTAAAGGAAATCAGAATTGTGTTTTGTTGGGGATGGAGGGGAAATTAATTAATATTGTTTATTAATTTTGATATTCTGAACTCTCACCATCCCTGACCACTAATTTTAATAATATTTTGGTTCTTACACAGTCATGGAAACATTCTATGGATAATATCTAGATGTAGTAAGAACCAGCAAAGTATTTGAACAATAATTGAACTGGAAGAGAAGGTTCCCGCGGTCAATGCTGCTTACAGTCAATATGCTGCTTGCCCAGTAGATGGGCTCAAGCTCTTTCTGCTCTAAGGCAGAAGGCAGTAGAGAATTACAAAGAGCCATTGAGGCATTTACTCACAAATTATTATTACCCACTCGTGAGTGGGTGATAATAATTTGTGACCAAATGCTTTCAGAGAACTCTGTCTTGTTGGACATTGAGGCTTGAATCTTTCCAGCTTCTGGGGAAAGGAAGCAGACAATCTCTGACCTTGTCTCCTGGCTTCTTCTGGACAATCTGTATATATGTCCAGGAATTCTAAGCAGGACCTTCAGGTGCAGAAGGCAGGATATCATGCAGTCTGAGCACAATGTCATACTGGCCACACAGGCCGATCACTTGCAGGCATCCAGAGTCTGCTCCTGGTAACTCGCGGCAGTGGACTTTACCAGGCAAGCAGTAATGCAGTGTGCAAGAGCAGCACAGCTGGGCACAGCAGAGAGAGCACGGCAAAGAGCAGGGAAGCAAAGCAGGGAAGCAAAAGCAGATTGTTCACCTGCGTATCTCCTTTTATTAATGTGGGCCAAAATTAATTGCCCTTTGGACACAATGGCCAATCAGGATGGCAGTCAGCCAAACCATACTGTGATACCATAGAACCATAGAATCAACCAGGTTGGAAGAGACCTCCAAGATTATCCAGTCCAACCTAGCACCCAGCCCTAGCCAGTCATCTAGACCATGGCACTAAGTGCCTCATCCAGGCTTTTCTTGAACACCTCCATACCATATTAGGCAAAGCCATAGGCTCGCTTTTCCCTAATTTGGGAAAAGCACAGGCCTCGCACTAGGCAGGCACAAGCTAAGTGTGCGTACCTTACACCACAGGACCCTGTGCAGGCCAGACTCAGTGGCTACAGGTTCGTGTCCATTTCCTGTGCTTGCCTCTCTGGTGGAGCAGAATCATAGAATCATAGAATCATAGAATGGTTTAGGTTGGAAGGGACCTCAAGGATCATCCAGCTCCAACCCCCTGCCACAGGCAGGGACACCTCCCACTAGAGCAGCTCGCCCAAGGCCTCATCCAGCCTGACCTTAAACACCTCCAGGGAGGAAGCATCCACAACCTCCCTGGGCAACCCGTTCCAGTGCCTTACCACCCTCACTGTAAAGAACTTCCTCCTAAAACATGCCTAGGCAAGGCAGAACACATATAAGCCTATTTTGGGCCTATGAGGCCTACCACAACATGTTTGTGGAGACTTTCTTCCATCTTCAGCAAAACAGAGTGGTTTTTGCTTCTTTTTGGTTTGTTGTGCTTTGTTTGGGTTTTTTTTTTAATACTTCATTTAAGAGTAGATTTTTTAAATTTATTTTTTTAGTATGTGTTTGTTGCATTTCAGTGACTTCTGATCATACTGCAAATGTAACATTTTTCCTGCTCCTTGTCTTTTCTCTGTGGTGTAGGTATTTTGGTTTAATTGCCATTTGAAATATGAAGTGTTTGAAGTGAGGTGTTTGAAATACAAATACAAATTAATTAATGCAGCTAATTTTACTTTTTTTTCCTGTAGATTCATTTGTTTACCACAGAGAGCACCAATCCATCTGATCAGATTAGCTGCCTTTGGAGCAAGCACAGGGTTCATGATAATAGCTGTCTTATAAAACAGTTATAAAGACTTCAAGCTGTTACAAATAGTGTATTTTCATGCATTTGAAAACTGATGAGTTTCAGCCAGATACTAAGATAATTCCAAATATGCAAGCAGTAATAAAGTGGTTTTATATGCAAAGAAAATAATTCTACCCATGTCATTAATTTCAGAGGCAGCATCAAGCAGCTTGTATAATCCAGGCTGCGTGGAGGGGATTTCAGATACGGCAAAGGCTGAAAAAGCTACCCCAAGCAGTGACCACTCTACAGAGAAGCTTCAGGTAACCAGTATGGCTTTGTAAAAAAGCAGTAGAGAGAGAAATCTAGTGCAAAGATATGGCTTGTTTTTTCTCAGATCACAGAGTGACAGGAAAATTTTACACCATCTGATTCGGTGTTTGAGGTGGAGTCAGCATGGGAGACTGCGAAGACAGACTTCATAAAGTCAAGGAAAATGACATCCGCTGCTTTCCCCTTGTACTCAGAGCCAGTCATATCATCACAGGAGGCAATCAGGCTGGTCAAGCATGAGTTCCTGGCTGTCCCCATTTACCTTCCTGTCCTTCTTGGAAATAACTTTTCTGATTCCCAAGTTCAAGGGCATAAGTTTGGGCTTACTGAGAATTCTTTCATATTGAAAATGCTTTTTCGAGTCGGCTGTTATTTCTGAAACATAAAGGTAATGTAATACCAACAAGAGCTGTTTCATTGCAGATTCTTTTAGCAGAAACATCCAAACAATGTGCTTTTCCAGCAGTACCAAACTGCCACTTTCCGTGCCAAAAACTCCAACTGTCCCTTTCCCAGCTGCCAAACTTCTCAATGAAAACACTTTTATGATGCTTTTATGTTTTCTGTGTAAAAATTTGACATATGGAAAACTAAAAGTGTGGCACCACTAGAAGCATGGGATTGCACTAAATAGCACTAGAAAATGGTATACCAGCAGTAGAACGGTTAAATGGTTCACAGTTAACTTGACACTGAACTCCAATGTGGAGCTGTCCTGGAGTTTCTAATCTACCATCCAGAGTACTGCTTGCAAGACCTTGTTCTTCATTAATATTTGAAATCTTTGACTCTCAGAAGTGGAGTAACTTCAGTGACCTGGAAATAGCATCCTCTGGCTTGGAGCACCACAGAAGAATGAAGTTATGCAAATAATGCTTGTCTTACTCCTGAAATCCTGCTTCAAATAATGCTAGCACATGTTAGGCTAACTCTTTTGAGAGATTTAGTGTGAATTTAACCCAAGTTAAGGGATCTAAATCAAATTCAAATTCCACAGCAGATTTTTTTCAACCTTTTTTGGCACATGTTGAGCATTTCAGTGTCAAAGCTGAATATTAGAAATCAGTTCATTAAATCACATTACATTATGAAAGCAGGCAGTTGTGTAAATCCTGAAAGATGTGCAGAGTCAAGCAGTGTGTCTACTAATGGCCACCTGCCACTCCAGCTTTTTTGATGAAACACCAAAAATTACATCTTTGCCACTCCTCCTTTTCCCACAGAACATTTTGAGCCAATTTTCGTGCCCTCAACAGACACCTTGCAGGTCTGCAAGTGAAAAGCCTGACTCAGTAAACTTGGATGCTGGGCTAAGACGTAATACAGTAAAGTAGAAGGGAAAGGGTAGTGAGGCTATCAGCAATCAACAAGCTACTTAACTTTCTTGTGTCCTGTTTTCAATATTGTAAGCATTAGCATGTGCCTCATAAGTAGTTCTTGGGTTATTGAAACAGATCTTTGAATGCATTTATTTAATATTCAAAGCAATGAGTATCCTTAAAGCTGTATGTTCATGGCTCAGTCAGTCTTAGTACACTGAGTTAATACAATAACTGTAGAGCTCCTGTGTTGTGTTTTTTCTGACTAGGTCAAAACTGCAGTTCGTGTTATGCTGAAAAGTAGCATTTGGAATTGTGGAAGCATTACTTCAGAAAAGCCTTCAAGGGGACTTTCACATTTTTAACAATGAGAGTTTGGTTATATTCACAGATGTATTTCAGAACAAGTGTGATTAAATACTGCTGAGGCTGAAACTCTAGACTTGGCTTACCTGCAGCTGCAGAGGAAGATCTTGAACTCTGCGAGGTTTAAACCTGTGGAACTGTGGTTTCAGAAATGTCTCCTCAGTGAATATGGAAGCCTGTAATCTCTTCTTGTTCACTAAATGTAGAACTGTTTAAAAGGCAATCATTTGTATTAATTGTGCATCAACAATCAAACCATTCCATATATATATGAGATGATCAGAGGGAGCCTGTTCCATGCCAGGAACTGCTGAAGGAAGCTTGCATCTTATTCAGAGGCATTTCCCTGTCACGGTATGGTCTTGTGCAAACAAATACATTTTATCATTAGGAGGAACAGAGAATGAAGAAGAGCAGGTGTTTGGCAGACTACATGAGAAAGAATCAGTATCAAAGAAATATTTAAATACCTGACAGTCACTACTGGTAGTTTCACAGCTGTACATCTGAAAAGTTCATGAAACATTCTTGTAGCTTTCCACATAGTGAAGCTGATAAAAATTTCTAGGGAAAATTATTAATAGCTTTATCAAGAAAATGTCATCAAAAATCCTGCTTGATCCTGTGACATCATTTCACTTAGAAGCATAATATATGTCTGCCTGGATTTAAAATGCAAAGATTTACAGCTCTAATTCACAGAAATGTGTGGGCTGAAAATCTCTAGTTTCCTTGAGACTGTTCCTGATGTAATCACAGTGTGATCTTCCTCTGTACGTAGATGTGTGGGCACGCTTCAAGTTTGCATTACTGTCATAAAAAGATTATAGTCTCTCAGATCATGGTGGGAGCTGTTTTATCAGTTCAAGCCATATCCTTAAATCCAGAGCATGTCTTTTACAAAAAGTTTCTAGTCCACCTTTTCCCACCTAGTTTTGGAGACTAAGGAGAAAGTATGTCTGGTGCAAAAAATTGTAACTCAATTTATAGTAGTCATGGGAAACACAACACTACTGCGACTCTGAAGGTGTGTGACATGCAGCAATACAAAAATTGCTGGACACCAGTTCTAGTCCACAGCCTTTTGCTCCACATTTCTGGCACCCCTTAGGCCTGGTCTCTGTTCTCTTTTCTAGTGCTAAATGTGCTCCTTTCATTATTCCTGGAGAAGTGCTAGAGGAGAGCAGAACTCAGGAGTTGGTAGTGCTCAGGTCCTGAGTGGGCATGTGACTCTTCTGCAATAGGAGAATAGAAGAGGTCACAGCATTACCTCATTGTGGGTTGAACTTGTCTCAAGTGTTAAGCTGCTAGTGAGGTCAGGTCTGTTGGGATGAGGATGAGTAGTGAAGGGAGGGGGAGCCCTAGCTCGCAGCTTCTCATGTGTCACTGAGACCATGTCTAAATTATCTTCGTAATGATTAATATTTATACATCAGTATACTTAGTATCAATATATTGGTGTCTATATTAATATGTTGGTGCACATATAATTTCTATACAGGCTGTTATTAACTTAAATGCTCCAGAGCCAGTTACAGAGTTTTCAGTTGTCTCATCTGTGAAACATCTGCTGGGGCTTTGCCCATGGCAAGTGCGGCAAGTGCAGCAAGGCAGCATCCTAACATCAAATTCATCAAATCAAAGCAACTAGTACAGAAGAGGAAGAATTTGCCAGAAAAAAAAATCATTCCTAGCATTCTGTTAATAAAGTGGATGGAGAAAATATGTCAATCTGTATTTCCTGGAAAAACAAAATCCTTCCAGATTTAAGTGAGCCTTATGAGGCAGTATTCTGATCTGCTCTTGCAGTGGATGCAAAAATTACAGTATGTACTATGATAAGCAGGTGCCATGCACGCTGACTGATGCAATAGAAATAGTGCATACTGGTGCAGATTGCTAATGTTGCTTTACCTCCTCCTTAGATGATGGAATTGGTTTAGTTCATGCTAGCTGAGAATATCCCACAGGGATCATTGTTCCCTTCAGGGTCCTTAAGGCTTTGTCTTAAGTAAAAATATATCCTTTAATTTGATACCAGATGGAGTGACTGGCTCAGAATCTTTTGTGCCTGTGTGATAATTTGTTAGCTTGTGGTGATTTCTCATGGCTTGGTGTGGTCCTACAGCCAAGGTTGGGATGGCAGATTATTTTGTAGATTTCCTCCCTTGATGATGGACTACTTAACAGGCAAATAAAGGTGTTTTTATGAAATATGCAACTTAAGCCAATTGTTAATGCATTTGTCTGTTGCAGAGCTAAACGGGAGCAGGAGCTGCAGCATTTAAAAAAGCAGAAGGAAGATGAGGCTCTAAAACTGCAAATGCAACTTCAGAGACAGAGGGCTAGGAGACTCTTCCATGAACGACAGCTGGCCTTACTGGAAATAATCCATGCCAGTATGATTTATGTTAAACTATATCAGAAAATTAAACTGTCTGTGGCTCTTTAAGAACAGTTTCCTTAAACATATTCCTTGATCTTGTATGTCTGTTTGCACTGTAGTCTTAATGTCTCTTTTCCTGACCCAATTATCTTGCAGAACATGCTAATTTAACAAGAGCTTAGTAACTACTGATCTAGATCTTCTGCCTTCAAATTGGTGCAGGAGAAAGGAAGACTCAGTTTTCTTGTGTAACAAAGCTCCATTGCAGCTACAAGGCTCTGTGACATGGCCCACAGATAGCAGACCTTGAATGAAGAGGGTTTTTTTTAACTGATAACACTCAAGCTTTTGTGTGCATTATCTAGTCTGAGGATTGAAAGTGTAAATTAAGAGATATCAACCCATAGTCTTACAACTGGATTTGTGTAACATTTTTAGGTCAGGTAAATAAGTACATGGAGGAAATGGAGGGAAAATCAGCATTAACTATCCAGAGATTCTGGCGAGGTTATAGAGCAAGAAGAAATTTTCTTCAGCAAAGACAATCTCTTAAGGAGTATAAAGCAGCTGTCATCATTCAGAGAGCAGTAAGTACATAAACTTTGTTCTAACATTGGATAGGACTGAGTGGATTATTGTGATGCCTTAACAAGCTCTGCTTATTCTCTTACTGTTGATGTAGCCATTATTTATTAAAAAAATATTCAGAGGATGACAGTCTAAAGCCACAAGTTGCTTAAAAGAGTTAAACCTCACTTTGTTTACAAAGTCTGATACAGTCTTGTAACTAAGATACAAGAGCTGGCACTTTGAAACCTAAGGTTGGAATTTTACCTCACTACAGATGAGTCAGTAATTTATTTTAAGTGTTCTTACTAACTATTTAGCATTCATGCTGACAGTTGTGTCTTGTCCTCTTTGCATCATATCTAAATTCATGCTTCAACAGATGCAGTATGAAACATTTTGCTTTCATTAACTGATTACAAACAAAGCAAGAAGATAAACTTCCTGTCTGTGACTGTCATATTCTCATATGTTCTTTACAAAGGCTTGTAAATTCTTGGAAAAACGAAGAAGGAGGAGACCTTTGTCTCCTTGGAAAGATCCCAAGGGACTGACTGATGAGCAGAGACTAGCTTTGCAGCAGAAGGTGGATGACTACATCAAATTGCATCCGGTCTGTTTCTTAGTCATTTCATAATTCACGTTAATGATGCAACATAAAATACTGTAGGGATGAAATATATTCAGCTTCATCAGTTCTGATCAAGGTAATTCATTTGAGGTATGCATATATCAGCACTGCTTGTTTGAGAGCAAGGTACTAAAATATTGGGAATTTTAACCATTAATCTAATAAAAAGGATCAAAGCAAACTGTAATTGGGAAATGTATATACTTGATGATGGATAGCTTTGGAGAGAGCTGCAGTAGAAGCAAAATTATTAGCAATTAAGAATAGCATTTGCATTCCTCATTTAGACATTATTCTGCTCCCAAAAGATTTAAAACAGCAGCTCCTAATGGTAACAAACTGTCATTTTCCTCCAGGCTTCCCAAATGTCAGAAGAAATGAGTAAGGAATTACACACGCAGGCCCAGGAAAAGCTGGCACAGTTCCTGTTGAGGAGCAGACTGGATCAGAGAGCAGTGCAGCGGAGACAGACGTTACTGGCTCTGGTCAATACTGATGTGGAGCTGCTACTGAGTATGTGTGTTCTGGTCATAGTTTTGATTACTGCTTGGATTAAACTAATTGAGAGAGAACATTAGAAAGAACAGCAGTAAAGCCTTATTTCAAAACTGAAGTACCTTTCTTCATTTGCAATGTGCCTTGAAATTGAGGCCCTGTTAGAGACTGTCCAGGTGTTGCTGTATGTTACGTATACATAACTGCTTTCCAAGGAGCAGCTTATTCTTCTGCTAAAGATCTCTGACAGGTTCACAAGGAAAGCAGTGTGCCTGTAAAAGGCATTAAAATTTCTAAGAAGAGGATCTCACACAGGCTCTTTCTCTGCATCTGTTTTGCTTTGTTCTGTTTTATTGTGTTGTAAAGACAGGTTCTGGTTTAAACATTCCCACCTCATCCAGACAGAGAGGGAAATCTTTGAGCTGTGAATTCCAAGTTAAGTTTTCAGGCCTGGCTTTATTCAAGAGAAAATTCACTGTTGTGCTATCTTAATTCCAGAGAAGTAGCCAGGAATGAAAGAGTGAGAATAGCAAACTGCAGCCACCAGAGAGCACCCAAGCCAGACAAAATTCAGCAAGTGACTGAATTCCATTATTTAGTCTGTCACGTGCTATGTCACTGCAGCTCATCACACCCTGAGCAGGGAAATTAGTGGCACAGTCTTACACTGTTCTGGGTTCCCTAGGCAGGGAATACGCAGTGCTGCTGTGCCAGAGTGGTGGAAACCCTGTGATGATGTCACCCTGTGCAAGAAGCACTGATAAAGCAGTAGCAACCAAGAGTGTCTCGTTATATTTGGTCATGGCTTCACAAGAAAACATTTTGGTGGATGCCACCACTGCTCCTGAATGATGTAGTTCTGCTTTCCCTGCTTCTTGTCCCTCCTCCATTTTATATTTTCTTTTTTTTTCAGGTAACTCTTAATTTGGATTGCTTCTCTAATAACACTTGTCATGCAACCATAAAATCTAATGCCAGCATGGGGAAAGAAGTGACCTGGAACAATGGGAAGTGGGAGGGCAGTGCTCCTTTTTTTATTTTAATACTTATAAAACCACAAACAAAATACAGAGAACTCTTTGTATTCCTACAGATGCTCCGGGCTTAGCAGAGACCACAGAAAAAGATCTTGATGTCTTTATGAGTCGATCAATCCCTGTAGCTACCAAGGCAAGACAATCCCATAACACTGTGCTGAAGTACACTCGCTGGCCATGGTGGAAGAAGCTTGGAGATGACTTCATGGAGGATGGTGTCTTTCCTGATGATGCTCTAAATGCAGAACTAGGAACTCTGTTTATTGGTGGAAAGAAGTCCTCTTAGTATTCCTTCTTAGGCAGGAGAATTTATTACTCAGACGCATACCTTGTACTATGCATTCATTTGTTTGTGTTTTAAGGAAGCAAAACACTTGAATGAAGCACTGAAAAAAGAGCAAAGGTTTGTCTTAGTGCATTTTACTTACTAAGAATATCTGCTTATACGTCAACAGTTAGATCCTATTGATTGTGCTGCTGCCAGTAGCATTTAAATACTGTAAATGTTGTAAATGATATTTTGTAATTTGTTGTCATGGAGGCAGGGAATTAATGTGGCCTAGTCAGGAATTATAAAAATAGAATTATTTTCTGCCCCCAAAGTATGTACAAAAATTAATTTAGGTTTATTTACAGATTCCGTTTGATTGGGAATTTCTTCAAAAAGGATATTATAGACAAATTTAGAGATTTAGGAAGCCAGGAAGTGGAAAAGGCTAAGCTATAAACACAGCTTTACCCCACTATCAATCAGGCTGAAGCAGAGAATTAAGGGAACAGCGGGTCTTACTCACGGAGGTGAGATAGGTATTCGACAGTGATCCCTTGCTGGATTTCTCTGCAGGAGCAGCCTTCTGATGCTGCAGGCAATACCCAATAGTATAGATCCATGCAGCAGAAGCCCAAGGCCAGTGGCAAAGCCGCCAAGCTCAGAAATGTCCCAAACACTTCTTCCACAAGTGGAATGATCATGGAACAACGCTGCATTTGCAGTAGAAGGGGAGAGCCAAACCACTAGCATCTTCCCAATTCAGGAAGCAGTCAGGAAGTTGGCTGCTGATATGGTCTGAGAGGGGTTGGTCCGGATGCCGCCATTGGGTCTCTCAAAGGACCTCAGGGCTTGCCAAGCCTGCAAGTTTGCACAGAAGGGTGCAAAGGTGGGGAGAAGCGTCTGAAAGCAGGGATGAGGTAAAACTGAGTGTTGTACAAAATGTAGGAGACATCCAAAAGCGGGGATGGTCTAGTCACATCAGGAACCTGTCCTGTCAGGCGGGAGCTCTTTCAAGACTGGAAACTCTTAAGGCAGGAACCTTTTTGCCTTCTTCCTTGCTCTATCTATCCTTATCTCGACAAAGTGTCCATTTACTATTTTATACTGGGCGTGAAAACCCAGCCAACCACCAGCCCGATTCCAGTGCAGGCTTCCACATGGGTCAGCACTCATGTGGAAAGGTGTCTTTTGCTGTTCCCCCTTCAAGCCTGCAGGGTGTGGGGTGGGGAGAGGGGAAGCAGTTTTTGCACTGCCTTCTCCCATTCAAACCCGGGAGGGGAGAAGAAGGAATTTGGAGTACCCTGGGACACTGAGTCAGGAATTATCGAATTACTTTATTTTCATGGAACCCCTGCCCCCAAACTATATACAAAATTAGTTTGGTTTATTTACAGATTCAATTTGATTGGGAATTTATTCAAAGAAAAAAATAATGTTATAGACAAATTTAGAGATTTAAGAAGTCAGAAATGGAAAAGGCTAAGCTATAAATGCAGCTTTACCCCACTATCAATCAGGCTGAGCAGAAGATTAAGGGAACAGTGGGTCTTACTCATGGAGGTGAGCTAGGTATTTGACAGTGATCCCTGCTGGATTTCTCTGCAGGAGCAGCTTTCTGATGCTGCAGGCAGTATCCAGTAGTATAGATTAGTATAGATCCATGCAGTAGAAGCCTGAGGCCAGTGGCAAAGCCACCAAACTCAGAAATGTCTCAAGCACTTCTTTCACAAGTGGGATGATGATGGAACATTTGTATTAAAATAAATTTACAACCTTTGGCTTTTCAGTTCTTGTTCATACTGGGATGTGTAAAGAGTCACACCATTGTAAAAGCCTGAGATTTTATAGTAAAACATTTTCTCAGACTATGTGCTTTGAGGTAAAGATGGGCTTAGAACAAACTAAGATACCAGGAAGAAGTCAGGCAAGCACTGAGCAGGCTGGTTGTTTACAGCAGGGTAGAACAACTGCTGCCAGTTAGTATAGGCAAAGCTGCCCGAGGAACCTTCCCGAGCCTCTCAAAAGCAACAAGAGAAAAAGCAAGGGGAGTTAAAAAATGCCAGTGTTCTTGAATGATATGTGCTTTCCTTGAAAAGCATGCAGTTCTTTCCATAGCTAGGGAGGTACGTTTTAACACAGGCACAGTCCAAACCCCTCTATGGGATTGTAGTCTCTCTGTGACCATACAGGCTACCAGCTCTTTCCTCTTAAACCATGCAGATACTGTTTAGTCCAGAAATGTCTCCACAGCACAGGGTTATTGCAATCCCTGTGACCTGGTACGTGATAGAAACCTACAGTCAAGGACCAAAGGCTGCTGCTTGCCAAATTCCCAGAAAGCAAAGAGAACTCAAGGCTGCAGCTCATGCTGTAGGTACCTGAGCTATTTTTTAGAGGAAGAATTATATCTTGAGATGCTTGAATGTGTCCAGAGAAGGGCAACGAGGCTGGTGAGAGGCCTCGAGCACAAGCCCTATGAAGAAAGGCTGAGGGAGCTGGGATTGTTTAGCCTGGAGAAGAGGAGGCTCAGGGGAGACCTTATTACTGTCTACAACCTGAGGGGTGGTTGTAGCCAGGAGGAGGTTGCTCTCTTCTCTCAGCCAGCCAGCACCAGAACAAGAGGACACAGCCTCAAGCTACGCCAGGGGAAATTTAGGCTTGAGGTGAGTTCTTCCCTGAGAGAGTCATTGGCTACTGGAATGGGCTGCCCAGGGAGGTGGTGGAGTCGCTGTCCCTGGAGCTGTTCAAGGCAGGATTGGACGTGGCACTTGGTGCCATGGTCTAGCCTTGAGCTCTGAGGTAACAGGTTGGACTTGATGATCTGTGAGGTCTCTTCCAACCTTGGTGATACTGTGATACTGTGATACTTACCTCACTGCAGAGAAGGAAAAAGTGCAGTGATTTCTGGTAGTTGTATGTGGACAGCAGCACTGGTTCAATGTGTTTGTTTTCCATTGTCTAATTAAGGTTTTGAATTTTAATTTTAGAGGAGATGAATGGAAAACAAATAAATAGAAATAGTGGGCAGAAGCCCAAGCCCTTTCAGATGCAGCTGATACATGGAAATTAATAATTGGATGGTTGCCAAGAGGAAGAGATCTGCACTACATAATTTTTTCCTAACAGAGCTCTGATTTGGAAGACTTTGAATTGGCTTCCAGTTCCTTTCTTGGAGAGTTAACTGGTGGAACAGTCCATTAAGTATTTGCCAGGGCACTTGCATGTGTCTGTTGAGTTATGTATTGCTCTGCATTGCCCTGCTATTACTTTTAGCCCATGTCCATAATAAGACTGCCAAAGTGTAGGAGCTGGGTTGAAGTCACCAAGCACCCCAGGGGATGGAGGCTACCTCCCAGCAGCTGCCAAGCTGTGGCACTGTGAAAGGCCCAGCATCTCTGAGTGAAATGGAGCAAGCCAGCTGTTCCCTCATAGACACAGATCTTTTGTGCACATCACAGGCTCCTCTGCCATGAAGTCATTGACCCATACTATTTGAGACAGCAGCTTCTGCTGTTGCGTTTATTCTTAGTTGCCCTCATTATACCTGCTCTTTAGCACAGGGAGATGCTCACAAAGGTGCTCTGCTTAATGTATTTTATGTGAAGAGATGAGCCTTGTGGCCAGAGTTAAATAGTAAGTGAATTACAGAACCGTATTTCCAAAAGCCATTTATTTTAGTGGCCTTTGCCACTCACTGCCATTGCAGTGGATAATAAACTCCCCTTTGGAATATGCACTTTGATGGATAACGGGGGATTTAAGCTAACAGAGGGAGGTGTGATCTTGCTGGATGAATTCAAGTTGCTGGGTCATGTATCACCAGCCCAGCAGCACAAATTCCCCCACCCCACCACCACCCTGAAAAATAAAAATGCTGCCTCTTACTTATTGCTTGTCACCAGATCTCACCCATCTCTGCTTTAAAGACCAGAGAGAAAAAACCATGAGGGAGTGTGCCTATGGCCAGATCACACAGTATCACAGTATCACCAAGGTTGGAAGAGACCTCACAGATCATCAAGTCCAACCCTTTACCACAGAGCTCAAGGCTAGACCATGGCACCAAGTGCCACGTCCAACCTTGCCTTGAACAGCTCCAGGGACGGCGACTCCACCACCTCCCCAGGCAGCCCATTCCAGTAGCCAATGACTCTCTCAGTGAAGAATTTTCTCCTCACCTCGAGCCTAAACTTCCCCCAGCACAGCCTGAGGCTGTGTCCTCTCGTTCTGGCGCTGGCCACCTGAGAGAAGAGAGCAACCTCCTCCTGGCTACAACCACTCCTCAGGTAGTTGTAGACAGCAATAAGGTCACCCCTGAGCCTCCTCTTCTCCAGGCTAAACAATCCCAACTCTCTCAGCCTTTCCTCGTAGGGCTTGTGCAGATACAGCCCTACAACCTGCCACAGAGCAAGCCAGAAAGGAGCCACTGCAGAATGCTGGGACAGAGCTGGGAGACACTCTCAGATGCCAGGTGTCATGGCCCTCTTGGAGCCTGGACCCAGAAAAAGAGATCCCCAGCTCCTCTGCTGCTCTTTTTGCTCAGAGGTGGGAGGGATTTGGCATTGCTTGGCTCATCCTCTTTTCAGGTCCTCCTGCACCACACATGCTGCTGGAGATTTATTTCACTGTGCTCCTTCTGGGATAAAGTAGTCCTACCTGAATCACAGGAACAGACACAGAGAGCTGAACAGAAGTCACCCTCAGCCTGCTATCATGTGGACAGTCCTGTCTGGGTTATAGCATTACCCAAAAAATGACTGTAGGAGAGTCTATGAGACAATATGATCCCAGTCCTGCTCCTGATTATTTACTTGCCAAGCACCACACCACAGGCATGCCCAGAAAGCTAGAAGCTGTCAGTCAGGCATAAATATGCTGCACAGGTGGTCCAGACAGGTAGAAAAAGAGACAGACCTTCATAGAATCATAGAATAGAATCACAGAATCAAACAGGTTGGAAGACACCTCCAAGATCATCCAGTCCAACCTATCACTCAGCCCTATCCAATGAACTATCCAATCAACTTTGTTGCACACAGCAGGTCTGGGCTGTGCCACTTTGGATAGGAGGCAGGCCAGCCCCAGAAGCTTGGAGACAGGCCCTGCTTATCCCAGAGGAGGCATGGAGGTGTCCTCCTGCATGAGTGAGGTGGCAGACCTGGGAGGCACACTGTGACAAAGAGGGACAGAAGTGAAGCCAGAGCTGCAAAGGCAGTGGTGCTCAGGTCATTAAATATTGAAACTGCCTAAGCTGGCCTGTGGGGGTGATTTAGCTGAATTGCAGGTTTCTGTTGCTCCGTTGCTGTGATAAATTGGACCAATTTGTCATGTGGTTTTGTTTCTTCTCTCAAGTAATACTGTACAGGAACATTATTGCTACAGCTGAAAATGCAAAAGGCATTGTGGATAAAAAAAAAAGGGGGGGACAGCAACTGGTTGCCTGCTGCAGGTGCCCCAGAGTCAAAGAGCAGGAAGAAGGCAGCAAAAGAAAGAGTAGGGAGATTATTGTCCCCTTATATTCAGCTCTGGTGAGGCCACAGCTCAAGTGTTGTGTTCAGTTTTGGGCACCTCAATACAAGAGGGATCTTGAGGTGCTGGAGCGAGTGCAGAGAAGGGCAACAAAGCTGGTGGTGGGCCTGGAGAATAAATCTTATGAAGAGCAACTGAAGGAGCTGGGGCTGTTTAATCTGAAGAAGAGGAGGCTGAGGGGACACCTCATGGCTGTCTATAGCTACCTGAAAGGACACTGTGGAGAGGTTAATGCTGGTCTCTTCTCAGAGGTAAATAGTGATAGAACAAGAGGGAATGGCCTCAAGCTGCAACTGGGTAGGTTTAGATTGGATATTAGGAAAAAAAATTCACAGAAGGAGTGGCCAGGCATTGGAATGGCTGCCCAGGGAGGTGGCTGAGTCATCAACCCTGAACATGTTTAAAGATTGTTTGGATGCGGTGCTTGAGGATGTGGTTTAGAGGTGAACCTTGTAGAGCAGGGTTATCAGTTGGACTTGGGTCCCAAGGGTCTTTTCCAATGTGATGTTTTTGTGATTCTGTGAAAAGAAACAACAAAAAGTACAACTCAGCCCTTTCAGGAGACAAAGTAGTGTCCTCTGCTGGCTCCTGCAGTTGAGGAAAATTCCTGTTTATGCAGGCAGATCCCTTTTTTTTTTTTTTCAGCCTTAGCTGTAACTGGACTCTACAAGCAACAGGATGCTCATATCCAGCAGAGCCATAAGCATGTGCTTGAGACTACACTTCTAATTCCAAGGGCGTCTCCTGGCCCTTCAGACTGGCTGTAACAGGAGCTCTGAGCTGAGGACAAGAGATAATCCTGGTGCTATTTCACCTCTCACCTCCAAGTCTTCTGCTGATTTCCATGGGAGCAGAATCTGGTACAAGCATCTGCTCTCCATTGCAGAGTATCACATACATCAAGTACAAGGAGAAATGAAAGCTTTCTCCAAGCAGTGTAATTTGGGCTATTTATAAATCAGCATGCATCAGAAAAGGAGGCAGCTCTTTGTAAAGGTGATCTTCAAGTTCTTCTTGTCATCCTTCTTTATAGCCCAGTAGCAGTGGGTCAACCTTCAGGCATCCTTGGGTAGAGTGAACAAATCTGGGCTCAGATTTGCCAAGGGGAGCTAAAGGACAGGTGGATTCTATCCCCTCTCCCCTGCCCTCCTTGAAGGCAGGGCTCAGTTCACTTTGGCTACCTTCTCAGGGCAAAAGGGCAAAGTCTGGCAGACTAGGATCATGGCTGGGACACTGCAGCTCTGGCCATTTGTCCCAGCTGTGCTGGAGAAGTCCTGTGTGACCTTGAGCAGTCTGTTTCTGCTCTGTCATTTCCACTCTCAGTTGAGACTTACTGAGAAGGTTTTGTCTGTTGCATTCGTAATTTGTCTTAAGAGCCTTCAGTGGAGGAGGCTGTGTGAGCCCAGGTGCCACTGAAATCCCTCCCTGCTAAGTAAAATGGGATTTTTGACAGGCCCCAGAAAGCCAAAAACATTTGTATAATCAGATGCAGGATACACAGAGCTTAGGGTTGCCATGCTGTTCATTTGTCTCCAAATCCAGCATTTCTCTGCAGAATTTAGTTCTTTATTCACTTACATCCTCAAACAGAAACAGTATCTTTACATATACTTGATAACTCAGTGGACCTTGGTGAGCTTCACTCAATGAACTTTCACATGAAAGTGTGAAATTCTGATCGAGGAGACTTAATTTAACACGTTTTGCCAAACCAGAACCTGCCTGTTGGTAACCAGATGAACATACGCAGGGTACAGGACAGGAGACAAAACCCATCTCAATCCAGCAGAGTTGGTGAACTGCAGCGCTTAATCCCAGAAAGACATCAAGTTTGCCAAGCCCCTACTGTCCTAAAGGAAAGAGGCTTTCGAGCTGCCACTCCTACCCCTAAAATGAGTGCCAAATTAAAATAAAATGGTTGCAAATGCAGGATACAACTCATTTCTGACCTTGGGAGCGGGGAAAAAAATGAGACGTCACTGTGGCATTGGCTTTACTCTCGGAGCAGCTGTGCCGGCTCCACGGGGAAAACCTGTGAAGGCTGATACAGAGAGATGGTCACAAAAAGCCACCAGAGCCATGCTTGCGTTAGGACAAAAGGACGTGCGATCTGTGACCAGGTATTAGAGACTTCTGACGCGGTCTACCTAAAGCAAAGCTGCTGGGTATAGAAAAGGAGTGGTGCCCAGCACCGTAGGAGAATGCAGGGGCTAAGCCGAGTCCAGCTCGGACGCTGGCAGGCACACTAGCAGGGCGAGTGGCTGCCACACCGCCTCTTGCGCTCCGTCCCGACCTCAGCGAGTCAGGGAGCCACGCTCGCCCGCAGGAACCACTGCGGTGCCTCCAGGTGCGGGCTTGCCGCTCTCTCCCCTTGGCTGAGCCCGCACGGACGCCTGCTCTCGCCTCACGCCCCGCAGCCCACCGCCCCTCTCTGTCCCCTCAGCCGCGCGCCCGCCTCTCCCCAGCGCCTCCGCCCCGTCCGGGCGCGCGGCGGGCGGGTCCCGCGGCCGTTGCGCGGCGGCCCTTACCCCACCCGCTCCGCACGCGCCCGCCGTTGCCTTGGCGACGGGCTAAGCCGGGGCCTGGCTGCGGTGCGGTGCGGCGTGGCGGGCGCAGAAGGGGCGGACGAACGGGCGGTGGCGGGCCGGCGGCTCGGCGGCTCGGCGCTGCCGGGGCATGCATAACAAAGGCGGGAGGCGACGCGTCCCGGCTCCGCTCGGCAGGTAGGTAAATGCGGGTGGCAGGTGGGTCCCCCTCGGGAGGCGCTGCCGCAGGATATTTCACCTGCGCCGCGAGATCCGTTTTCCTCAGGGGAGAAACCAGGGTAGCGGGCTCTGGCCTTAGCCTCGGTCCGGCGCCGAACCTTGCGGGCGCGGGGCTACAACAAAGGCAAATGGCTGCGCGGTCGGGAGGGCTACGGGCCTGGAGGTGGCCTCCCTGACGCTGCCTGGCTGCCTAGCTTCTGCCCCTCACTCGAGGCGGCACACGGAGCGCAGCTGGGCGCAGCCTTTAATGTATTTACTTATTCGCTGGGTCTCCTTCCTTGGGTCCATCTGCCTGCCCCGGCGCTGTCCTTCGGGCACAACCACTAGCGCGCAGCGTTGCTGGAGCGGGGAGTTGACGGTTAACGCACGGTTCCCAAACCCTTCCACACCTTCCTCGGCCGACATCTGCTCGCTGCTGGGGGATCAGCATGCTTCCCGCTCCCTGCATTTGCTGGCTCCTCACTCTTAGCGCTGCGCGCTGGCTCCTGCTGGTGCAGAGGAGCGAGCTGAGACGCTCTGCTCTGGGCACAGCGTCCGCCCGTGCTGCAGGCTGCTGCTGCCGCCCTCGCTACCCACCCAGGGTTTCGGATGAGGTCCTGAAACAGCAGCAGCAGAGGCAACTTTGCAGATTGGCAGCGTAGGGCCCTTTAGATGCCGAGGGGGCTTTTGTTCTTTGCAAGGTTGAATGTTATGTGCTGTGCCTGAGTTCAGTTGTTGTAAGGGATGGCTGAGCAGCAGCGAGCACTTTAAATCTGCAGGGTGAAAGTCAGCAATTTCTTAATTTGTGTCCATGTGATTCATAACGTTTTCAACTCCAGGATGCATTTCCTCAAATTCATAATAGGTGTTGATACCTGAGCCATTAGGAAGGAAATGTTTGAATCCATATAGGTAGAAGTTTTATGGCATTATTGAAAATAGTAAGTAAGACAGAATTGCCCAGAGGGAAATCCATAAAACCTGCTCCTACCATTTTTACTTACACTGCAGCAGAACAGTGCTTGGGTGCATCTATGCTTTTACTTTCCTTAATTTTCTAGTCATGGTGGTGTTGAAAGGCATTAGGAACAACTTGGCGTTGTTTGTCGGTATTATAGTAAGGCCTGAGGGCTTGGTAATGGTTTCTTTCATTCATGGCTTGCAAAATGCTTCAGTTAAGAGTGGGAGCTCTGCTGCAAGTCAGGGAGGATTTACTGATCCTGTTTTACAGATGGAGGAGCGTATCAGAGACCTAGAAAGGTTTAAGTCAAATCCAGGACCTCAGGCATCATCCCGAATCCTCTGTTTAGGATGTTCTTACCTATCTCCTCTAACAAAATTCTCTCTTAATTTCACTGTCTGTGATATGAGCTGTTTGGGGCATTGGCAGGCCATGTGTGCTTTGGGATTTGAGATGCTGTTCTTGCGTGCTACCAAAAAGGATGTGCCTTTAGTGCCACATTGTTGAGAAGAATGGTTTCTGATTAATAGAAGTCTCTGATTGGTCTTTGGTTTGTATTGGTATAGAATTCAAGAGCCTTATCGTGGATGAGGCTGTATTAGGCAAGGTACTAGACAGACAGACAGTGAAGCACACATAGAGCTAATGAGCTAAAAACAGAAGGCATAGGTATCTGCTACGACTTCTTTGACAGCCTCCCTCACAAAAGAAGGATGTTTATTCAGTAAGACTCGCTTTGAAAGACGTATTTCCAAAAGCAAAATAAGTTGTTCCTATTGTGACTGTAACCCAGAAGACTCCTGATCCGAGATCTGTCCACTTGCTTTCACGGCCTAGACAAGGGGTGGGCTGTATTTGAGATCTGCTTCCCATCTTTAGGTGTTGCTTATGTTGATCTCCTTTAAGGCCTTTAACCAGAGAACCCCATCTGCAATCTCAGATTTAAGTCTTGCTGCTCTGTCTGTAAAACAGTGCACAAGACAAGGGCAGCTCCAGAGCATTTACAAAAATTTAAGCTTCTTAGGCTTCATCTGTGTAAGGAAAGTCTGCTGTAGACTAGGTGATGATGTATAGGTTCCTGTAGACACAGAGGGTGGGGAAAGGAGCAGATGAATGCTTACATGGATTTTCAGCATTTAATATCCATTGGGTGCTTGCCAAGTCTGATCTAGTCTTAGAAGGTGTTCTGGAATTCCTAATATCTTAATATTTGAAGTTTGTAGCTCAAGTTCTACTTTTAAATACACTTGGAACAAACCAACAATCCTCCCAACCTCGAAGAGTTGCTGCAGTTGCCAGAAGCATCATTGAGTTGCTGGCAGACAAGATGTGGTATCACAGTTTGTTTCCTTTCCAGTGTTTCAGAGGGCAGCTCTTTTAAAGGAGAGAAGGCATAGCTCCAGGGCTTCCGTGGCTGGGTATCAGCCAATTACTGTCATATCAGATTAGGTATATGGCACATTAGCACTTGTTTATGTTAATACAAATGCAGCGTGAATGTCCATAGTATTGATGGGATTATTGTATTTACAGCCTTATAGTATGACTAATTGAGAGGGAGGTTCTGATTACATAATCATGGACTTACAAGGTGAGTCCTTCTGCAGCTTCTGTGTAGGCCAGTTTTGAATCATGAAGAAGAGATAAATAAAAGCTGGGTTATGTTTTCTAGTAGTTTACCATTGCTGCAGGTGCTCTTTTGACAAACTTTCTGGAACTTTGTATCACAAAATAGACAGGAAGAACTTCTGTGGTTTTTTTCTGCCTTGCCAAGATCCTGACTCAGTAGCCTGAGCTACTTCTTGGCCTCTGAGAAAAGCTCCTACCTGTCTGTGTGCTGCAGAAACCTGGCCCTTGAAACCACTATTAAAGATTTCCTCAGCTGCCACTGCAGTGCTTGAGTACATTCTCCTTGTCCCAAGCAGCTTGACAGCAGCAATCATGAATTTTTGCAAGGTGAGGAGGCATGTATGCAACACTGTGTAGACAGGATTGTAAAGCTGTCCACAGCTTGCTGACTTTCCTAATCAGACCTCACCTACCAGCATTCAAAGTATGTGCCCATTGTATCTGGGAATAAACTAGGCACCTCTGGCCAGAATCTCCAGAAGTTTTATAGTTCCTGTTTTGTAATTAGCACTGCCTCAGCTTCTAGCTGCTTTGCAGTTTGCAGCAGCCCTAACAGCTGGTTCCTGGCAGACATTGTCGTCTTCCAGTACAGGCACAGCTTTAACACAGAGTCTTGGGAGAATGGACAGGGCTGGAAGGATCTGGAATACTAGGAAAATTAACAAAGGAACAGAAAATAGGTGCATGGACAGAGGGAGAGAAGGTAGACTGATAAGATAAGTGACAATGAAGGGAAAATTAAGTGACAGATGGGAAGCACTACAAATCCCTAGACTTTGTGGGAGTCGCAGACCAAGCAGGAGGCAATAAGCTCCGTGGTTTGAAGGAGCAGGGTGAGGCATCTCCTCTGCTGCCCTAGATGGACTGCATTACTTCTGCCATCCCACTGGTCAGATTTCAGAGCTGTTCAGCAAGCCCTGAGCCACTGCAGAGTGCCATGAAACACTTGTTATTTTCAAAATAATGTGCTCTAAGTTATAGCAACAAAGGGTGAGTAGCTCTGGGAACTGCACTGGAGTGTGAGGGTCAGTAGACTTGTCCATAGTGCCATCCCTTCTTAAGGGAGGCCTCTGGCAAAATGTGTCACCACTTCAGTTACATGAGGAGCAGCAATTTGCTGCTCAAGGACAGCAAGGACAGTGGGAACTCTGTGATTTCAGGAATTAGTTATAGAAAGCTGGGACCCTCAGGCTGAGCTAATAAGAATAGCTGGAGAATCAAGCAATTCCCATATTCATGAGATTGTAGGCAAGGCTGTACTGAATACACTGAGGGGCAGAGGAATTTTCTGGATTTTCTAACAGCTGCTTCAAGGTGAAGTACAAGAGGAAAAAAGAAAAAAAAAAATCTTCACCATCTGCTGATATTAATTTTGCCATTTAACAACGCAGGGCCCTTTGCAGACTTTTTGGAACTAGGATTGAGAGAGTACCCTCATCTTCTTGAGATATCCTTATCAGGTTTCTGTCATAAAAACTTCTTTCTGAGAAGAAACTAAGGGAACCAAAGCTATTGAACTGCTTCCCCAACTCCTGTCTTAGACAGGAAGTCACAGAGTGGCTGTAAATTTTTTATTTGAAGGTACAAAATTTTGTTTTTAGCTGGAGACAGTGTCTACACCCTTGCCTTCTCTGCTACTGAAATCTTTACCATTACATGTAAGCAAAACTTTGTTTTTCTTTTGGGATACAAAACTAGGTGCTAGTAGGAGTTTACAGTCTTGGTTCTTTGTCAGTGCTTGTGAAAGCAACTGGACACTTCTAGCTGTGGATGTGGGGATAGAGTTGCTCCATTCAGACACTGTGCACCCCATCTTGTGGCTTCCCTGGTGTCTGGAAGCAGTGCTGGCAGTGTCCTGTCAAAACCCTGCTTGTTTGCCACACAGCAATCTGACTGTTTCTGCAGGCATGTTTATGAAGGCAGTTAGTGACTGAAAGGTGACAGTGGCTTTGACCACCAGTGACCACAAGACTTGGAGTACACACAGCTGAACTTTTCATGCGAGGTTCTTCCCTAGGAAGAAGGAAATTAAAGACCTTCAGACACTGAAGAAAGACATCTCCATTCTGACCTAGCACAGTAGCTCCTAGTGTCACAGACACCTCCCTCAATAAGCCCATCCTGCAGAGAGATCTAGAGGCAAAGTAGAGGTTCAAAGTTTCACTGAAGCAGAATTAGAACCAGCCATGGCTAGTACTGAATTGTAGTGGACTTTCTGGACTTAGTAGGACATCAGAACCTGGGTATATTTATGAGCTCTGTGCTAAAGGTCTCCTATCACTTGTGATAGTGTGTCTGATCCTTCTAGCTTACTTCTAGGAGCAGACAGAAGCAACCCTTTTCAAGAGGAGGCCCCTCTTGGAGACATAGTTCAAGAAAGTGCCTTTTAAGAGTCAAGAAGGTAACTGCTTCTCATAAAGGATCAATACGGTTTGACAGTGAATCCATGCTGTGATAGTTTGACCTGGAAAAACCTCATGCCTGAACTGAATTGAAACTTCTCAATTACAGGAAAATCTTAGCACACTCCCTCCAGAGTCCTGATTTGTGGTACTTAACTGTTTTGCATTTTTGTGCCCCATTTTTTACCACAGCTGGTACAACAGCTGTGTTCTCTGTGGACAGGCAGGGTTCAGGTTTTAACAACACAAGATAAGCTGTCTGTGAGTCCCGGTGCAACAGTTCTCTACCTAGTTTAAGGGCTAGACATGTTTTGGAAATTGGTGCTTTATGCTTGCAGAAGCCATACTTGCAGTGGGGAGACCTCAAAAGTCAGTAGTTCAGCTTCTCTGAAAGCTTAGAGTCACTGAGAACAGACATCAGCCAAAATCACAGGAGCAAAAAGAAAATTGTCTTTTGAAAGAGGAAGCTGTAGGCCATGGAACTTGTCCTTACTGATAAACATCCCCTGAACTAATTAGCTTTTTAAGTTTAAGGTGCATAGCTTGCTTGTTTGATCTGCCACTTGAGACTCAGGACACCTCCCAGCAGGTATGGGAAGAGTCAGCATCCCTTTCCTGGCTCTTGGAACCAGGTCTGCTAATAAAAAGGTGTCTCCACAGACAGTTGTCTTTCAGGAAAGATCTGGTGTTTATTCCAGGTTTTGTCCTGCCTTGTTGCCAAGTCCACAAGGAACACAGTCACTGTAGACACTAGCATAGCCCACAGCCACATCAGCTATCCCCTCCATGCTTCCGAGAGTGCAATCTGCGTTAGTGCATAGTTTATATGTTTTTGTACAGGATGACTTTTGACCTCCATGGGAAGAAGCTCCTTACTCTTTCTGGCCTGTCCAAAGAATTGAGAGTCCACAGCTTTTATTTCCACCTTGCATTAGGAGCAGAGCTTTTACCTGTATCTCACCTTATATGAGGACTGTGTCAAAAGTCCTTTTTGAGTAAAGTCTTACTCGAGACAAAACTCCAGTTATGCCTCAAGCTAACACTGCCATAAAGAGTAACCCCTTGAGAGTGTCAAATGTTGTACAAATCAACTCAAAGTTGCTAAGTAGCACATCATTAAAAATAATGATCCTAGCCCCCCAAATGAGAAATAACTAGACATACTTCTCCTTCTTAGTATCTGTAGAAGAAACACTTCCCCTTGGCTGGCCATGCCTTCTGCTTTGCTCACAGAACAAGCCTTTCTGTCCCACAGCAGCCAGGGCAAATTCACCTGCTTCCATGACACAGCAGAAGCTCAAGCTGCGCAGTTTCAGTGAGCTGGCTAAAAAGGTGTCCTAGCAGAGAAGTCCTCACTTTATGGGCAAGGAGAGATAGTCTGCTATTTTAATGAGGAACACTGGAGAAATGAGGGATGTTGGGGCCCTAGACAAGGTGGGTTTACAGAGGGTCTCTGCCTGCTGAATTGTTCTGAAAGATGCAAACATTTTTTTTTTGTGAAATGATGTAGCACATTCTGATATTACAGCTATGAATATAGGCACTGAGTGCTTTTAAGAATGTGACATTTGTGCCGTTCATTGGCAGATCTGAATGCGAATATAGAAGTGGGTACATGTTCCTAGAGTGACTGAACTTTCATAAGGCATACTGAGGTGAAGCTAGGTCAAGTGTGATGTCTGCCTTTCCAGACTGTGAACAAGAGCATGTTATTTCTGGAAGTACAACCCTCAGTCCATGGATCCACCTGCAGGACCATACTACATAAATTTTTAAAATAGCATTAACAATCCACTTTGGATTATCTTTGTAGATTGTCATAATTATTGCATGGTAAATGTGTCCATGTGTAAAAGTGCTCAGCAGTAACATAACATGTGCAGGCTGGAGTTTGCCACATACCGTACTTAGTAGCCGCCTAAGCCTGCTGATTGGGTGGAAGCCACGCACAGGGTGTGGTAGTAGAAGATAAGACATTCATAAACTTGAAGGCTGGACAAAAAGGCTGAAATATAATCTTTTGCAAACACAGACTTCCCCAAGCTAATTTCCTCTGTCCACTGCCTCTCTCCTTTAATGCCTCTCTCCTTTAATGCCTGTTCCAAACCCCAAAACCCTCTGAACCAAATTTTGTCCTTCACATCTCCAGTCTCACTGCGTGTCAGCAGCTGGTGTCATCGTCAGCTGCTGCTCTGAGCGCCTCTTCAGTGGCTGCACTCTACCTCATGCAGCAGTACTGATTAGTTGGACACGGTGCTGTGTGTGGTGACCAGTGATGTGCTCTCTATGGATCACATGTTGTCCTTCCACTCAGTGGGAATCAGCCACTGAACTGAGCTCACACAGAGCCCCATGGGGAAGGGTACAAAGGTGAGGGCAGCAGATGTGTCATGTTGAATCCCTGTTATAAAAGCACAGCTTTAGCTCACTATTCATGCAGGGTTGGAACATAGCTGTAATGGGAGTGCAACTGGCTATGTCTTTGGAGCACATGATAGTCCTTCTTCAGCAGCTTCTTCTTCAGGAATACAAGAGGGCCAAAGAATGAGGAGTTTATAGTAAAGCACAGAAAGATGACTTGACAACCTCATCAGGCAGCAGGATGGCAAAGTACCCTCTGGGCAAGAAGTTTCTGTAGCAAGGAACAGAAGGTGTATCAGGGATGGCTGTGCTGAGGAGTGGGGAGGAGAAAAGAGCTCAGAGGGAGCAGGGAGTGGAGTAGGGAAGAGGCAGGACAGGGCTGTTAGTTAGGGCTGATGAATGGCAGATGTGTATTGACTTGGGAAAGCCTTGTAATTGAAGTAGGAGTCCCACATACAAATGCCTGGAGCTTTTGAAATTCAGCCCATCAAGCACCAAACTAGCATCATTCCTGGTGAGAAACAGGAAAAAGCTTGTCTCCTAAATAGGATCCTTTCTTACCCTGCCTTATCCTCTCTGCCCATTTTGCCATTCCTGCTGCTGTATGAAACATTTAGCATCTGGAAAAAACCTTTTACAGGGCCTCTGGCTTTAGGAGAGTTCTTCCAGTGTTCAATGTGGTCCATGGATTTTAATTATTCTCTACTGTGATAGTAATGAGAGCCAGTGGAATTGTACTGATTTTATTTCCTTTTAATTTGTTATGATGCTCTGGATGCAGATTGACTTTCCCAGCTCAATAGATATTATTGATTCATTCTGCCTTGTGATGTTTAAAATGGCTTCAAGAGGTGGCCAGATTCACTGTAGCTTTCCTCAGTAGCTCCATACACCTTGCAAAATCAGGTACCTTTGCTTGCTTCTGGTCAGACTGTTTATATTCATGTAAGTGAGGATAAACTCAAGCCTGTGGTATGGCTTGTTTATGTGCAATAGTCCAAGATTCCCAGTTTCCTTTCTGGTCTACATACCAAGTGTGAGCACAGGTTTGCGGTCATTTAATGGAGATGAACCTGCTTCTACACCTAGCACACAGTGGTGGTCCTCACTGAGGGTAATTGTCATGCAAGGAGGGAGAACTGCAGTGGAGGTGTCTTCCAGCAACACTCTTCCAGGCACATGCTTGTCCAGGAAAGCTTTCTCAAAGCACTGGCCAGCCTCTTGCACCCGTCCACATGTGCTGAACTTGGCTGGTGGGCTCATGGTAGACTGTGCCACTGCTCTGTTGTCCGTGGAGCCCTGAAGCAACAGGGAGACTCTTAGCCTCAGGTCCACACTCATAGTGAGGGAACTGAACAGCAAATCTTGTGGTGTAAGAGTGCACCTTACTGAGGGATCCTCCCTCACTTTAGAGAAAGACCCAGCACTCCTTGGTACAGAATAATGCCTTTCTTCCTATGCTTTTATGTCATTGAAGTTGTAATGGGTATGGGAAGCAGCCTACTTCTCTCAATACAAAGCCCTACCAGAGGCTGAGATAAGGAGGCTAAGACGATATCTGGCTGGTTACAACAGGGGTGACTGCAGGATAAGCTGCAGCCACATTAGCAGGAATTTGCTGCACAGGCTCAGGTATCCCAGTGGAGCCAGGCTAGGTGTGTCAGTATATTGGTGCAAGTGCATGGCCAGCCCTAGCCTAGAACCACGTGCTGGCTCTGCACCACACAGCTCCTGGCTGCTGGTGGCTTGCCAGGCCTGGCTGCAAACCCCCTGCTCCTCCTAATCAAATTAGCTCACAGAGCAGTGCATCACTCAGAAGCAGTGAGGGTGTTTTTTGTCCTCTGTGATGCTATCCTGCATGGTCTTGGACAGAAAAGAGCCAAAAGACAAAGAGAGGAGAAAGGCAGAAGTTTTACTCAGCAACCCAGCGTGTCTCTGCATGCCAGCCCCTTGACATGAATTGTATCAGGAAGCCCAGGGTGCTGACACCATCTTAGAAATCTACCTCAGCCATGCTCATAACCTCACAGCTCAAAACACTGGTCTGTGGTAAGTGATCGTCTCGCTCTGTGCGGTGTTCTGGCATGAGACCACTGTGTCTCTCAGCAAGTTCAGAGGGACACTGACTGCGTTGCATGAGTGATGCAAGTGTCACATCATCAGAGGCCATTTGGTATCCAAGTGCAGTCATTGCATTGCTGATGAGTAGCCCTGCAGCTCAACGGTTATTCACCTGGTTGCTGGTGATAGTTATTGGTGCCTTGTGGGCATTACCTGGAGCAAAAACTGATCTCAGGCTAGCTTTGCCTCAAATCAGTCCAGTCATTTCAGGTGTGAAACGTTACTCTTGGAAAAAAAACAACAACGTGTCAGTTCTGTGGACAATTGTAGCGCACAGGCACCTGTACGCTGACCACGCTGCGCTGGGTGAGCCAAGGTAAAGGAGATAAGTATCAGTTTGTCTTGTCACATAGCTGGCTTCAGGATTTAGAAGCCTATATTCAATTAAAGCAGCCAAACAACATCAAACAGGTCTTCATCTAGTGCATGTTAACATGACTGCTGAGGCTGCAAGGAAGCCTTAGATTTATTGGAGTGGGTTTGTCTCTGCCCCCCTTAACTTCTGTAAGATGAAGATTTATTTCCAAACCTTTCTGTAACTTGTCCATGACATGGTCACTCTTTTGTCTGCTTCTTCCTTCACCTCCAAGGCAAATACCCTGCTTGTACTGACCTCTGAACAGTGAGGAACTGCTGTCACCATCTTTCTGAGAGGTACTGGACAACAGATTGGGAAAATGCTCTTTGGAAGAATAAGCATTAAAACTAATACGGGCGAGTAGATCCCAGACATTACCCTAAGGCACTTGGGGTAGAATCCTGCAGACCCTCAGCCACAGACACCCATCATGCATTAGCCCAGTGTTGTCATAGTGTCCTTGTACCTGGCAGCATTTCCCCAGGATACCTGACATTCATTTAGGAGGAGCAAAAGCTTTGGGGACCTAGTGATTCACCAGAGAGGGTGCTTATGCTGCCTTAGGCAAAGCAGCACAGATACACACTTTTTGACTTATTTCCACTGTATCCTTAGAGAAAATGAAAAAAAACTTTTCATTTTTTCCCCAAGTTTAACACTTAGCTGGGCTCACCCATCAGTAGCAGTGAGCATGCCTTCAGCACAACACTGCTGAGTGCAGAACTGGAAGAAGGGCCCTTCTGTTCCGTCACCGCCGTACTCATGGGGAACAGGTATATCTCTTCACGTCTTCAGGCAACTTAACGGAAGGTTTTGTGATCCCAGCCACACCAAAGCTCTAGCCAGTTTGATTGCATCCATTTTATGTCTTGTAGGCTAACCCTCACCCCCTGCAACAAACAAACTTAAAGAAGCATCTAAATGGTGGTACTCTTGACTGCCTTCCTTTCTATCTGGAATAAGAGCTAGGCTGCTTTGTGCTCTTCTCTAACATTTTCACTGTTCAGGCTGATAAGGTGTAAAACAGGTGAATGTTTGAAAGGGGATCCAGGCTCCCCCTTCCCCAGATGTTTTGCATTAAAATGGATTTCTGAAGTCTTCCTGAAAAAAATGGTATTATACTGGAGGTGGTGAAACTCTTTCTTTCCTACTTCAGTTACAGTCCCTGCCTCAGAGAATCACTTGAAATGAAAACAGCATCTCCTCAAGGATTTCTGTGGCATTTTGTATTTGTTTGTTTGTTCTGTGTTGGTTTGTTTTTTTTAATGATAAAATCCTTTACTCTCACCTTGCAGCTGGAATTCCCTGAAGCACTCTTATATAAGCATATTTCGGGGATGGTGCCTTTGAGAAAGTACTGTAAATGCTAAGTGGTCTCTTGAAGGAACAAAGCAAAGGAAGTCACATAGCAACTGCTGTTGTCTGGCAAGTCAGAAGGGCACAGTGCCTCCTAAACAAGCTCCCAAATCAATTCTACATCATCACTAGTCAGGTGCCTTTCCAGAAGGTAACAGGTGACTGTTTTCCAAAAAAAAAAAAAAAAGAGAAAAAGAAGGGAAAATGAGAAGAAAACAAGGTTGAGAAACCAAAAACAGCTGCGAAGACATAACCTCTGTTTCCTTACAGCTTGAGAGAGGAAGGCACCCATGTCCTTCAACATAGCTAGATCTATGCCCTCTTGTACTCAGACAGTGTTTTGGTGCCAGAGTTAAGTTTGTTCCAAATATTTACACATCAGTTTTAGGGAACCTTACCTGACTTTCCTTGGTGCTCCAAAACAGCAAGGAGAGGAAGTGTCTAGTTCTTGTAGATACCAGAGGGAAGTTTTATTCTCTCCTTTCACAGGTATCAGAGATGAGACATAGGAGTTGGCATGGCTTGTCTGGGAGGATACCAGACATCATTTTTGTGTGTTACTAAGTTGTAAACCGTCCACAATATCTCCTACTCTGCAGCTGTTAGAGTTAAAATATTTGCTTAATTCTCACATGTCAGGGTGGAAGTCACAGTGCCAGTTAGTGGCTTCTTCAAATTATTTTAACCTATGTCCACAAAAAGCTCCAGAGTATAAATGTCTCCTGTGATCTCCCTCACAGAGAGGCTATTAACAGACAGCAAGAGGAAAAAGTGCTGCCTTTGAAGGCAAGTTGGCTCTAATTTTTAAAACAGTCTCACAAGTAATTGATGAAAACAATACTTTTGGAGAGGAGAGGAAACTGGCATTCTTCTGGGGCTAGGTCAAATGTCTCATGATGGAGTACTGTGTCCAGTTCTGGAGCCCCTATTACAAGAGGGATATGGATGTGCTGGAATGTGTCCAGAGAAGGGCCATGAGGATGATCAGAGGACTGGAGCACCTCTCATATGAGAAGAGACTGTGAGGGAGTTGGAGCTGTTCAGTCTGGAGAGGAGAAGGCTCTGAGGTGACCTTATTATGACCTTTCAGTACCTGAAGGGGGCCTATAAGAAAGCTGGGGAGGGACTATTTAGGATGTCAGGTAGTGACAGGACTAGAGGGAATGGAACAAAGCTAGAAATGGGTAGATTCAGACTGGATGTTAGGAGGAGGTTCTTCACCATGAGGATGGTGAGACCCTGGAACAGGCTGCCCAGGGAGGTGATTGAAGCCTTGTCCCTGGAGGTGTTTAAGTCCAGGCTGGATGAGGCTCTAGACAGCCTGATCTAGCATGAGGGGTCCCTGCCCATCGCAGCGGGGATAGATGATTCTTGTGGTCCTTTCCAACCCTGACTGATTCTATGATTCTGTGATGCCAATTGCCTGCATCAGAGTACTTCCACCAAAATACTTCAGACACTGAGGCCTGGCCAAAATCATCTGTTCTGTCTGAAGCAGGAATGTCATCTGAAAATAAAATCTGGCTTGAGGCAGTCAACAGGGCATCAAGATCTCTCCCTATTCATCAAGATCTTGAGTCAAAGGCTTTCGTGTCCATGTCTTAATGCAGTTCAGAGCTGCTGTACCATCGGGGCATCACAAATTCTTAGGTGCCAGGTGGGGGAGAAAGGAAGGCAATATACACCAGAGCTGGAGCTGAAAGAAGTACTGTCACTGAAAATGGTGCTGTCTTGTGGGTCCAGTTCATGTCACCAGCTGGAAAGAAAGTAATGGACTTCAGCAAAGGTCTTCAACTGTAGTTAGTGGAGAATTTCATGACTGTGTTAGGGGGATTTTGTATCAGCAGCTGTGAAGCAGGAGCAGGCTCATTGCATTTATCTGGTTTTCTTCTTTGTTAATTGCAATTGCTCTGACCTCTGCAGAGGAGGACATACAGGAAGAGGAATATCTCCCACTGAATTACAGTGCCTGATACTGCTGGTGTCTTTACACATTTATTAAAGGTTTTGCTTTTGACTTCAGCAGAATTGAAAAAGGGTCCTTGTTTCATCAAGTGGCACCAGATTAAGTTAGCAAGATTCTATTCCAGGGCTCCTGACATGCTCCAAAATCCAGCCCTAACACTGCCCAGGCTGTGGGTAATTTGATTCTTCTGGCACTGACAAATGCCCTGAGCAGCAGCAGTGACTGCACCTTAAGATCTACATGTTCAGATGGTAGTGCCTACTTCTTTGCATGTCCAGTTAATTTATTCTCATACAGAATAATCAGAAAAGCAGGTCAACATCCTCAGACATCCCTTTCTTATGGCAGATAGTAAAATCTAAACTTCATTTCAGTAAGAATGGTGAAAAATGAAGCCATTCTGCAGAAGTTGATGTCTTAGGCAGAATGCTTCGTCCCCCGGCAGAAATCAGTGATGTTAGCAGGCTGGCTTCCGTTCGAGAAACCTTGTTGATTTTCACAGGTGGCAACTGGATGATCTCAGCCACAGAAATCTGGGCCTCCCACTTCATGTGGAGAAAGCCCTTCAATCTTTAGCTAGCCAGTCTTTGACTTAATTTTGTTTAAAGATTGCAGGCACTGTGCAGTGCTAGAGAGGATCTTACTGGGCTCCTGTTACCTCAGCAGAAGCTGATATGTAATGAATTATTCAAGGCTAGCCAGTTCCTTCATTAATTTTAATAAATCAAGTTTCCGCTGTGTCCTAGGCAGTGCTGCCAGCTGCGATATGATGAGGTAAGCCCATTATTTCCTGGGGCCTTTTTTCATTTGGTCCAGGTTTACATAACAGAGGGTCTTTAATAGTTAACAAGAGATTAGTAGCAGACAGGGCTAATTTGGGGTAGATCTACAGTGGGCAGAAGAGACAACAGAACTCCCCCAGCTCTTTAACAGCTGAAGCCCATTTGGGCTTCTACAAATATACTAGCCACAAAGGGAGGAATAAGGAGCATTTCTGTCCTCTGTTGGATGCAGGGGAAACTGGTAGTCAAAGATGAGGAAAAGGCTCAGGTACTCAGCACCTTCTTTGCCTCAGTCTTTAGTAGTAGGCCCAGTTGTTTGCTCTATACCCATCCCCCTGAGCTGGAAGAATAGGGATGGAGAGCAGCATGAAGCCCCCATAATCCAAGAGGAGATGGTTAGTGACCTGCTGCAGCACTTAGATGTACAGAAACCTATGGGGCCAGATGGCATACACCTAAGGGTACTGAGGGAGCTGGTGGAAGTGCTCACCAAGCCACTTTCCATCATTTGCCGTCAATCTTGGCTAGCTGGGGAGGTCCCTTTTTACTGGAGATTGGAAAATGTGACAACTATCTCCAAGAAGGGCTGGAAGGAAGACTTGGGAATTAGTGAGCTGTCAGTCTGACCTTGGTGCCTGCAAAGGTCATGGAGCAGATCATCTTGAGTGTCATTATACAATACATGGACAACCAGGTGATCAGGTTCAGTCAGCATGGGTTTATGAAGGGCAGGTCGTGCTCAACAAACCGGATCTCCTCTATGACAAGGTGACTTGCCTAGTGGATGAGGGAAAAGCTGTGAATATTGTTTACCTTGACTTCAGTAAAGCATTTGACACTACCCACAGCACCCTTCTGGAGAAACTGGCTGCATGTGGCTTGGATGGGTGGACACTTCTCTGGGTTAAAGTTGGCTGGCTGGGCCTAAAGAGTTGTGGTGAATGGAGTTAAATCCAATTGGTGGCCAGTTACAAGTTCAGTTTTGTGGCAGTTATGCACAAGCATTAAGCAAACATCTGTCTGGAGACTTGCATACATCCTGTCAAGACTGCTGATAAACTTCACAGCATAAGAGCTGCCACAGCAAATGCAAAAGGGATCTGGTGGCTTTTGTAGCCTGTCTTTCCCTCAGCTTCTGCTCAAACTCGACAACAAAATGTGTTTTCTGACTCTCAAGCACCATTTTAACTTTCTAAATATCTCTTCAGTAGGCAGGAGAACACTTGTTTCTCTTCATTTGCTATCAACCTCAAAAATGTTCAGTCTGTTCTTTGCTGCCACTCTTGAGGCCAAATAAGAACCAATCTCATATTGGTGTCAAAGGCAAAAAGGATGCTGTGTGTCCCCTGTAGATTTTTTTTTCCTTATTTTTACCACTATGTTGCATAAAGAAGTCAGATTGAGCTATTTCCTCCTTTTTCTCCTCCTCTCTAAACTGTAGGGTACTCAGAGCAGTATTGAGCTTATGACCCTTACAATTCATGTGCACAGGACATGCAGATTTTACTGGAGAGAAGCAGAACAGTCGGCGCAAATTTATCCCTGACGATTCCTGTCTTCAGAGACCTTAAATTCTCCTGAGGACATGATCAGATATAGCATAGCTGCACTTGACACCAACACAAGGAAAAAATCTCTGTGGCTGCTTCTGTTATTACATATTTTGGGGAGGGAAGATGACCTGCTTGGGAGAAGAGAGTCTGGACACCAGGAATGCTGAGCACGGATTGTTTACAGCCATGGTGATAAATGCAGTCCACAGGTTAGTCTGTGAGTATCTAACCTGCCAGCATCTATGTGGTGCGTGCTCATGAATGGGCATCCAAGTACAGCAGCTTATCCACAGATCTGGCAGGATGAAAGACAGACCTTGCTAAAGGAAGGTCAGAGTTGTGTGAGATTGAATTATTTGATCTTGGGGGATGGAACATGAAAAAATAACACCAAATTGTGAGAAATAAGAGTGTGGCTCCTCACAGTGTATTAAATAGCAATATCCATATATCTGTGTTTCAGGAGTGGGAGAGATGTTAACAGATCTCTGCAACCATTGCACCTGCTAGCTCTTCCAGTCTGTCTCACAAAGATATAGAGATGCTACTCATACCTGACACATTCCCACTAATCATCACAACCACTAGAAAATTGTTTTAGAGGTTGAATAACTTCACTGTGAAATCATGCACTTTTCTGTATTCTGCTGTAGTCTAGCTCTTTTACCAGCCAAAAGGAAAGTTCTGGTCTTACAAAATGTATTTTCTAAACTGACTTAAATTTAATACCACTCTTATCTCCTGCTTTTGTATCCAAACAAATGAACACACAAATTAATGTTGTTGAGCTCCTAAGACAGATATTGCTGAGCAGCTGACAGAGATAGCTTTCTACTTACTCTACATTTATTGCACTGCTACTGGCTGTAATTCCACTTCATTTTTGGAATGACACTATGTTGTTGGGACCCAGTGTATTTCAACTCCTTCACACCATCATTAATTCTGAATCTCTTTAATTCTTTGTAATGGAGGGGTAATGAATTAATGTGAGATGATATTTTTCCAAAATTAATATTCTTTATTAATTTTTGATATTCAGAACTCTTGTCACGCCCAACCACTGATTTTAATAATAATTGGTTCTTCACATGGTCACGGAAACATTTTACAGGGGAATAATTAGATCTAGAAATAACTTGCAAAAATATATAAACATTAATTGAACTGGAAGAGAAGGTTCTTGTGGCCAAATACCGCTTGCGCCCCCTTGTCTACTAGATGGACTTAAGGAGTTGTTTTCTGCTTATGGCAGAAGGCAATGGTGAATTACAAGAGGCTTTAAGTATTAACTCACAAAATATTAGCTCTCAACTCACAGGGCTAGCTACAGCTTCAGACAGTACCCAGACACTTTCAGGGAATTCTGTTACTGTCTTGTCAGCCACTGAGACTTCTGATTCTTCCCAGGCTTCACAGTGTTGGGAAAGGAGATGGACAATGTCTGACCTGGTCCTCTGGACGATCTGTGTATCCAGGACTTCCCATCTTGGTGGGAGGACTTTCAGGTGCAGGCAGGATGTCTTGCAATGTGCAATCTTAGCACAATATCATGCTGGCTATGCAGGCTGATCACGTGGAGGTGTTTAGAGCTTGTTCCTGGTAAACTCAAGGCAGGCAGTTTCCAGGGAATTCAGCAGAGCTAGATGATAGCGTTAGCATAATGCTTCAGAAGGCAATGGTAGAATCACTGCCAGGAACAGGGAGCAATAGCAGCAGGCAACAGCAGGCACAAATACAATGGCAGAGCACATTGTGTTTACCTGCGTATCTCTTTTATCAATGTAGCTTGAGACTAACGGGCTTTTGGACATAGAATAGCCAATCAGAATGGCAGTTAAACAAACCTGACCATGTTAGGGGAAGCCATAGGCTTGCTTTACCCGAATTTGGAAAAAGCATAGGCCTTGCACAAGGCAGGCCCCAGCTAAGTGTGTGTACCTTGTTTACCACAGGAGCAAAACAAGTCTGGGCAGGCCAGAGTCCTTAGACTCAGTGGCTCCAGGTTCTTTGTTCTCTTTCCTGTGGTTGCTTCTCCCCAAAACAGAAAGAAAGAGAGCAGAAAAACATGCCTGGGCAAGCCAGGACATATAAAAGCCCATTTTGGGCTATCAGGTCTACCGCAACATTCTCTTAGGGTCTTTTTTGCCCCTTATCACTTTTGCGCAATTCTTAGCTTGTCATTTTTATTTACTACTTTCTATTCTCCTAGTGTTCATAGACACAACAAGCTTGCTTTCACTTTCCTAATAAACACCAACCCTGTTTTTTTTTCCAAAACAATGTATTCACTTTCCTCAGTTGCAGGGTTGTGGCTATTTGGACATTTCTGGGGGGGGAGGGGGGGAGGCTTTCAATTATAATTTGTGGTTTTATACTCAATTTTCCCTATTACCTGACTCACTCTGACATTTTTGGTTTTGTAATGATGGATAATTGCTTTGCACTGGGTTCTGTTTGCATACAGCAAATGTAATTGTGTAGTGATCATTGGTAACTAAGCAACCAGTTATGTTTTCCATTCTGGGATCAATTCCTTGATATCTGTCAAGATTAGGTCTAACACAGCATGTGATCACAAGGGATACAACAGTTTTTACAGTTACAGAAATCATCATCTTTAAGACTGGGAGTAATGGCAGCGTGAGGCCTTGAGTTACCACTCTGACTGCAGTCTCTTATATGCATGTAGCTTGTTTGTCTTTTAGTGGATGTGAAAGTGTAATGGTCTTGTAGTCTTATAGTAGGTAAGCATTATTCAGAAGTAGTTAATTGGCTGTCACTTTTTTTTCTCTTTCTGTGATGTAGGCTATGAGAGCAAACACATTTTTACCCTTTATCTGTTAAAACAAGTTTGCTTCCTCCCTGGAGGCGTTTAAGGCCAGGCTGGATGAGGCCTTGAGCAGCCTGCTCTAGTGGGAGGTGTCCCTGCCTATGGCGGGGGGTTGGAGCTGGATGATCCTTGAGGTCCATTCCAACCTAAACCATTCTATGATTCTATGATTCTATGATAAGTTGTCCTGCATCAAAGGCTCCCATTTAGGTGGTTTGCCAATCAGAAGGCAGAAGGCAGAAGCCTGCACTTGTGGCAGGCTTGAGTCGTTTTGATTCTGCATTCCTGGAAGGCCTCCTGGCAATGGCTGTCACATAGGACATTTGCAAACTCTTTGTTTTCTACTCTGTTGTTCCGCATGAACGTTCCTTTCTTCTGTTTAATTATAGGAAGTAATACTTGCCAAACTCACAGAGTGAGTAAAAATGAACATCTCTGGAAATGAAGGGGAGATGGAAGCCAGGCAGCAGGTTGAGACAGCAATCTTGGAAAAGGGATATAGTCTCACTCAACGCAAATGAGAAAATGTCTGAGCAGGCCTCAAGACTATGTCTTGGTTCAACCAACAAGCCTCAGAGAAAGTCATAGTCCCGACACAGCTCTCATGACACCAAAGAAGTCAAGTTGGTCAGGCCAAGGTCAGCATACATAGACCTTAGCTCAGAAAGGGACAAAGGCAAAGACTTTAATGCAGGTTCCAGGCCAGCGAGTGGTAGGCACAAGGGTAGAGATTCCAGATGAGGCTAGTGAGGATGATTAGAGACTACTGTACTATGAGCTCTGACATTCCTTAACCTAGACCTGGATCTGTTCTGCTGCCCAGCTTCTGTTCTGGAGGGATCACAGGAGAAGCAGATACTTCTTATAAAAGAAATGCATTTTAGTTTTAGCCAAAAGAGAAAACATGTCCTATCTGGAGCAGGTTGTAACAACTCTTCCAACACTGTCCATCTGCAACAAATGTTATATGGTGCTTAGAAATAAATCTTTGCAAACTCTTATCTCCAGACTGTCTTTGCAACTCACCGTTTTTGCTGTTGCTGCCTGCTGAAAGAAGCCATATGGATTATGTACTGAATGTTACATAAATGCTAACATGTAAGTATATTTAGTGGTGGCATATGGACAATAGTGAATGGAAACAAGTGCTTTTTTGGTTCAAATTACAAAGGCAAGTTCAGTGAAGCCAGATGCATCAATGGGTTAGTCAGGAAGCTTCGTGAACCTGGAGGCCCAGGTTCAGATCTTGATTGGATTTATTTCTGTGCTTGGCTGCACTGGCTGACTGTGTCAACAGCACTGATGTTTGCCAGCCGATGTAGAAAACCTCGAAGACTTCAGCTGTTGTACAAAAACCTCACAACAGTCAGATCTGAGTGATGTTGTAGACAGGTATCTCTGTCCTTTGGGGTACCATAGGCACAAAGCTACCTGTTAGAGTTATTAAAAGTCATGTTGTAATCTGCTAACTGACAGAAGAGTCTGCTATAGCTAGGAGATGAAGAAAATTATTTTACTTTCGAATCCTTGCTGGGCACTGGAAAGATCTGGCATATATGAGCATCTGTGGGCTTCAGTGCCTTCTCTGTTGGGGAGGGTAATGTGGTTGATACCAGTGCAGTGTATCACAATTCCTGTTGTGTGCCATCCTAGTTAGGGGGCAGGAGTGCTGTCTGTGCTCAGGCAACAGGTATTTGAGCTGGATCTGAAAGCTCTGGTCTGAGTCCCTTGTCTGCTTGAGAGCTGCTGTCTGCACACTTACTGGCCATCTTAACTTCACTGTTTTCCATTTTTCAGTTTTTGAGGATTTTTTTCTTAGAGCCACAAGCAAATAAACCCAAACAAACAAAACTGACAAAACAAACACCCCCCCCCCCCAAACCAAAACCCCCAAACAAGCAACCCCCCAAACAATACAAAAACACTCCCAAGTTGAGCAGATGAGCACAGATGGAATTTTTTCATAAAACTAGCTAGAACATCTCCTTTGGTGGTAATACCATAATTATTTTATCTGCTCTGATTAAAAGCTTAATTAGATTTAGAGTATTTATCCACAAAGGAAGAATGACAGCATCCTGTCAGAATTTTGTAACTTGCTCATGCGTTGGCTTACAGCAATCCACTGTGATCGCTACATTCCCCACTTCTGTCACAGCCTGATGCTCTTTACAGCCTCGCCTGCAACACTAAAAGCAGCCATAAAGCATTTTGTCACTGTTTCTGCCAGCTGATGAGTCCATTTTAAAGCCTGCTCATTGCATTTCATGCATTTCTCTTTGCATAGGGAAGTAGCTCATTTTGAATGTCACCCAGTCCTACAGAGGCAAGTGGGAAGATAGATTATGCTGGCAGTGATCCATCCATCTGTTCATCTGCCAACACTAATGTTTAGCTTTTCAGGCTCCCAGTTGTCTTAAATAATGCTGACCTACAGGATCTGGGGTAGGAAAGGTCATGTAGCTCATTTTATCTTGCATTTCTTAAGTGGTAATTAAACTTTCTGAGGTGTTATGGCTAGCTACATGCAAGATTTGTTGATAGGTATTTATAAAGTTGAGGTTAAATCCTTTTCTAAGATGCTGTGTTGCGTGAGACTCACCATCACGTTGGTTCCAGCATCCACACTGTATCTTCTCAGAGGGAAGCATTTGTAGCTGTTTCCCATGAGTGACTGAGTGCCTGCACAGGTGATACTTCATCTCTTGATTGATATTACCAAGTCATATTTATAGAGTGGTTCTGTATCTCTTTGCTATAGAGAGTTTGGCTTTGGGTACTGTGAAACAACCACAAAGGCTGCAGACTTTCAGTGCTGTGCAGGAGCCAGGTTAGAAGAAAGCTGGTTGGTTGCTTGCAGCTTAGCCATAATGCTCTTGATTCAGCTCTTAGCACTGCCTTAGTAAGACAAATCTGCATGCAAGGGCTCTGGTCAGCTCTGTTCATCTGTGTCTTTGAATGCAGCAGCCTTCAGCACTTCAGTGCTTGGAATGTTTTGTAAAATGGCATGAAAGCATTGATACTTAACTCTGATCCTGAGGGAAAGCTGTTTGGGAGCAGGCAAGGGACATCTTATGACTTTGGATCCAGGGTGGGCCTTCTTCCCACTTTAAGTCATGGGGACCATGAGATGTAGCTAATATCTGGGACCCACAGCACAGGAAGAGGGGATCTAGTTTACTATCCTCCCTCACTTGCTGCAGAAGAGCTGTGTTTATTCTTTCTTTTGTTCACAATCTTACTAGTGCAATGGCTAACCTGCAGTGCAAGAAAATGAAGCTTACTTGTACCAAGCACCCAGTGTGTTTGAACAAACAAAACTATTTTCTTACAGCTGGCTGTAAACAAAGTGGCATATCCTGCCTCCTGTCCATTACTTTTCACAGTAGAGTATGACCTGGTGGAGCACCAAAAAGTATGAGTCCTTTGGCAATATTGATGATTTAAAATGTATAGATGTGATTAGGAGCATTCCTAAAGCATATACATTGTTATTAGCCAGTATTGGAGTTTATTTCTTAATGGTGAGTTTAAAAGCATTGCCAGTAAATCAGAAATGACACGATGTGTGTGGGCAAGTAAGGCCCCTCCAGTCCCATTCCTATGAAGTCGCCTGGAAGTTAGTGCCCAGCTGGGTCAAAGACAGCCTGGAGAGATTCTCTGATCTTGAATGCATCTGATAGTGTTTACAGTTAAATACCTTGATATAAAGAGTCTACTCTGAGAAACCTTTGGTGACCAGTTATTTAGGGCAGACCACAATGGGAAAATTGCTGTCTGGATACGTGCTTTTCCCAGTGTGCTGGGATTTATGCCTAAAGGCATTTACCCTGGTGTCTCTTAAGTAGGGGAATGCAGAGCTCCATCCCAGTCCAAACTGGCCACTTCTGTGCATCCCTGAGCTGCTCTGGGCAGTGCTCCACCTACCATGTCTCTGCAGTCACAGAATGATTAGCACAAAAATAATAGCTGTGTAGACAGTAGAAGGACAGTTCCCCACAGAGAGAGATCCTGTTTTCAAGGAGCTATTATGTTCCTGTAGCCTCTTCTGTCTCCCAGTGCAGTAAACCAATTCCTGGCCCTTTCTGGCCCAACCTGATTGTGGTGATACCTCATTTCTTCCACTCATTGCACTCGCAGTCTTCACATCCCCTCAATCCTAGCTGGGGAAAATGTAGAATGCTAGAGCTGGTTCTGTGCTCTCCACCCTAGTCAGCAGCAGGTCAAATAGAGCAATTGGGTATGCTAGTTGCAAGCCCTGTTTGCTACAAAGGAGATACCAAGTGGACTTTAATCCACCTACTGATGTTACTAAAGTTCTAATATAGGCAAGCAGAAGGAGCTAGGAAAAAAACCCAAACAAATTATTTCCATAGTTAATTGAAATGGAGGGGAAAGGAAAAGGTATAAATCCAACTTGAAAGAGCAGCCTTTGCTTCTGATAGTTAACTCGGAAGAATAACTTACTGGAGCATTCAGACATATGAAACACAAAGAAATAAATGATGCTGATAGTTTGATCAAGGGATTGATGTGCAAAACAGAGCCTGTATCAGTGCTGGTCTGGACTCCATGAGCTTAGTGACCTTGCCCGATACATTTAATGAGCCACTACATGTAACATAGGATAAACTAAGTGAATTTTGCTCTGGGGATCTGTTCCTGGTGTAAAGTGCTTTGAGACCACATAGACCATTAAAACTACATTTATCAAAAGATGCAAAAGGAAAGAGCAGGGTAATTTTGTCTCCAGTTCCTGAGTTCACCTGGAGGCAAAGGATCTGAACTTGCAAGTAATGGAAAAGCTGACACATCATTTGGGCCTGATCTACACTGAGGATTCACTGGCAAAACTGTGTAATGATACTGCCATAGATACTGCTCCTCTGGGGATCTATTTCTTCCATAATAGCAGATCTGAACCAGTAACAACTTTATGGAGTAAGAGTGGCCATCAAGTAATGAAGCAATACATGTTTTGCCATTGTTTGGAGTAAAAAGTTCTTTGGTAAGCTTTTATGTGAGGGGGTAACTAGTGCAGCAGAAAATATAAGAGGTTTTACTAGGACAGAAAGCATACTCTGAAATTTACTAGTTGTACTAAAATATCCCCAGGTGGTTTAGTTTGTACACCACTTACATAAATAGCATGTGCAGAGGAAGAGGGAGTTCCACTGTGACTTTATTGCTTCTTCATTATGATGTTACCAACCTAAATTAGGGTTATTTTTCCCAGAGAAAGTAAGGTCAAAGAGAGCACTGATACTTTAGGAAGGCACTTGTGCCCCAAACCCCTAGAACAGTTGTGCAAGGTGAAAGCGCCCAATTATGACTGGAATGCAACCTGTTCTTGTCAGCAGTCATTACTCAGCTAGGATGAAGTAAAAGATTACTCTAAATTGCATATTGAAAGGTAGGAAACTGTGAGACAGCCCACAACACCGCCTTCAGAGAGTGCATAGTGCTGAGCCTCAGGAAGATAGAGGAAAAAAAACTCTGTAAGCTTTTCCATGCTTGAAAGAGCTCTGGAAAGGCAGGGTGTTCCCAGTAGCTATCGTGGCAGCTGAATGAAATTGTCACTTGTGATAAGGCATCCTGAGAGCTGGGGAAAATTCTGGCTCTGTGCCCTCTGGCCTGGGTCCAAGTGATTCCACTGGAGCCAAGATTTTTGCTCTGTATTTGAAATGAATGGCCAGAGTGAAGCTGCAAAAATAATGCCTGGTAATGAAATCTGCTTGCAGCAGTGTGCCTGTGCACCAGAGCCCTGCTGTGAGCAATAATGTTTCCACTGGCTCTGAAGAACACTTGGGAGTTCTTGTAAGAGGTAGGATGAGTCAGGAAGTGTGAAGTGCCACCAAATTCGTCTAGGGTGGCATGCAACTGCCCATTTGTAGGCAAACTCACTTCTTCCTGGGGATTTGCTTGGCCCACTTTTTGCTAGCTTTCCCTGATTTACCACCACCCCCAGGGACTATCCATCAATATCACCATAGCAACAAGAAGTCATTAATGGTATCGTGCCTATTGACAGAATCTGCACAGTGCTGTGCTGGGTGGCGAGTCTTTGCCATCAGCTTCAAGGAGAAAGGTTAGAGCTCAGGGTCTCCATGGTGTCAGTCCTCTCCTTCGTCCCCCTCTGTATCTCCCCAGAGAGGTCCTGCACTGTTTAGTGGCAATAGGGGACATATTTCTTCCCTTAGCGAGGCGTGTGCATTGTAGGGAGCTGCTGACAGGAGAAGATGAGTCTGGATGTACCACACGAGTAAGAATAGATGTGCTTCTCTTGGGTTCATTTGCACGGGGCTGTGCCACTGAGAGACACTTTACATTGCAAACGAGCTACCTATCCTGCAAACCTACAGGGAATTCAGAGCATAGCAGGAGGCTTAGGGGGCAGGAGAAGGGAGCGGCAGGCTAAATTGTGAGGAGAGATAAAAGATATGTCATATAATTCTGCTAAATGGTGACCAAGGGAAATTCTCAGTGGGTGTAAATAAGCGTTGACAAGCTAGAATGATTTACACCTAGCTCATGGTCTGGCCTAAGGTCTAATCAACTGAAAAGTGTCAGCATCTGAAAGAGAGGGGGTTGTTTGGAGAGGCCTGTGGGAGGAACTGGGGATTGACAATTTGAAAATGTGCAAAAAAAAAGAAAATAAATTCTCCTAGGTAGGCAGGGAAAAGCTCGTGAGGTTCCTCGGGGCTGAAAGAGAGGCAGAGCCTGGCCAGCTGCACCACTTCCCTGCCTGGCAGTATGCACTGCCAGACCTTCTGAGGACAAATTTCCAGGCTGAGACAGCTGATGGCTATAGTTTTCCCAGGTTTTCTGTAGAAGCTTTTCTAAGTAGCTCCACACTCAGAGGAAGGAAGAGTGTGACTGCTGCTGGCCATCCACACCCCAGCTGTGACTGCTGATGCTACTGCCATTCACGTTTCCTCACACTGAACCTGCCTCCACCAGCAATAAGCCAAAATGCCTGAGAGCTTTGTGACTACACAAGGTGTAGGATGACATCATGCATGCCACTCACCTTCCTAACACCTTCTCCCTCCCCCAGGCCTCTCTCTTAGCTCATAAATGATGTGTGCTTTGCTACCATGGAAGACTGCGTATCCACCTTCCGTTGGCTTTGCGGGGTGCTGAACTAGTTTCCAGTGCAAAGTTAATGAACAGACATCAATGAAGTGAAGTTGGGGGATTCTTTTCCCTACTAGTGAGGTGAAAGTGTTCATATTCCTTTGTTAGGAAGGCCAGTGCATTAAGACATTTTGAGGATTGTGGCTGTGCTGCAAGATACATCTTCCTGCTGCAAGGAGAGGAGATGAAACTTTTGGGGTACACCTTATTCTTGGAACAAAAGTGTTCCTCTGCCCTATGCATTTTACGGGTTGGGCTGAGACTCCTCAGCAACCTGTACAGCACTGGTTTTCTCTTGTCTCCTGGAGGTTGGTAGAGGCAATGTAAATAGCTGTGTCTCTGTGTTCCCTGTTGGTCAGGTAGTTGGCTAGTCCAGTCAGCAGTATTTTTACCTTGAATTATAGAATCCTCATAGAATGGTCTGGCTTGGAAGGGACCTCTGAAGGTCACCTAGCCCAACCGTCCCTGCAGTCAGCAGCGACATCCTCAACTTTACCGGGTTGCTCAGAGCCCTATCGAGCCTCACCTTGGATATCTCCACAGATGGGGGACCCAACCACCTCCCTGGGCAACCTGTTCCAGTGGTCCACGACCGTCATAGTAAAGAACTTGTTACTAATATCTGAATATGTGCTTCTCTAGTTTGAAGATGTTACCCCTTGTTCTGTCACCACAGGCCCTTGTGAAAAAGTGTCTCTCCATTCTTCTTGTGGCCCTCTTCAGGTACTGGAAGGCTGCTATTAGGTCTCCCCAGAGCCTCCTCCAGGCTGAAAAAATCCAACATCATGACTCAGGCTCTGAACATTATGAGATTAAATCAAGAGTTAAATTATGATGTAAAACAGAAGGCTGATTTTTTTCCCCCATGTAGTATGACTTTGCTTTTTACCTCTTTCCTGCTAGAGGATGAGTGAAATTTGTGAGTGGAAAAGCCAGTCCTCTGCATGCTGGAAGACAATACTCAGCTGAGTGCTTCAGTGAAGGCTCTTGATCCTTATCACATGCTGCAAGGGGAAGGGAGCTGCCTGCTCTTTCCTGCTACTGTCTTGATGTACTTCTCTCTGTCTTCATGTTCACCTAATCCAATGTGCCTCCTGCATTTTTTCCTTGTCTCTTCTGCCTTCATAAAACACATGCAAGAGGATCAAAATGGTTTCAAATGATCTGAGATATCGTTCCTCACCTCATCAGCTGCCTGCTGCTAACATGCTTTATCTGTGACTGCTCTTTCCAAAATTATCTGCTGTTGATCACTGCTGGCAGCGTGCCTCTAGGCTGGCAGTGCTGGGCTGCCTCACAATGGCCTGTCAAGCAACTGACTGAGCGTTGGTGGGATACTGCTTGGGGTGCAGCTCTATCAGCTGGAAGCCAGAGGAGAACGGTCTGGAGCTGGCACTGGGAAGTTGTGATTGATGTTGGACCCTTTGCAGAGCCTGAGCTTCAAGTCACAGCCTTGACTTTTTCTGCCATTGCCAACCCCCTGAGGAATAATAAATTAACTGTAATCATATTGCAACCGTTTTCTGCAGTTAGTGCTGATATTGTGTCTATGCAGAGTAGGAATCTGAATGAGGACTGGAAGTGCCAGGCTGTAAAAGTGGGCTCGCATATGGCTTTGTGCTTCCCAGATCTCACAGGAGGCTGGCTCAGGTTTACCTCTGAAAACTGGATGTGTCTAAGTGGGGTGCATGGAGCAGGGTTGGAGGCTGTGCTCAACTCCTGTCTGTTCCTCACAGGGCTAATTATGCTTGCTCTGTGTATGTGCTAAGACCAAGGTGGGTGATGGGCAAGATCTACTCTACATGACCCAAAGGCATGGGAATGCCTGGTTTATGCTGTGTACACAAGACAAAGGAAAGCACCTGGGTCTTGAACATCAACTAAGGCAAGCCTAAGCACTGGCTGTACTTGTTGTAACCCCCATATGTCAGTGGGGTGACTCAGAGTGTCAGTGCAGGATCTATTGATCAAATGCACTCTGAAGGTTTGTAGATGCTGTAGGTGATCTGTCACAGGAGAGGACTGTATTGCAAATAGAACTTCCTCCTGAGAAGGAGTCATCCAAAGGAACTTTGTGGCCAGTGAGGGTGCTGACCCAATGAAAGCTCGACAGGTGATAGAGTGATGCCTTCTCCTGAGGCACTTGACAGACAGTGCTACCAAGCAGCTGCAGTGGAGACACATGATGGAGGTGTCTCCTGGAGCATTTGTAATAGTAACCAAAACACTCAGCTTTCCTTGCCTATGAGGTGAATGCTAATTTTCTCATGTTCCATTACTTCAGCCACATTGTCAGCAGGACTTTTGGAATAATATGGTCCATGAGATTTAGTGGTGCACTGGTGAAAAAAAGGGATGAAACAAATTATACCCTTTCCCAAGGAAACACAGGTCACCTTGGAAGCATGCTACTTGAAGCCACCATGCTGGAATGTCTTCTCTTAGAAGTAGGTTAGAAGTATTCTCACAGCCTTTCTGAAGGAGGAATCCAAGAAGAAAACTGTGCTGTGATTCAAGATGGAGAAGACTTAGAGAGCAGCCAGAAAAAATCATCAAAGGCAGTACTGCCAAATGCACAGATGTGCGGATCTGTAGGGCTTCTCAGGTGAAACCTTTTAAGTCAGCAAGGCCAAGTTCCCCAACAGATTAAAAACCACACAGAAAGAGAGTCAAGAATGCTTAAGACCTTAAGTGATTCCACAAAATTTTGAAATTACCTTTTTCAGTGTCTCAAGACTATTCAGGAGCTAAAACAGAAGTTCACATGAAGTTATGGTGATTCATACACTCTCCTTGGTGGAACTGCATGTACCATAGCAGGGTGTTCCATGAAGATCAACAGATAATGTTGACAGATACATCTCTGGCACACCTGGCAGGCACATGTATACCTTTAGGCTGCTCTGATCAGCCAGCTCTGACCAACCATAACTGTGATGGTTTGGGAATTACCCACCTCCCCCCACTCCCCCTCAATGAAATCACCCAGACTAGACACAGACAGCTGGGAGTGAAGGAATGAAGCTATATATACAGCTTATCACAATTTACAAGCACATATATACACAATGTTTACAGTTATATACAAGTTAAAAGTAATACTGAAACACAGTACCCCTCCCAGAAATCAGATTGCCAGGAGGTCTCCCAATCAAAAGCTTCTCTCCCCACCCCCCTTCCCTCCCTTCAGAAATAACCAGATCAACCCACGTGTATCTCATGTGATAAATCTGGAGAGATCTGAGATGAGATGAGATGTCAAAAGACGACAAGGAGGTTAGAGGCGAAAAGAAAAGAGTTAGATTGGATTAAAGAGTTAAAGCAGAGGCAACCACAGAGACCAGACCACTAGAAAGAAGGAGCAGAACTGAGAGCTGAGCAGTGTGTGAGAAGCGAGTGTCTTATCTATATTTTGACTAGTTGAGTTTCTCAGCAGAAGAATGGGTGATAGAGGGTACTGTTGTTTTTTTCCTTTGTTCTCACAGCTAAGCATTTAATTGTTCTCTGTAAAATATTCCAATTAGCCTCAAACCAGCACAATGACCATGATGGAGGTGATGATAATGGTGGTGATGCACAGTTGGACTGGAATGCAGTGGGATACAGGAGAGCTAGGGAACTGGGAACAAAAAAGAAAGAATAAAGAGATGTGAAAGGAAGAGAATGGTTAGACAATATCATGCGACAAGACAAGCAGCTCACTGGACAGCAGAAATGCAATGCTTGTGTTCTCAGCAAGAACATCTTACACTGAATCCTAAGAGGCTTAAAAGAGACATAGTTTCCCATACCAGGCTGTCTCTGAAATGACATGGTCCATGCTTATGATTAAGATGAGAACATGGGGCTAGAAATACAGTGAGCAGACTATAGTGGTCATGGGTTTCTCTGTATTGCCTAGTTTTGAAACCAAGATGGCAGCTGTTCCTCTTGTTAGCGATCTTGATTTGTGCCATGGAGCGGGAAATGAAAGAAGTGACAGAACTGTAAACTCAAGGAAAGTCACACTCAGCTATGCACTCTAGGAAGGGAAGAAACCCAGGAAATTATACTGGTTTAGATAACTAGGGTGGCTGTACCTCCCCTGCTGCAATTAACAAACACTATATAAGCCAGGAAGAGACAAAAACCCTAAGAAATGTAGCTGCAGTCATGTAGTCATCCTACTGCAGCATAGGTCTGGCTGAGTGAAAAGCTATGAAACCAAATACAACCAAGGAACCTTTATTTTTCTTGTTAACCTTTAACTTGAAAAAAACCTCAAACGTATTTGGCACTTTCCCTTGAGATTGGTGGTGTTCTGCTAAGCAGCTGAAGTGATGTGCATTACATGGCAGTAGACAGATCATGCTGTGTTCATGATGTTTGCTGTATCAGATAGCAAAAAACTCACAGCAGTATCATAGCTTGCTAAAATCCTTTGTACAGCTCTTCGAAATATGCTTTTAACTTCCCTGTAGCTGGTTAGATCTCTGAAATAAAAGGGAGACTGTATTCCTGAATAAACCAACCTCTGTTCAGTGGTGCACTTTAGAAAACGTCATGCAGAGAAATTAGAGTGAGACCTGAAGATTTGTTTCATCTCTTATTACAAGGTGGAGTAAGGTGATTCTGGATACTCCCCTCTCCTGGAAACAGTTTAGTGTGATGGCCAAGACTCAGAAGTTAATTTGCTTTTGACTGAGATGTAAATGTGGGAAGTGGAAAATATACCACATTCAGCTGGTCTCTTTTGTCAAGGCAGGAGGGGCTAGACAATAGCATGCTTCTCTCCACCATTTTGTGGAACAAGCTTCCCCGTTTGACGAGTCTATTGAGCCTTGCTGCAGTGAACTGCGCAAAACACACTGCCAAACCTACTCATCCCTGCCAGTTATGTTGGGCTCTTTTCCTGAGGTCTTGTGAGGCTCTGTGGTCCCATGTCCTCATGCCCCTGGAGTCCTCAGACACGACTGATCCTCTCCACAGTTTTTACCAGCACCGAACAACTTATCATGTGCCTGCTTACTTCATCCTCCTGACACTTTGGTACTTTGCTGAGAAGGTCAGCCAGGCAGAACGTTTCTTATGTGTATGGGAAGGAATAATTTATCCTTCAAGCTTTAATCCTTGAAAAATAAGTTCTTTGAGGGGATTTTTCAGGAAAATGAAAGCTAGTGGCAAGTCTCCAAGCAGGCATTTATCAGAGTAGTGGAGAAGTTGATTAAAAAGAATCACATGGTAGAAAATAAGCTGAGTACATGATGTCTTTAGTCTTATGCTCCCTTAAGGCATGAGGCTTGTAACCAAGTTTTTCAGTCCCTGAGTCAGGGAACAAGCACATGTTGCACAGACAATGTGATGGAAGAGCAGTGATGTACCATCAGAGTGGCATCTTAGAGTGGCAGACAGCTCTTAAGTTCCTTCCTCCTATTTGGCCTGGAATAAGTTAGCATTGGCCTGAGGGATTGTTGGACTAGAATAAAGCCTTAACTTTGGGGAAGTGTGGACAGGACTGCTTGGAAGTATTCAGATGGGTAAATGAAAGAGTGCAGCATCAGTCCACAGTACATCAGGGTCCAACAAAGAACTGGCAAGTGACTGCTTGGTTTAACTGGTGGAGAATGCAAGGTGCATTAGGACTGCTGTGTACCTTTAGAAGAGGGTGAACCGGGACCCAAAATTGGGTCACCATATGAGAGATGTGCATTTACTTCTCCCTGTTGCCTCACACTTCCTTGACATTAACTAGTTTCTATACTTGGGATCAACTGCTGTAGTTTTAGACTGTAGTTATAGCTCTGAGGTGGTAAGACAACAAACTCTTTTGTGTTGCTCTGGTTGCCAGTGTTTCTTTAATGGTGACTGTGTAAGACTGCAGCTAAATTTTCTTTGTGTACAGCGAGCGTGCAAAGATATGCTGTAAGATCATCTTTAGCATATTGACCAGAAGTACATTAATAGAGATTTTTTTTCCTGTCTCCATCCCATACTCTCCTCCAGCAGAGTGCCTGGAGTATGCTTGTGGTCATGCTACTTTAGAGCTGAGTGTGTAGAGACACGCTTGTCACTGACCTGACAAATGGGCACCTTAGCTGAAACCGTGGTGCTGTTTCTGTGTGCCACAAGGAATGGAGCACAAGAACCTGGGAAAGAGGGAGAAGGACTCAGTATTTCCTGGTTACAGGCTAGTTCAGAATTATCTGATGTTTCAGAGAGAACTCTGCTTTCTTCCTGTTGCAAGCATTGCAGTGAGGGCAGTGAGGGAAGCAGGCTGCACCTCAGCACCGCAGTTTTCCCTTCACAGGTCATGACTTGGGCAGCAGTTGGCCTCAGTGCCCAAAGAAATTAAGATTAACTTCCTGACGTGCTGTGCACAGCCCTCAGGGTACTGATTTATGGGAAATGGGGAAGATTACAAGAGTTCAGTAGGAAAGAGGTGATCTTTTCAAGGGTGTAGTGACGGGGAAGGAAGGTGCTCCTGCCCAAGATCTCTGGTAAGAAATCTGGTAAGGCATGAAGTGAAACAAAACTCACTGACTTCTAAGGCTCCCTCTCCTTCCAGTGAAGGCACTGAACCTTACACGCCCAACCTGTGAGCTGCATCCCATGTGTACCTTTGCTTTGAGCAAAGTATCAAAAGATCTTCTCATGTCTGAAGTGTTTTCTTAGTGCAAAAAATCACTTTTTAGAGAAAGAAAATGCAGCTCTTGTGGGTGACAAAGCTTAAAATAAAATATTTGGGAAAAAAATTTCCCTTTTCCTCCACTTAATCCAGTAATTTTTGGTGTCTGCCTATGTGTCACCAAGGTCTGCACAGCCTCCTCTTGCAAGTGTCTTCTGCTGTCTGTCACAGCCAGCTCTGGTTGTTCTGTGTCTTTTCTGGACCCTCCAGGTGGCAAACCTGCTTCTGGCCCTGCCTCTTTCTCCCTCATTCTCTGCTTGTCCTGCTCTGCTTGCAGGAGTTTCTCCCAGCTGCTCCTTCTCTGAAAGCAACTTTTCCTGTCCCATTCACATCTGCTGGAAAATCCTGCCCTGACAAAGCAGCAGGGCCCTGTTGCTGGAGAGTTCTCTAGAGCACTGACATCTTTCACACCCACTGGAGAAGGAGGCCTCTGCTCTCTTGTGGGGCAAAGGGGTACCCTTTCCCACTGGCTTTGAGGGAAGCAAACCCCACCTGCATGGTCTATGGCACACCTTAGTGGGCAGGGGCAAAGTGGACAGTGGCTACCCACACCCCTGGTGTCATTGAAGCTGTCCTGCAGCTCAAAGAGGGTGCAGTGCCACGAGTGCCAGCAGTGATATTCCACCTGAAGAGATTGTGAGGACACATGCCAATTGTATTTTCAATGTTGCCTTGTCTGTTGGTGAAGGGAGCACCCACAGACAGATCCCACCCTGTCATTTCTTGCTTCTGCCTCTTGGCTTTTCTCATGACTGCTCTCCCCTTGCTTGTGCACTTTCTCCTCTGGCTCCCTTGCTCTGACACGCATTCACATAGAGCTTGCCAAGCAAGCGTGTAGCGCATGAGCCTGCCTCGCAGGGGCCTCGGTCTCCCTTCAGGCCTTATTGTGTGGAGCTCCCTGCCTTGGGCATGGACTGCTTTACTCTCAGCTCTCACTACGTCAAAGCTCTTCCTACTTGGTCTGAGAGCAGAGTGCAGAAAGCACACGGTGGTTTTTAGTCTCGTAGCTGTGACCTGATCACAGACCAACCTGACAAGCCATGGCATCTCTCATTAACAGCATTTTCTCACAGGAGCCCTTCAGCACTACCAGGAGCCCTGTTCTCTGCTCAGTGACTGGCTCTCACATCATCTCATTCTCTCTTTCTTGACAGATCATGTTATAACTTATGATCACAGAAAGTCCTGATCCTCACGTTTCTCTGCTGTCACCTGTGGGCTCCTCCAGAGCCACGAAGAAGGGGGAACTTCAGCCCCACCATGAGAAGACTGGGTGAGAAGTGCCAATGACATCTTGGGGAACGACCACACTTTGAGAGCTAGTTTTAATTTTTATTTTCAGCAATTCTGATGGATGGAAATAATGTTCCCCATTCAGCAGTGATCCACAGCTTTGCCTTGCCTCTCTGGGATTAGGTTAGAGATAGTTTCATTAATGCAGGGGAAGTGCTAATTTGAACCACTCTAAGCAGGTGGTGAATCAAGCTACCAGGACATTGCTGAGATCGGCTTCCAGGCAATATGCTGCCTCAGACTTCTCCTCAGATGGAAGATGTCTGTTGGTGCCTCACATGGTTAGATGCCTGAGGTGGTTTAGCTTTCAGGGAGTAACAAGCCTCTTCATTATCCTCCTGGTCAAGGTGGCTGTGCTGCCTGAATGATTGGCAGCACAAGGAGATTCCAGCTGTACTACATAGCAACAGTCTGGGGTGTAATTTACATGGTCCTGTCTTGCTTTACTATGACTTCTTCCTGGGTGTTTAGCCTGCTGGTTCTTGCCTGACTCATTACTAGATACTGATGCCCCACCATCTCAGCTCTGTGTTGCCCTTACAAATCTTAAGCTAACCCTGTATCCCCTGCCCAGTCTTAATCTCCTTTATATAAGGCACTCACTCGCTCCCTTTGCCTCTGGTTGCCAAGGGAGGGAGTGGACAGGGCTGTAAGCAGAGACTGGTGTCTTGTGTGACTTCTAGCAAGTCTGTGAGGCCTGCATCCATAAGAGAAATTTGGAGTCTCTCCACTCAATGTAAGGAGGCTCTTTCCACATCCAAGCATGACTTGGACTCTTAGTCTTCATCCTGCTGGCCCAAATTGAAGTTTTGGGATTTAGTTCTTTGCCTTTCTCTGAATGTCTCTTTAGTCACTTGGATTCCCTGAGCCTTACAATGCTGAACACAGACTGTAGGAATAGCCTTGAAAAAGACACCTTCTCTTTCTGGGTCTCTGCTGAGCTGTCATGGGGGTGATCATTTGGCCCTGTTGCTAAGAAGGGTGCATTTGTAAAAGTCTGTGAGCTAACTTTGTCTCTGAACTGGAAGGACCTTGGAAATGCTTGGCTACCGGTCACTAAATCATACATAAATCATAGAATTAAGAGGCTGCAGTATGACTCTCAGGGACAAACCCACCACTAGTTGGCTTTCCTCTTCCTCCTCACTACTTGAGCCTTGCAGGACACCACAGTGTCTTGTCCTCCTTTCCCACCACCAGGCTCCTCCTTAACACACACACTCTTGCCTGCACCCCACTTGAGAGACACAACCACAATATGTCTTGTAAACTGCCCCATCTCCTTAGTGCTGCTGTGTGAGTAAGCTCAGCCTGGAGCAAGCACTTCTGAGCATTCATCACTAGAGTTGAGCAGTGTTACTATGAGGGAGTTGCTGAAGGTAGGTAGGGTAAATGTCTCCAAATTAAGCTGGATAATGTAAGACCACTTGGCTTGACTAGAAATGGAAAACATTCACTGCCTCAAGCCGCATCTTCTAGTGTTGCTGCTCTGTTTCTACCCAAGTTGTAGGTGCTTGGCTTCTGCATTCCCTGGAAGCAGACCTGCTGTTGCACCCTACAAGTCATCACTAGGCTGCTTCAGTAACTCGTCTTTCCTTCCATTCACAGGTCTTCTACGCATGGCGACTCAACCCATGTGAGAGCTCTCTTATGTGAATACCCAGCAGCACACTTTGCTGTCTGTGGTCTGTGGACATTGACTGGCATCTAAGCGACACCCCAGCTCCCTCTTCTCCCCCTAGACGCCACTTAGAACCTCCATGTGCATTTGCTATGACATACATCAGTGTTGATGAGAGACAGGAACACTGCCGGGTGATCTTGAGCTGCCAAAATAATCAGCTCTATGCGCAACATGGCTTAAAGGATTTTTCAGTTAGCAGCATGCATCCACTAAAGAACTTAGACACTCATCTTTTTTCTGGGGACTTCCACACTCTAGACTCCTGCCATGCAGGCAAGGCACCTCTGGCCAGTGCTGTGGAAAAACGAATGTATTGGAGTGTGGAGAACCTTCACTGGGCAACAGCTGCTGATTCTGGGCTATATTCTCACTGCCGAAGCCTGGATAATGAGATCAACTTCTGCAATGGAGGCACTAGTCAGTGCTCAGAAGGCAGTCTGGACATGGCCTCAGTACAAAGCACGTCAGACTCTCTGAGAAACCTTTCTCTCAGTGCTAAACAGACATCTCTATCAGTGCAGAATGTCCTCCCACCTTTTGCCAAAGCACCTCAGTGGCTCTTCCCTTCTGCAGAGGAAAGAGCCCTACAAAGGGATGCCAAAAAAGAGCTGAAGGAGAAGTTGAGGCTGCAGAGCAGTAAGGTAGCAGAGCCCTGTAAGCCGCAGGTGGCTTTGCCTAACCTGATGGCCCAAGAGTTTTTTGAATGCCAGGTGTGCCAGCAGTACAAGAATGGTAGTGCTGTCAACTGCTGCACAGTTTTGGTGGAACACGCTGCTCTCAGGCACAGCCTCACAGGGAGGCAGAGACTCTGTTTTGCACACAGGATCGTCAGTCCAGAAGACATCAAGCAAAAGGCTCAGAAGAGGCTTCAGCTCCAAAGGCAGAACAGCTCCCCAAATTTGCCCTTTCAGCATGCTGGAGAAAGCCATGAGATGGCCAAATCTAGAACAGCAGAAGAGCTGGAACAATATAGTGAGGAAACAGATGTCAAAGCCACACTGGGACAGAGCAAGAAAGGCTGCTGCAAAGGGCGGCTCTATATACCCACCTTTGAGGAATTCAAGCAAATGAGAAGCAAGAAGGCAAATTCATCTGCCAGCAGCAGTAGGCCAACAGATTGCTTGAATAAGACTCTGCCTGCAGACCAGACCCTGGAGAAGAACAGTAAGAACAACTGTCCAGCAGCTCTGAGGACCAAAGCTGCTGAAGCTGTGGATGAAGGTGCTGTCAGAGTGGAGGATGACGATGACGTGTTCCATGAAAATCATGCCTCTGCTGGCTTTTCCCAATATCCATCCACATGGGATGGTTTCAGGATGAGCAGCCTTGAGGTGAAGGACAGAACCTGCCAGATCTCCACCCCAGATAGAACACCGGTCCCCATTTGCTCTAGCCCCATTCCACGATCACCATTACAGGCAGTAGCAGTACACAGAGCTGGGCAGGAGGTCTTCAGTGATGGGCAGCAGAAAGGAGAGGCAAGACAATTAAATGATGTCCTCCACCTTGCAGGGCAGTCGCTGGCTTCTGAAGCCCAGTCCTCTTGCTGTTCATCGCTGCTGTTAGAAGCCACAGACTTAACCAGCTATGGAGCTAAGCTACAAAAAATGAAGGATGAATTCATAGGTTCAGCCCTGGAACTTATTAAGAAAAGGTAACATAATGTATGGGGTCACCTGAAAGCAGTTTCCTTGTTAATGATCTGTTGTCTCTCGTGATAAGGTGCATTTAACTCCTGTAGTGTAAATACACTGTGGTCAGAGCCTCTCATCTTAAGACCTGTGGTAGCCACATGGACATGTCTTTAAGCTCTTGATCTTTAAACTCCCATCTTTGCTTGAGGTTAAACATCAAAAAGCGTTTTCATCTAGACTTTGCCTTTTGTACAACATAATTCTGTCAAGACAGCAACCTGACACCAAATTTCCCACCCATTTTATTTCTGTAATAAATTGATGCAGTCTTTTTCTTTCTTTCTTTTTTTTTTTTTTAATTAACATCTGTTAAAAGTAGAGGACAGCCAAGAGATCCAAAGTGCTATGATTCCTTTGAAGAAAGATCTAGGTTCTGTCCTACCACCGCAGGACATGAACGCGGGTAGTGTGACATGTAGCAGCAAGTGCTTTCACTTGCTGCCTGTGCGTAGTGAACTGGCAAACAGGTAACGGCAAGATGGCTGCTGTGAGTCTTTAACCACCCTCTGGAGACCAGCATGGGCAGTGAGGGAGAGTACTTGCAAATACTGTCTTTCTGCCAATTCAGTGTAAGCAGTGAAAGAAAGTACTTGTGTAAAGCCTTCCTGCCTCTTCTCCAATCAGGGTTTTCACAAAATCAGAGAATGTTAGGGGTTGGAAGAAACCTCAAAAGATCATCCAATCCAACCCCCTGTCAGCAAGCAGGATCACCTAGAGTAGGTCACACAGGAACACATCCAGGCAGGTTTTCAATGTCTCCAGAGAAGGAGACTCCACAACCTCTCTGGGCAGCCTTTTCCAGTGTTCTGTCACCTTTGCAGTGAAAAACCTTTTCCTTATGTTCACATGGAACCTGCTATGTTCCAGCTTGCACCTGTTGTCCCTTGTCCTATTGTTAGACATCACTGAGAAGAGCATAGGTCCATCCTCCTGACACGTGCCCTTCACATATTGATAAACGTTAGTTAGGTCACCTTTCAGTCTCCTCCAAGTTAAAGAGACCAAGTTCTCTCAGCCTGTTCTCTTGGTAAGATGGTCACAAGGACTTCTTTCTGTGTTCTGGTTTTGGACTCTGCAGTCCTGTCACCTCCCTCTTGACAAAGAAATGAGATTCCCCTCCTTGCCTGCAAGTGGCCCAACAGGAATTGGCAAGGTTCTGGAAGCTAGTAATTTGGGGCAGTTATCACTGTTTTATAATTAAATAAGGCTGGTGGGAAAAAGGAGGAATAAGTGTTGGAGTGGTTTGTTTCTATATGCTTTGCCAAGAATTACAGTTGACTTGGTTCCTGTCTGCTTCCAGTAGCCACAGAAGTGGTGTGTGAAATGCTAGGCCCTCAACCTTGTGCACTGGCTTGGCATTTCTGGAATGCTAGAGTTCTGAGAGTGGACTCAGGTTTTAGAGGAGATGATAATGACTTTTGCACAACAATGAGTCATCTGAAAGATCTTCTGTGGAGCTCCCCACGTAGACAGAAATGGAGTGACAAGAAGTAGTTCTGCAGCTTTATCATCCAAAGGAAAGTAGGTGGTGTCAGAGCTCTAAATGCTTCCTTCAGCTGTCCAGCCCAGGGCTTTGTTCTAGAATGTGAAAACTCAATGAAGAAGCAGATGAGAAAGTTATGGTATGCCAACCATTTTCCTGGAGTAGGCTATTTTTGTCATTGAAGTGAAATGAAATACATAGAATGACATAAGAGCATAAAAACAGCTGTCTCCAGGCAGGTCAGAGGTTTGACTAGTATCTGGAGCCTGAGTGCATGCAGAGCAAAGTGTACAGCATATGATCTTTCTCCCCACTACTCTCCTAGTTTCCAAACACTTTCCACCCAGGGCCTTTGTGGTTTCAGTGTGGTTTCTGCACTTCTATTATCCACAATGGTTTTAGTTTCTGTGAATGTGTTCAGTTTCCCTAGTTGGATTTGTTAAAATATTTGAGATTATTAAGACCAAAATGATAACTGATCTAAAAATGAGAATGGCAGTGTTTCCAGTATTAGAGAAGTTGTTTTGTGTGAAGGAATCACCCTGGCCTGTTTATTTTTCATGTTAATAACAGTTAATGGCAAAGATTGTCTTTTCTTCAGGATAGCAGGAGGAACACAAGTCTGGTGGCAGTGCTAATGTACTTAACTGGTTGTTGGGGAACTCCAGTTTCCTTTGTCTGGAGATGTCTCAATGTTCCATGGTTTTTACTCAAAACTGTAATGTGCCTGAATATTAATTTATAACCCCAGCTGATTCTCACTGCAGCAGTGGAAGATTTTTTGTCTAGATGTTTTTGGTCCTAAATTATGATCTCTGACATCCAGGCCAGATTTTTTTCTAAGTCTCAAATGAAATGAGCTGAGAGTTGAGCACTTCTGCAGATACTGAGCTCAGCAAGCCTTTGATAGCAATGTTGTGATGGAACATCACAGAATAAGATTGTTGAAATTGTCTTCTCTTTCTATGGTTCTGTGAAAGTGTTACAGTTTTACAAAGCAGTTTTGTCTGGTAAGTTAATTGCCTTCCTAGTAATTCATAGTTAATTATTTAGGACTTGTTCAAATGTTTCACCAGTGAAGATCTGATTTTCAGCTTCATAGTTACAGCAGGCTTTAGCCGCCTCATACTGGATACCTTTAATTTCAGTTGTAGTCATGGCTTGGAAAGGGTGTTGAGACCTAGGTGGAAGTCCTGTAGGCATTGCAATATATGATACACTTTCTGAAATGGTTTAAGCAAGGAGGTGCTGAGGATAAGGACATGCAACGACCTGGGGATCCTGTGAATTGAACAAGGGGATAACAAAACCATGCCCAAGGAAGGTTTCACGAAAAGAGTGATGATGTGTTTTTGGAGGAACACCAGGCTGGTGGGTACCTTAACAGGTTTTTATAGCAGAGCACTCTAAGTCTGGAAAGCAGGTCCCAGCAGAGAAAGAGTGAACAAAAGTGTTTTTCTTAGTCGCAAAGAGACAGGAATATGTGGAAGGGGCTTGAAAACCATGAAAGGTGTCATAGGAACTGTGAAGGAAAACAGGTGCATTTCCAATTGTACACCACACACCCAGTGCCCCTGCTTCAGTGAGATTCTTAGATGATGGCTCAGTTTTAAAAGGTTGTTCAGAAAGAATTTGTCCTCCAGGTGCTGGCCAAAGCACATCATCTGTCTCGGGGAGAACAGGAAAAACAGACAAGAGCCCCAGTCATGAAATCCACATGCCAGTAAGTGCTTTGATGGCTCAAGAAAGTATGTCAGAGTCCCCACTTCTGCAGCAATGTGTGAAAGCAGAGGGCACTGCTTGAGTGGGCATTTACATGGGGCTGTTGGCAGCCCAGATATCTGCTAGAGGGAAGGGACTGGAGGAAAAGGCAATATCTCAGTATCTTCTCTTCCTCCTAAACCAAGAGCAAAAATTAAATGAGCAGTCCTGAGATGTGGTTCTATAAAACTACTTGTACCCTCCTTGTTATGCTGCATCCCTCTGATGGTGCTGGTGTGGTGCACAGTGACTGCTCTGTGGAGCAGCACTTACCCCAACACTGCATGGCCAGTACATTGTGCTGGAGGGTTCTAATCACAGCTAGAAACAGAACAGTCAATCTAGGGCTGAGGAAATCTTTCACAGACTATAGCCTCTGCACCATTGCCTTTCTTACCTGTAGCTTACCAACCATGGAGCAAGTTGAATTTCTTAGTCTTGGGTGCACTTCTTTAGCTCGGCTCTCTGGGTAGTATTGGTTCTTATTCCCATTGCAGGTCACATCTGGAATTTTTTTTAAATATCCCTGTTAGGTTATAGAAACCACAATGAGCTCATGGCATTTGGTCTGCAGACCTTATCAGCAGAGACCTGCTGTCAGCTTCACTTACAGCAGTAATGCTTCGGAGTACTTTCCACGTTTAAGTGAATCATCTTCAAGCACTGTAAAAATGATGAATGAAAGCTCAGTTTCTCTCTGAAAGTATGGTCAGTATGGTAGGAGGTGATGTGATCAAAAAGAAGAAAATGTTCCAGGTCTGAGCTCTGCTACGTGATCTTGGACATATTTTGTTGCCTATTAGTGCCTCAGCATGGTCCCTTCTTTCTGCGTGTTTCAACCAGAAGCTGTTTGAGCAGGAGCAGCTTTTGGAAGTGGTGGGTTTCCGTCTTCTTCAAGAGCTTTCTTGCTCCTTAACATCTGCCTTCTCTCCCACAGGTGTGCCTGGCTGGGCTGTTTGTACTTTACACAGCTCAGTGAAATACTGATGAAATTATTTGGCTGAGAATACATGAGAAAGAATATTTTTTTTTAGCCCAGATCATTTCAAGATTGATTTTAGATCATGGTGACACAGTTACACAAGACCAGCTGAAGGATAAGTACCCCAAATGCGTCTTGGAATGAGAGGGAGGAAGCAGACAGGAACATCTTCAAGCCAGGACACTACCATAGTGGGACCACAGCCTTGCTGTGTGCCTGTGGTGCTCATTCTGCAACCCTGTAAGGGGGATAATGCAGCCTGTAATGCAGACTGCTCTGGCACGGTGTGGATGTTGACGTCTCCTTTCTACAGACTGTGAAGAGGAGGCCTGGATGGGTGAAGTGACACTTCCAAATCCACATGGCAGGAAGATAGCACAGCAGAAAGTAAAAGCCAGGAGCCTGCTGTTAGCACTGTGCATTGCTGTGCAGCTGCAGCTAAGCTCTTTTTAAGTTGGTAAATCCTATAATAATGTCAGCTGGGACCTGGAACCATAAAAGGAAGAAGATGAAAAAGCCTCAGCTGGAAAGTTTCAAACCAACTTCCTGGCCCGACAGCAGAGCCTGTTTGTGTTCTGGAAGATTTGTTCTCTCTTCAGTGATTTCAGCACTGGCTGATGGTTTGTTACAGGAGCCAACTGTCATTCATTGTAGGGAAAATGCCCATCCATCTCATGTGTTTGCTTGTAGCTGCCAGTGCTGGAATTGTACATTAGCAGTTTGACCTACCAGCATAAGTTCACAAGTGAATCCTTTAAGAAGTAGATTTTTGTCATAGGTGACTTTTGTTAAGCATAAAATAGCCTAAAATATGTTCCAGACACTGGCTTCCCATATGTGCAAGCATCCATATCCAGTCTTCACAACTTTTCTTTTAAAAGGAATCCAAGACCAAAAAAGTAAACTCCAAATGAAAAAAAAAGGTATTCGTCCAAGAAGGCTTCATTATGTCTGGAAATAAGGTGTCTTAGAGTATGTTTGGAAAAAACCAAGTATCACAAACTACAGCCTGTCAAGTCAGTGCATCTGTCTGGGGAGGTGATGTTATCTACAGAGAGGTGAACGTGGAGTTTGAAGAGGCTGCTTGTATCAGCCAGTCCAGCCCCTTGCTAGCACCAGACAGCTGTGGGTAAGAGTATCCCACAATTGCCAGTTGAGAGCAACAGGCTGCCAGTCCTCTCAGTACTCTTAAATGCACCCAGAGGCCTGATGCGGAGTTCACTGAAGACAGACTGTTTCTAGTGGTTCACTGGGCTTGGCATCATATGAGATAAAAAACAGAGGGAAAGCTCCTTTAATCCTCTAATCTCTTCAAAGTATTATGGTTTTTAGCAGATGATTTTCTTCCAGATGAGCAATATGGTTTCTATGTGGACAACATATTTTTAAATAGCAGCAAATATGGATATGGCCTACTTAGAGGTTTTTCTGGTCCCCACAGGAGATCCTCATATTTTATGAGCATAGAAATGCCCTGTGAACACCCAAGACTTGATATGCCAGACTGATGCTGGCGTGAGTGTGATTACCCAATTTGCACTGCTATACTGAGCTGTGTTTAGAGCCTCTGGAACAAGCACAGCCATCCGTGCCGACCAGCCTGGATTCCTGCCTGTGCTTCATTGTTGTTGCTGGTTGCTTGAACCTGGGCTTGCTGTTCGATCTCATCTGTTTCGGGAACAGAAGGTGAACTGCATGCATGATGTTCATCAGAGTCTGCTTCTTCTCTTGCAGCTGCAATGCTGAGACTGCTGCCAAATCCCCCTCCAAGGAACGGTGCAGTCTGAGGGAAGCTGATATCCCACCTCCAGAGGACAGCCAACAGCCCACCGCAATGTCCATGGCAACAGAGACCTGGGAGGACAAGCCAAGCAGTGAGACAGCCAGCAACACTCCACCTGCAGGAAATGTAAGAAAGAGGAATTCCCCTCTCATCTTGAGTGTGTGTTCAGAATTTATTTTTTCTTGTTAGAAGCTCTAAAGCATCCCTTTGTTGTAGGAACTGGGCAGGCTAGGAGCCTGGGTTCTGAAATCCCACCAACTCCCATGAGTGCTTAAACTCTTTGATGCATTGCTAGAGTTTTTCTTATTACATTTAGTGAAACAGGAGTCAGTTTTGTTCACCTGCCTATCTGCCAGTGCATCTCTTGCAGGGAGTTCAGCAGTAACCCCTTCATGGCTTTCAGTGTGCTGCCAGCCCCTCATTGCTGTGCTGCCTGGCATAGAGGCTGGAGTTCCTGACACTTTAGCCACCGTGGGGCCACTATATTCAGAGCTACACAACAGCAAAGGGAGGTGTATCCTTGCTGTTAGGACTAAGCAAGACAGAAGGACACGAGGGAAGAGATTTCCTAATGATCACGTAGCAGAACTGCATTTACAGTCCCACCACTGTTGAGTTTCTTTTTTTTCTCCTTTGGGAACTAAAGTCCAGTAGCTCCAAACCAGGTGCTGCTTTGACCACCGCCTTTCTCCAAACCCACCTGCTTTTCTTGCAGACACCCAGTCCCAGCTGCCGCCGATCCAGCTCTGACATCGTCCATGAGAGCACGGATGGTGCCAGGGCCCAACGGGAGTGCCGGCTGCGACCACACTTCAGTGACCCTATGCCCACAGACTCGGTGAAAAGGAAGCAGCTGGAGCTGAAGATTGCAGCTGCGGCGCGGCAGCACGCACAGAAGCGCCGTCAGGAACGAGACTACGGTACCCACGTTCTGCACACTCAGAGGGGGCTGATGGGCCAGATGCTGAGCCCAGCTACGCTGGTGTAAATATGGAGTAACTCCTTAGATCGAGGGGAGGGAAGCATTCTGGGTTTAACCCAGGCATGCAAGAAATGAACATCTGTTCTGCTGTGTCTCTGTCCATTCCTGCAGATGGCAGGAAAAGAGTGAGACTAAATGAATTCACAGGTATGGGCAGTGCAGGCATGACAGACCCTGGGATTTACCTGGGAGCTGTTTACTTTTGACGCTCGCAGTTCTCAGCCCTGCTTTCACCAGGTCCAGCTCACCCACAGGGCTCCTACCACTCATGGATGTGCCACCATTAGCTCCTCAGGTAAGCTCTGTGCACCTGGCAGTGCTTGTAATGACTTGTGTGTGTTCTTAGGTCCAGTGGTAGCAAAAGCCAACCTTGGCCATGGTGGCAGCTTTGATGAGACCCGCTGCACCCCACGTGGCTCCCTCCGCTCCAGACGTCATTGGAGTAATGTCAGCAGCCTGAGCACAGACAGCGGAATTGTGGGTGTGAATGACGTCCAGGATGACCTGGACCCCAGTGAAGCCACACGGACCAAGTCAGCGGATGTGGAAAGGGCAGATAGTGGCATTGGCCAGATGGCAGCCAGAAAGTGGAGGAACAGGGCATCTGAAACACTGAGCTCCTTGCAGGCCTGGGAAGCCCATCGTCCCTGCACCGACTGTGGAGAAAGGGACCTGCCGGTGGAGACAGACCTGCAGAACTGCAATCAGAGGCGGGCTGACCTCTGCGAAAAGTGCCGCAAGCGCAGGACGGAGCGCAAGGAGTCTGTGCTGGAATTCGTCAATACAGAGGCCAGCTACGGAGAGGACCTGCGCATCATCAAAGAGGAGTTCTACCTACCCATGCAGGCAGCTGGGCTACTGAGCCAGGAGCAGCTCCTGGGCATCTTCAGCAACATCCAGGAGCTCATTGACCTCAATGAGAGCTTTCTGGAGATACTCCAGGAAGAGATTGATCAAGCCTTTGACCAGGTATGATACTGTATGCTCTAAAAGGGACAGACTGGGCAGACTGGAAGGGGTTTTATATTAGTGAGACAATTTAGGTGGAGCAGAGGATCAGGAGGTGGGACTCCTGGGTTTGTAGCGTCTACCTGATCTCTTGCCTCTGAAATGAGTAGCGATTGCAGACCATGTAAGCATACTCCTCGACAAAGCCAAGACTGCTATGTGGCACCAGATTTTTTCTATTCCCTTACTTTATTATGCATATTGCTGTAGTAGCCTTATGGCAGAGCTGCTGGCAGGAAGGATCTCAGCACACCCTTTTGACTAGCAGGCTCATTCAGGCTTTTGAGCCTGTGCTCTGGTGAGCAGGCTGAGAAGAGCAAGCAGTTAGACCAGTTTTTCTTCCCCTCCCCATGCACTGCTTCCTCCCTGGTCTGTGGAGACCACCTTTCCAAAGGGTGACCCCAGTTCCATCTTTGGTCTTGTGTTCACCAGATCCTGAAGTAGGTTCATGCTGGTAGGGCTGAACACAGGATTCCTGCTTGTGCCTCTTCTGAGCTAACCCAGCAGGGCTGTATTTCATGCTTACAGGGTGATGATGACCTGATGACCGTGTGCATTGGAGAAGTATTTCTAGAGTTTGTCAACATGCTGCCAGCCTTTCAGACCTACTGTCTTCAGCAGTCCTCCTCCGTGAACATGCTAAATGCACTGGAGAAGGAGAAGGAGTTGCTCAGGTGAGAAAAGTGATAAGCATATTCTTTTAGGCTTTGGGGACAGCAAGGCACTAGGCTGAGGGCGAAGCCTTTGTCAGCTCATATAGATCAAAGTTTTGATGCTGATGTTCTTCAGTCACGAGCTTCTCTCTCCTGGGGTGAAGAGAGTAATTTGTTATCCAAAAGATACTGAATCCGTGATGTCTTCACTGACATCAAGGCAGTCAGTTGGTCCCCAGCTGTAAACTCTGTATCGTGGTAGCAGCATTTACCCGCTGCCCACTGCCCTCAACTGCCACCAGTATACCACCCAGCTGTGAACAACTCTCAGTTGCTGCACCAGAGCACAGTTTGGATTTCCACTGGGGAAAGCCACTGTATGAAGTGCGCATGGCGTGAATTAGTTCACCATTCCTAGCCCTGGCTTATTTGGGCAATGTTGGGCAAGTCACTTCTCTCTCCACTGCAGCACCTTAAAACGATGACAGTGCCAAATTCATGTTTAGAGTGCTTTGTAATCTAATGATGAAAGGAGCTACAAATTGATGTAATCTGATACAAGATGATGTGTGTGCCTCAGGCTTACGTCAGTGTGTACCAGAGAAAGATCACACCCTTGTCATTTTACAGTGATTTTAGTAGAAGACTGCTGAGATGTTTTGTGCTAGTGTCCCAGGCAGATCAGCACTGCTCTGCAGCTGAGCATAGCTGTAGAGACTGTTGTTAGTTTTTAGAAGACAGAGTTCACAAGACTGTCAAAACCAGAGGGGATGCTGCAGTGTCCAGCAGCTGTGAGAACTATGCTGTTCATTTGCTCTTATGATTGCATAATCTATGGGCAAACAGCTACCATTTCATTCTCTCTTCTTAAATCTTCAGAATATTCCTCAATGTCTCCCAGAATGACAACACAGCACTGCGGCGGATGAACTTGAGGTCCTTCCTGATTGCCCCCTTGCAAAGAGTCACCAAATACCCACTGCTGCTGAGCAGAATCATCAAGGCCACTACCGAGTACCACCCAGATCACAGCAGCCTGCGTGAGGCCAAGAGCCGCATTGAGTCCCACCTGGAACACATCAACATGAAAACCAAACAGGAGGGGAACACATGGACCCTCCGGTCCTTTCGCCAGGACAGCAAGAAGAAGAGAGAAGTCATCAACATTGAGATGAGAGAAACTGCCCTCAAAACTGTAGGCTGGCTGCGGGAAGAAACACGATTTGTGATGGAGGGGTCTCTGCAGCTGGCCCAGCCCCCCGATGGCCAGTGGGTGAAGAAAGGCAGCAAGACCCTGAAGTTCCAGAACATGCAGGTCCTCCTCCTGGTGAACATGAAGCGTGTGTCCGAGTCCAGCCTGGAGTCAGCGGAGCCAGGGCCCGTGAAGGACGCAGTGCTGGTCCTCATCAGGGACAAAAATAACGGCAAGTTCCATTTGCTCAGGGAGCCCTTGAGGCTGAGTAATTGCATCGTCTCCACTGACCCTGACTGCGATGACACTTTTGAGCTCATTGAGATCAGGCGGGAGGCATTTGTGTTCCGGGACAGTGACCGGGCACGGACTCACCACTGGTTCAGGCAGATCAGGCGCTACTCGAGGGAGCTGGGCTCCTGGAAGAAGCGACGCAACGCACTGCCCAACATCATGATCAGCACCCCTCAAACCAGGCCCTGAGTCCTGTGCGGGCAGCATGCAGGGAGGCTTGGCTTGGCCAATGCCATGTACAAGGACTGTCAAAAGCCTTGGTGCTTGAACTTGGCTCTGTTCGTGAACAGCACAGCGAGGAGCCTGGCCCACAAAAACTCTTGGCAGCACTGGAAGCAAGCATCACAGCCTAATTCTAGTCTCCATCCTCAGGACTCACAACGTGTTTGTGGCTGATGTACATACAGAGGTGGGCTTCCCTCGAGGAGCAGATCTCTGGAAGAAAATATTGAGTTTTACTTGTAAATATTGCACAGCAAGAGAATGATGTATGATGCTCGGTCATTGCATGAATCGTGTTGAAAGCCAGTCTTGGCAACACGGAAGAGGTTTTCACCACTGACGATGTTTCATCAGCATTAGGTAAAATCAGGGTCAGAATTAGATGCAGTATTATACAACAGGGGAGGAAAGATGGAGAAAGTTATGTTTTCCATCACTACTCCTAAGGACTATATTTCATTATTCACCTCTCTATAGGTGTCAAAATACTTGTTTAAAAAGAAAAGTCTTTGGTCTTTAACCAAATCAAGTAGGTATCAATTTGCTCAGATTCAGCTGCATGCACACAGAAAGAAAAAGAAAAAAAAAAGGCAAAACACAAATAAAAGGTCTTGCTTTCTGACACATACACCCAACTATGTGTAGAGCTTGTGGAAGAGCAGTGTATCCCCACTGGAAGTCTGTTATTTAACTGATTTAGGGACTCAGACATAACATCGCATCTGAAACATCTGGGAAGTGTATGTAAATACAGCTCTGCTACCACAAATAGTGAACTTTAAAGTTCATGATTACTTAAACGATGTAATCTAGTGTATTTCAAAATGTAATTGAAAGGAAGAATTTACATTGTACTGTAGAGTAACATAAATGGTTTTAATAATTATGTTACAATGACTTTAGGTGGATATTTTTTAATAGTTGTATTGTGGAGGAGATATTTCATTCAGTGTGAGCGGCATTCAGGTGAATGATGGCATCCTGGGGTGCATCAAGAAATGTGTGTCCAGCAGATCTAGGGAGGTTCTCTCCCTCTGCTTTGTCCTAGTGAGACCACACCTGAAATATTGCATCAAATTTTGTGTTTCCCAGTTCAAGAGAGACAGGGACCTGCTGGAAAGAGTCCAACAGAGAGCCACAAGAGTGACTAGGGGAACTTGAGCATCTCCCCTGTGGAGAGAGATTGAGACACCTCGGATCATTTAGTCTGGAGAAGTGTGCTGGTTTGAGGCTAATATTTATTGAGAGAAATTAAACCCTTAGCTGTAAGAAGAAAGAAAAAAAACAACAGTAATTATGAGAAGACTGAGAGGAGATGTCGTCAATGTGTATAAATACCTGAGGGGTGGGTGTCAAGTGGATGGGGTCAGTCTCTTTTTGGTGGTCTGCAGCAATAAGACAAGGAGCAATGGCTACAAACTGGAACATAGGTTTCTCCTCAACATGAGGAGAAACTTCTTTACTGTGAGGGCAACAGAGCATTGGAACAGGCTGCCCAGAGAGGCTGTGGAGTCTCCTTCTCTGCAGACTTTCAAAACCTGCCTGGATGCATTCCTGTGCAGAGTACCCTAGGGGATCCTGCTTTGGCAGAAGGTCTAGACTAGATGATCTCTGGAGGTTCCTTCCATCCTCTAATGTTCTGTGATTCTGTGAATGTGCCTATGCCTGTTCTTTGAATCTCCTGAACAGTGTCAGAGGCTGCTCCTAATGAGACTGGGAGAATGGTACAAGCCTGCTGTCTTAATGAGTGCTAGCCAATAACAGACTGGCACAAAAATCTTATGCTCTGGCCTCAGTCCTGCCCTTGCAGGTCAGGCTACAGCACACCAGACCTGAGAGCCAAAACTGAGGCCTCCCCAGTAAGGTCCAGCCTCTCTTAGCTCTGCAGCAGGAAGATGACTTAAAGCTGGACAATGGTAAAAATGGCAAACACAGTTTAACCTTTTCAGCCTGACGTTACCACTGACCATGGCCTTGAAATTACACCAGCAAAATGTCATTCTGTGACTTACACAGGAAAGGCCAGATTACAGCCCTGGGGGCTAAATTAAAGGAGCCTGAATTTTGGTTGGTGGATCTTGGGAAACAGCCTGTAAATGTTCTTTCAAACTCCAGGGTAAAGGCAAAGCCAATCAGTATTATTCACTCCCAACAAAATGTTTCTGTTATGGGTATTTATTTCACAGAAGGAGTCTCATAAGGAAGCCTGTTTGTGTATTTCTCCAGAGATGAACAATCAGGCAGACAGAAGCTACCTTCTGATAGGTAGCCCTTATCTTGTAGGTCACCACTGATCTAACACCCAGGCAGTCCACCAAACCGTGCCTAGTGCTTCGTCCCCTTGCCACAGCTGCTCCAAGTGCTGAGGCAGGCACCAGCAGTGAGGTGTGTGTTACTGGCTGTGTTTTCTCTTCATCTCAACCGTCCATCATTTTAGTGCTTCATTTTGTCCTTGAGGAAATGGGTTTTGCTCTGTCAGTGGAGGCTTTACAAACACATACCCAAAGGTATGAGGGTGGCAGCACACAACTGCTGTAGTGAGCAATATCTGGCAAAACAGTTATTGAGGCAGCAGCTGGACTCCCTCATGTGAGGTGGAATTGCCTTCAGCTGTTTATAGTTTTTAGACAATAGTTTCCCCAAAATACGTGCCAAACAGCCAGTGAAGAGCATGAGACATTGCTTTTAGTTTGTGTCTTGTTTTTCACATAGGTGGATGCATAAACAGAGCAGCTGCTGGAGAAAGGTTTCTGTCGTGCCATCAGGATGGATTTGCATCTATAAGCCTTCCAGCTCCGTTCATCTAGTATGCAAAAAACAACAGCTTGTACCACCTTTTTCTCTCCTGGGATCAAAATGGTGCAGCTACCTTCTCTTCACTACATCCAGTGGCAGTTTTGATTTGGGAAGCCATAAGTACAGTAAGACTAATAGTTTAATTTATGTAAACAGCAGGTGGCTTTCACAGTCACAGAAAGCTGCTGCTTTCTGTAAAGTTTCCAGCACAGTGATTTTGTCCACACCAATTTAGGCTCAAAAGCAGTCATGGACTGTTTGTCCAGTTGTTGTCTTTAAAGCAAAATACCTGTAGTCACTCTGGCTGTGCCAAAAGGTTGGGAATGACTAAGTACACATAAAAGGTCTGATATTTAAGATCCATTGTGTTGTTTGGGTGATTGTTCAGTTTATCAGATTCAGGGTGTTTCTAGGCATCACAGCAAACATCTGCATTGTCTGTTTCCTCTGAACCAGGCAAACTCTCCCCAAAAGAAGGTCTACTGGAGTGAAGTTAGGAGCAGAATCTGTACTTGGTGCAGTAGCTGTGTCCTAAAAGACCTGCTGCCAGGGAACAGTACAAGCTCTTTCATCTGGGGCAGCTTGCTAGGGAAAGCAACAGCCTGATTGTTGAATCTGTCAAACTAGACAGGGGTTGTGCTTCCAGTGTTACTTACCTTTTATGTATCTGCTGCAAGCTTTGCTGCTTGCTTACCTTTAAATTACAGGTGCTGAAAGGGAGCGCAAGCACAGAACAATCTCTGTGGCCCTGTGAGAGCTGATGCTGTGGAGAGATCCAGCACAGGAAGGACGAGAAGTGTCGGCACCCTGACAAGGCAGTAGGTTTCCATAATCCTGAGGCACCTTTCTGACCTGGATGATCTCTCTCTGGGGAAGTTCCAGGTCCTGCAGTATCACATGTACACATCTTACTTGGCAGCTCTACAGATTACTTGTGCTGTGTTTTTCCATTTCTGATTAGCAAACCTAACAAAATCTTATTATAACTCAGATTACCTGGGGACAGGGTTGTCTGCAAGCCAAGAAAACAATTATTTGTTCCAAACTGGCTGCCCTACAGGCCTCTCATTGTCACAACTGACAATACTAAGATTACTTTCCCAAGATTCCTGCCCACTGAACTTACCTGTCTAGTACAAGCAGACCTCTCTGGTTTGAGAGTTACCTGCCCCTCTCCCACTAAAAAGAAAATCACCCAGACTAGACTCAGCCAGCTGCAAGTTAAGGAATGAAGCTATATTTAGAGCTTAGCACAATTTACAAGCACATATATACACAATATTTACAATTATATAGAAGTTAAAAGTAATACAGAAACACAATAACCCTCCCAGAACAATCAGATTGCCAGGAGGGCTCCTGACCCAAACCTCCTCCCCCCTCCTTCTTTCCCTCCCTTCAGAAATAACCAGATCAACCCCTGTATGTCTCACATGATAGATCTGGAGATCTGAAGTGAGATGTCAAATAAAGATGACAAGCAGGTTAGAGGAAAAGGGTTGGATTAAAGAGTTAAGGCAGAGGCAACCACGCAGACCTGCCAGAGAGAAGGAACAGAACTGAGAGCTGAGCAGTGTATGAGAAATGAGTGTCTTAGCTATATTTTGACTAGTTGAATTTCTCAGCAGAAGAATGAGGGATATAGGTTATTATTTTTTTTTTCTTTCTTCTCACAGCTAAGGATGGAATTTCTCTCAGTAAAATATTCTAATTAGCCTCAAACCAGCACAATCATAGAATCGTGAAATGGTTTGGGTTGGAAGGGATGTCCAACTTCACTGCAGTGGGCAGGGACACACTCCATTAGATCAGGTTGCCCAGAATGGATTAAAGTACCCAGGGTGATTAAAGTAGTGAACTGGACCTCTAGAAGCATTGGATGATGCTACACAAAGATCAGGTTTACTGCTTTCTTCTATGAAACATCCTTTGTGATGTCTGGAAGCTCCTGCATGTGAGTTGGAGCCAGTGCAGACTGCAGAACTGAATTCCTGTCTCTCTTTTCGGTGCCATCTCTTTATCCAGCATTGTGCTGGTTGGAAAGTCTCTGTTTCTGCGAGGTGGTCCTGGATGACTTGTGCCCAACAGCACCACTGGCATTATTGAATTAACACTTCCAGGCTGATTCTGAGTGCTGGGACATGAGCACATACTGATAAAGAGCAGATTCATGGGAGCTCAGTTTTGCTCCTGAAAGCCTGGCCACGGGTCAGTGCTGCTTTGGTGCAGGTTGGCCCAGCCCAATAACCTTTAACAGGAATTTAGGGTGTCTTACTGGTGATTTGCCAGGAAAAGAACAACGAAAGGCAGTCTTTCTCATCAAGTCCATGTAGTTTTGAGCTCATAAAGCAGGCACACAGGAAGACAAAACATTGCATTTAGAGTCACCTGTGGGATCAGGACCCAAGGAAAGAGAGAACAGCTGCTTTAAGAGTCAGCAGGCTGGGTGGAAAGCCTGAAAAAAAACATAGGGAAATGAAGAGCATCTGCCCTTAAGAGGGCAGAGACTTCTGCTTTGGTGAACAAAGATCTGGTTTGTGGTGGTTTTGTACATTTCTGGTTAGCATTAATAGAAATAAGGACAGAGAAGGGGCATTGAGGATGGGTCTCTGCTGTATGATCCAAGAACACATCTGAAAGGGAGCACTAACTTTGGTGTGGCATCAAGATGCTATTGTAGCTGTCACTGAAGACTGAGAGATTGACCTCAGCACATCCCAAATCCTGAAAAAAACTCCCAAGATCTTCTCAGGTCTCCTGCCTTGGGGAATTTCAGTTATTCTGTGCATGCAAATCAGTTACAGAACTGAAGTCCCAGGAAGGCAGGTATCCAGCAGGAAATTTTGGCACTCTCTTGTTTGTCCCAGACATTCTGAAAGGGAAGATAACTCGAATCTTCTAGCATCATGTCAGAGATACACCTTCAGGGCTCATGGGCAGCTGTAATAATGGTCAACCTTGTCTCTTTGTAATGTGTTCTGGGAAACTAGATGAGACTCCTCAGCTAGAATTATGCTGACTTCTCCAGCTTGAAACTGGAAAAACATGAAACCATCCTCCTGCCAACAATCAGATAAATGTTCAAAGAGCTCACTGTCATTGTTGAGTGACCTGTCACTACAGTGGAGTGTGATGGAGCAAAACACCTTACTGATGAGGCAGACAAATTAATTGCCTTATTTCCCCACAGAGAATGCTGCAGAATTCCAAGGTGACTGGAGACAGGTAAAAGCAATTAATATTTTTATTTTAAGCAAAGTTTTGACAATAACCCTGCACAGTCCAAAAAGTCCAGGCAAACCCCAAGGACACTCATTAGAAAAGATGACATCTCCCTGAGGAAGCTAAAGGTGGTCCCTAAGGGAAAGCTTTTCACAACATGTATGGAAAAGTTGAGTGATAGGAACAGAGGGAGTGAAGAACCCCAGCAAGGAACTGGAACACAGGCAGAGCATCCTTCAGCACCAGTTTCTGCCCAGGTTTGGCTGGAGCAGTTACACAGCTGGAAGAAGTTGAAACACTGGCATTAGGCTCTGAATCCGTTAGGAGGGATGAATGTAATGATAATTGCAACTCTCCAGCTCAAATCCTGCCCTAGCATGATCTCCACCAGCAGAGGCTTTGCCTCCCTGAGAAATTATTTGATCTGCAGGTGAGAAGAACCAGATCATAAACAGCCCTCCCCAGGAAAGTGTAGGTGAAGAAACCATTTCTTTCAGCAGTGGTGGAGTCCCAAGTGACTGTGAAACCTCCCCTCCTAGCACAGGGACTTCTCTTGTGGTGCCAGAATTACATCATTGGGAGAACACACCATCAGAGAGATCTCTGAATGTTGTGGAGAGGGCTGACAGATTGGAGTGGGAAGCCTGGAAATCACAAGAATGTCAGAGCAAATCCCATGCCCAATGCCTGGAGTAACCAAACGTGCAAAGAACACAAAGCCTTTGTAGCCCTGGAGTGTTTCATAGAGGTAGTAATCCCTGGCTTTTCCTTGACTTTGGGCTTTCTGCAGTCCCTAAGTCTCCAACAGGCTGCATTGGTCATCAAACCTCACAGAAGCCTACAAAAGCTACCCAGGGCCCCAGTGCAGACTCAGAGGTAGCTAGACAGCTCTCCCTAGTGGGATGAGAGCAAGCAGGCTTCCTGGAGAGCAGACAGCACACAGCAGGGCTCAGGCTCTTGCATTTTCCCCAAGAGAAGCAGGACAGAGATTTGTATACCCACGCTGTGAACATGCCTGCGAACAAGCATTCAGATAGGGAGTGTGTTCCACTTTCTCTCAAGAAAGGGATGGTTTCAAGACAATCATATTTATCCCTTGTGTAGAGCAATTGTCCAGTGATGGCTAACCCATCCAAACCAGAAGTGCCCTAGTTTGAAGTGACAATAAACAAGCAATCTACAAGGAGATACCCATCTTCAAGTAATTCACAGCTGACCCACAGCACATGTAGAGGAGATACACACTGCAAAGGCCTGTTTCCTTCAACACCAAGCACGTGTTTAATAACTGCCTGAATTCAGCAGGCAGGAGGCTCTGGACAACCCCTGCACATACTGCAGTACAGCTGCCCTGCAGCATGGAGCACCAGACAGCACTTTAATGAGGGAAGATGGACTGCTGATGAGTAATGGGTCAATATCCACACACAGACCCCAGGAGTCATCAATGCTCACTTTCTGCTCTCCTTAATTGCATTGACAATTTTCAGCTTGCTGAAAAATGCAAGGGAGGCTCTATAGCACAGAAGTCAGCACTTTGCAGGAAAGTAGAGACAAATTAATTACCTAAAGAGAAAATCCTTGGTAATCCTACAAAATGGGGAGCAGGTAAACTGCTACAACAAAAAGCAGCCAGTTTACCATGCAGCATTACAGGTCAGGAATGTTAAACCTGGCACTGGAGGGAGAGGAAGAAGCCTCTCTCCGTGCACTCGCACAGTGTGTGCAGGACTGTGTGGTAGACTGGACTGGGAGCAAACAGTGATAAAAATAAAGGTGGTTTCAGCCAGATCCGTTCCCTGATCCCCTTCACTGCACACAGAGGTGTGCTGGCACTAGAACGGGGCAGTCTGGAGGTGATAACGTGTGCTGTAACAAGAGCCTGTTTAAAGAGGTGGCTGGACTCTGGCTGCAGTTAAATCAATGCCAGCAGACAAAACCCAGTTCAACAGCCAGCCCAAGGTCTTCCCTGCATCCTGTGCCTCGGAGCTCTGATCACCCTTGTTTCTTGAATGGTTTCAGGTCAGTACTTCCATTGATCTGCAGTGGTGGAACAGGCAGTGCTATAAATAAAGAGCAGCTAACCAACTATTTAAGTGCCTTTTTTACTGAAATAAAGAAAACCCACAGAAACTATGTCAGGACCGGCAGAAAACAAGAACCAAAACAATGTGTGAATACAACAGTGATGCAAGAGAGTGCTCCCTGGAACACACTTCAGGCTGAAGTGGCTCAGAGAATAGCCGTGATGGCTGATTAGTCAGACTTCCCAGTGCTCCTGCACTGACTCACTCTTCTAGCTGCCAGCACTCGCTGCACAACCCATTCAGTACCAACAGGAGTTACTTGTTTAGCATTCAAGTGCATCTGACTCATCACGAACCATCAAGCTTCTGCAGCCCTCAGAGCTCCATTTCTCACTGCCATTCCCTGCTGGCTAACCTGCTCCCTGGGAAAGCAAAGGGTCAGAGAAGAGACCATCCCTACTGAAGTCTTCTGGGTCTTTCCTTTTGCCATCTCCTGGCTCTGAGACAGAAACACAACTTGCCATTTAGGAACAGAGTAATGTGCGAATCACAATTGAGGCCACAAGCTCCTACAGGTTGCCTCTGTACAGAGTAAGCCACAAAAAGCACAGCCTTCCCCCCACCTCAATCTTACCCTGCTGCAGCACAGGCACAAAGTTTTCAGGTTTTCCTTTCCCAGACTCAGTTTGGGAATACAGTACACAGTCAGGCTGGGTCTTGCAAATTATGCTTTTCCAGAGGAAGATGCTAGGAATGGGAAAGAATGAGGTGCACGGTGCTTGCTAAATATGCTCCAGGAACACAGCACTGGAGAGTCTCTTTCTCAAGCACTTGCTCTTCCTGTTGTCCCTCCCACTGTATCTACTGCATTTGTGATGCAGCACTGTTGTATCTCCACCAGCTCTTGGATAGTAAGATGCAAGAGCTGGCAGATCTAGCATCTACTGAAAAGCTGTGTTGGGCACATGGGATCTCAAGTCAAGAAGCAGACCTATTGTGTGACCAGATGGAACTGGAGCTCCTGGGACACAAGCCAACACAAAGCCTGCCCTGGAACCAGAAACCTGCTGTGCCACATGGCATTATGTCCCAACCCCACATGCCAGGAGTCCTCCCAGCTGAGAGGAATCTGCCTGACACCCAGGAAACCTTTCTCTAATTCCCCTGCTCCCACACACTTCCTGCGTGACCTTGGTCTGCATGGCTGTGTCAGAGCCTTAAGAGTGTTGTTTGACCACTCTCTGGTCTGGGCAGTAGAACTGGCTTAAGCTCCTTCCTTCCTCCCACCCCGACAGGGCTAAAGTGAGAAAGAAGCAAATGGTGGCTCAGGACAAGAACAAAGAACTACTTTGAAAGTTGGTCTCTTTGCTGTGGAGCTAAGGAACTTAATTCCTCATTCAGCTGCAAGAGAGGGGTATTACCATCTCCCTGTCTTATGTGACACAAGATACAACGGATGAAGACAGTTATGAGGTGCTCTGGAGGTGAACCCTGCCATATGCTGGAGTTGGTAGTGATACACTCCTCCCCACTTCTCCTGTTTTACTTGGTGAAATATGACAAAAGAGAAGCCTATGAAACATGTTTGCAGCCTGACATGGGCCAAGAGCTCACTGCTAAATCACATACAAAGGGAGGAATTCTACTGGTGCCTAAGAACAGCTGAAGGCAGAACTACAATATTTCAGAGTAGGTTCCCACAAAGGGAACCAAATAACAACAGATAATCCCAACACAGGCAGAGTTACCAAATGGCCAAAATCAAAGAACAGCTTTTATTGTCTTTCAATAAACAAAACCAAACCCTAACTGAAACAATGGTAAATCTTTGCCAACAAAATGAAACACTAACAAACCCCACACAAACTTGACTGCTTGTGTTCAACCTCTGGAAATACCCCTCCTCCTAAAGAAGTTAGTTTTAATCCTTAACCCTCCTGCACCACCAGAAGTAATGTCAACACTCAAAGTGATTCAAGACAAGAGAACACACAGCGAGGAAGGAGTGTCCACTTACACAGAAGAGGCTGCTGGTGTTTGCAAACATCTTACATGCAAAATATCTGAAAGTAGTGATTTCCCATTTCCTGAAGATACAAATATTTTACTGCAGGAATTACAGCTGTGGAGTGGGATTGTTTTTAATCCCAGGACACAGATGCAGCTGTGCCCTATGCAGATTGTTAAAACTGAGATGCTCCCTGCAGTCTGTCAGCTAACACTTGGTAGTTAAAAAAATAAACATGGGTTACACTGAGTTCTCAAGGCAAACGATCATATTAAAACTCAGCATTTACTCATGGCAGTAAAACAAATACCAGCCACTGAAAGCAGATGCTCAACAAAATCTTGCTTTCTCTGGCAACAAATATATCTGGGGAAGAGAAAGAGAGAAAGGGGAAGAGAGAGAGATGTGCCCGGGTGTATTAGACCAGTTCCAATAGAGAAATTCTCAGAATATGGTCACTAATTTCTCAGTTAAGGGAGATACATTAACAGAAACCACTGCAAAAGATCTGGTTAATAAACAGTTATGCAAATCCATCCCATTTACTAAGTGAAAATGTAAGAAACAGAAAGAAAAAAAAAGAAAATCTGTGTCTTAAAAAAAGTAGATATATTTACACACTGCGTCTTCCAAACCGCCACACGGATCTGCACCGAGCTGTGTGCTGTGCACACGTCTTGAAGGGGTTGTGAGCAGAAGCAGCTGGAGCACAACCCTGCCAGAGCAGTGAAGCACCACTATAGACCTAACAAGAATTTCAGCTCACAGGAGTTACTGAGTGCTACTGCTGCAGTGCACAGAATGGCACCGTGGGTTCTGACAGGGGAGTTCACTGGAAACAGAGCCTCCTGCCCTAATCTAGGCATGATTTTACAAAACATTTTGAAGGTCTAACACCCATACTACACCTTTTGTAAGAAAATAGAGAGCAGCTTTCAGCTGCAGTTCCACTAAACTACGGTAGGAAGGCTTTGCTAGCATGCTTCCTAAATTGGCAACCATCTGAGGTAATCGATGATGTTGTCATTGAAGCGAGCATCCTTCATTTCTCTGCCCCTGCTGCAGCCGCTGCCTCCTTATTGAGTCCTCTGATGGACAAGTCGTACACCACCTCCTCGATTTTCTTGACGTCGTACTTCAGGCCATCGTAACGTTTCCGCAGGGAGTCGTTCTTCAGGTTGAGAAGGCGGAAGCCGGAGTCCAGCTCGTTGATAAAAGTTGAGATGCGGAGAGGGCGAGAATAGTCACCAGCTGTGACACTGTTGACTGCCAGCCTGGCCTACGGGAGCAGGATACACAGCAGAACATCAGCAGAGGAACGCACCCAAATCACAACGCTATTCCTATTAGCTGCTTTACCACATGAAGCACTTCTGCTCCAGGCAGGCAGATTGTTTAGACTTAGATCTACCTTTTTATTGCACGTAATACTGGATTTTCAATCAAGTCACTAGTTTAAATCTTAACATTTCAGTGAGGAACAACTGCGGTGTACACAGAGGCAGTTTGCTGGAAGTTCAGATCATGGTGTTGTGTATCATAACTTCCAGGAAGATCTTTGGAAAGTTAGAGAAATATACTGGTTGTTTTTAGGTCAGCTTCAACTCAAATATAGGCATGGCCATTTTCCTTACCAGCTCACTGGCGAGAGTTAATACACCAGAAAGATAGTCCTCAATGTCCAGGTGAAAGCCTCGCTCTCGATCAGCTTCAACTAAGATGAAAAGCAGAGTGAAAATCAAGTGACAAGTCAAAACTGCCTTTGTTTACTGGAGCTAATTTGAAATATCAGATTTATGAAAGATTATTACAAAATAGAAGTCAGCCTTTTCCTGCATGTGATGCAATTACTGCCTTGTCTCAGCATTTAGATTTAGCATCCTGTGCATGCTCAACTGGATGTGTGGCAGGTTGGAACTGAGCCAACAGAAAAACTGAATTTACATCAACAGACAGGACAGGGGGCTGCAGCCATTTTCAAAGTGAGGCTTGACAGAGCTCTGGGCAGCCTGATCTAGTTGAAGATGTCCCTTCTTACTGCACAGGTGGTTGGACTAGATGACCTTTGGAGGTCCCTTCCAATCCAGACCATTCTATGACTCTAGAAAAATCTTTTCCAGGACAACACAATTCTCTCATGGCATAGAAACTGAATCTGTTTTTCACACTTTTTAAACACCAAACTCCAGTATCTGAAGGGAGCCTAGAGAAAGGCTGGGGAGGGACTATTTACAAGGTCTAGTAATGTTAGGACGAGGGGGAATGGGTTTAAGCTGGAGGAGGGGAGATTTAGACTGGATATTAGGAGGAAGTTCTTTACAGTGAGGGTGGTAAGACACTGGAACGGGTTGCCCAGGGAGGTTGTGGATGCTTCCTCCCTGGAGGCGTTTAAGGCCAGGCTGGATGTGGCCTTGAGCAACCTGCTCTAGTGGGAGGTTTCCCTGCCTATGGCAGGGGGTTGGAGCTGGATGATCCTTGAGGTCCCTTCCAACCGAAACCATTCTATGATTCTATGATTCAAACCCAGAAAGTGAGAAAAATAAGATCTCAGCTTTGTATTTTTGTTTTGGTAGATTTACACAATTTAAGGTAACCATCTTCACTGATGAAGAACTGACAAATAATTCGGTTCACATTATGTTTGCTGATTTCCACCTTCTCAAAGAATTTGCATTTTATATTAAGGAATCAAATACCAAATAAGTTTTGGAACTTCTTTCTCAGGAAGAGAAGAAGTTCTGCTGTTTCCCTGTACCGCTGAAAACATTACAAGCCTCTCCTCTTCAGTTACAATGTGAACTTACTCCCAAGTATTTCTGCAACAGCTTCTCGGGTCACTAATGCTTCCGATTCCAAGTAGACTACAAATGCTGCCAGAAACACCAACCGCTGCAGCACAAACCTCCAGTGCTCATGAAATCTGTTGAAGAAAACACCAAGTCAAGGTATAAATAAGTAAAACCTGTTACTGGACAGACAGACAAGAAGCAGACATTATGCATACATTCTGTTTTCCACATTTGCACATAGCACTTTGTAATATTTTTGGCTTATCAAAATGACTCCACCTTAAATTCGTTTCCTTTGTACTCCAGAACTTCACCCCCAAGATAATATATCCTTGACACCAGCATTTGCCTGCACCTTGCACACCTACTCAGGTCATGGGGTTTCTCAAGTTGTCGTGCCCAGAAGATAGCCAGGGCTTTCCCTCCCATCTTCCCTCAGCAGATCGGAGCTGACAAGACTCTTGTTCTTTGAAATGTTTTTGCTAGACACTGTCCCCTTCTGGCAGCAACAAAACGCAGAAGTGACAACTTCATTTAGTACCTGCCGTATCAAACCAGCCATTTCATGACAGATTTAGAGCTTCCTTTTCAGAAATGCCCCAAACCAAATAACTTAACTGAAATTAATGGAGCAGCAAATGTTCTGCTCCCAGAAACAAGGGCACTGCCAACAGAACATCAGTTTCTTAACATTTTCATGTCTCTTTTAATAAGAAAAACAATTGAATATTGGATATTTTTTGTGGAAGTTAAAAGCAGAGCACTTGAGCAAAAGCATTCTGTGATCTGTGTTGATAAAAACACCACATGTCTCTACCATGATTTACTTTTTAAACAGAAAAAACATTCAGCCCATAAACCTTTAAATCATCCTTCCAAAGTAATGATGCCAAATGTGCCCAGGGAATCCCCGCAGCTGTGTCTGGCCGTGTGTGATCCTGCACACCTGTAATACTGATCAGCGGGAAATTTGGTCTTCAGAGATTCCATCTGTGTCCTCACTGTGCTGAAGTGTTCACGAGCCTTCTGACATTTCTTTGGTACTGAAAAAGAAACAGAGCAACCCTCAGCACTTGGCAGAGAGCAGGGCTTTCTAAAGTGAGAGTTTGCTGCTGCAGACAGTTCTAGTTATCTCCTTTGCTGTCCAAGGAAGCCTACTGGCATCTGAATGAATCTAAGAAACTGTCAAACCACGAGTCACACAGCTAGAGGAGAAACACTCTAGAGTTCGATGCTGCCTAATCTGCTTCAAGCCTTAGTTTCAAACTTGAGCTAAGATGCCCCAGCATCACTTAAGAATCACTGCTAATCATGACTAATTACTCGTGCTATAAAAATTACATTGTGGATGAAGAACTCACTCTGTAATAGGTACTGACAAGAAAACACTGTGAAGGTTGCACAGCCTATGGTCCAAGAATCAACAAGGAATAAGAGACAGAGAGAGGCAGGAATGGAGGAAGAGCTGAAGTGGTGTTCATCTGAGGAATGAACCTATGAGCGAAGGAGCCTGGGGATGTGCTGAGCAGGGTGATAAACAAGCAGTGCTGAAGGAGAGGTGAGAAGCAGAAATGGAAAAAGGCATTGAGTGCAAGACCTCTCTGCCCAGGGAGGTGCTTGAATCCCTGTCCTTGGAGGTGTTTAAAAGATGCAGAGATATGGTTTAGCACCAGACTTGGTAGACAGAGAATGGTTGGACTTAATGATCGGAAGGGTGCTTTCTGTGATTCTGTGAGGTAGCCGAGGGTTGATTTTGTTTGATGATCTGTAAATGTAGAAGAGCTGAGACTATGGCAGCAGATGCTGGAAGGAAAGGAAAACAGCAAGCAAGAGCAGTGGCACAGTTGAAGTCTCATGCAACAAGCCCAGCCACACAGCAGCACCATGGGTAGCACTACAGGAGAAAGGACACAGCAGCGATCAGGTGTGAGTCAATAATGGGATGAATTTACTTTTATCTGTGTGGCTGGAGCGAGAGAAAGGGGCAACCAGCTGGGCTGTACTGGTGTTACAAAGAATCAAGACATTCTATAGAGCATCCTAAAGCAGTGGTTTAGAAAAACAGCACTGACCAGATCAAAAGCAACAGAAGAGTGCTGCATGAGCAGCTGGCCCCATAAAAAGCACACACACCAAGTAGTGCCATCCAACAACTTGTACAGTCGAAGGACAAGCAGCTTTTCTTTCTTCACTTCAACATCTCAGATTTTGTTCTTACTGATCAGAGTTAGGTTAGACGAGGCACAACATGCCTTCAGGAAGCTGCATTTCCTGCTTTCAGGTCAGCTATATGTCACCATACTCCTGCAGATCAACGGTCTGTGTGTACCACTCACTGCCACCTCCCGGTGGCTGGCATGAGTTACAGCCACGCTGCACCCGCACTACCATGACCCGACAGAACTACTCAGACCGGTATTTAACTGCAGCCTTTTCAGAGATCCTGGACACCACCCAAGCAAAGCAGAAGATCAACGTAAAAAGCACTCCTGGATCTTGATGTGTAGAAGACGGGATTATTTAAACAAGATCCACAGAAGCTAAAACTGAAGCTGTGATGAAAGAGTCTTATCAAATAAGCCCTACCAGGAGTCACTTATGTGTGTTTAGAAAACTTCTTTCAATTAATAAAACATTATTTCTGCTGTAAAAAAAAAATAAGGGGGAAACTTAAAAATAAAAGCTTCAGGAAGCAGAACTTAAGAGTGTTTCATGTGGTAGCCACAATGAAGAAAATGTGTGAAACTGACTAACATCTACCCTTTGAATGCTGTCCTCAGACTATGGTCTCTGCCTCAGGTCTGTCACATGGAAACTGAGGACAGGATAAGCAACAAATTTGCATTTTGGCTTCTGCCAAAGGACCCTGTGACAGAACCAAAGGATCTTTAATGTTTCAGATAACAGCACCCAAAAATACACATGAAACCTCCCAACTCCAAACTATCTTCATCCATCCTTGTGTATCACCACTGATGTTTTGCTGAACTTAATACACCATGTTTCATCAGCACAGACATACATACCAAGCTGAATTCCAGCCTCCAAAGGCTCCACAACTGTCACTCAAACTCACATCAGCTAACAGCAAACTGTGGCACATGCTGCCCTCAACACCCTTCTGAACAATTTTCAAACTCCATTTTGGAGAGAAAGCAGAGGGAGCTGAGAGAAAGATTCTCTCACGCTGGTGCGGAGGCTGCTGGCCTGAGGCTCTGTTGGTTTTCCTTCCCTTCCCCACAGCTGAATAGTGACCGACAAGTGCTTACCCCACAGCTAAACACTGTCTCATGCTCAGTACAAGGAGAGACCATAGAGAAGCTGGCACCATGAAACAGCTGCTATCTGTTGGTACGTGGCTGGTCCATGGTAAAATAGGTTAGATGAAAAGCTCCATGAAAACAGGCTTAGCTAAGAGGTATTTTAAGTTCACAGAAAACAGAGGAAAGGTGTTCTGCAAGCTAATGCTCTAAAAACCACTGGCTGTTGCCGGAAACCACCCTCTGCCAAGCTTCCAGCCATTCCCTATTTCTGTTAGCAGAGCTCACACCACCTTTCACCTCTCTCTTTGTTGGGATGGATTGCTCAACCTGCTGCAAACCCTTTTTTCATTGTCTCTCTGTTGTTGCCTTGAGTTTTCATCTATCTCAACTGATGAAGCAAGAATAACTACAAAGGATCAACCTGCTGTGGGAGACAAAAAGTAATCTTCCACTTACGCTGGCACAAGGGATGGAGCACAACAAGCAATAGAGCTTCTGTTGGCAGCAGCAACAGCACCAGCCCAAACCATCCACCACAACACAGCTGTGGTCACCAAGCATACTTTGTTACTCTGCCACCTGTGAACTTGTAATTACTAGTATTTTTGCTTTCTAATTAATTAGTTAATAGCTTATATATGTTTTAAGAGTTTTATAGTTGCCGTGGAGGCAGGGAATTAACGTGGCTGAGTCAGGAATTATAAACATAGAATTATTTTATACTCCTGAAAACCCTGTCCTCAAACTATAGACAAAACTAGTTTAGGTTTATTTACAGATCCTAATTCGATTGGGAATTCTTCAAAGGATGTTATGAACAAATTTAGAGATTTAGGAAGTCAGAAAGTGGAAAAGGCTAAGCTATAAACACAGCTTTAGCCCACTATCAATCAGGCTGAGCAGAGAATTAAGGGAACAGCAGGCTTTAGTCACAGAGGTGAGATAGGTATTCAGCAATAATTCCTCACTGGATTTCTATGCTGCTCGACTGCCTTCTGACACTGCAAGTACTATCCAATAGTCTGGATCCACGCAGCAGAGGCCCAAGGTGACTGGCAAAGATGCCAAACTCAGAAATGTCTTGAGACATGGCTTCCCCAAGACAGAGATTTGTGGAAGCAATGCTGCTGGGGCAGAGGAGAGCCAAACTGCTAGGGTCTCCCCAATTTGGAATGGGAGCCAGGAAGTTGGCTGTGATACACTCTGAGAGTAGCCAGGTCTGGGTGCTGCCAGCTCTCTCTCACATGGACCCCAGGACTTGCCAAGCTTGCAAGTTTGCACAGAACGGTGCAGAAGTGGAGAGCACCACTCAAAAGTGGTGTAAAAGCAAGAGCCGTGCAAAAGGTAGAAGCTGTCCAAAACAGGAATTCTGTCACGGCAGGAACCTCTTCTGTTGGGAGCTCTGTCAAGGTGGGAACTCTTTCAAGGTGGCAATCACCTCCTGCCTTCTCCCTCGCTCTATTTATGCTTTTTGAGACAAAGTGTCCATTTGCCATTGTATACTGGGTGCAAAACCCCAGCCAACCACCAGCCTGATTCAGCACGGGCTTCCACACAGGTCAATAGACATGTGGAAAGGCACCTCCTGCTGATCCCCCTCCAAGCCTGCAGGGCTGAGTGGGGCGAAAAAAGCAGTTTTTGCACCATCTTCTCCTCCTCATTCAAACATGTGGTGAGAGGGAAGGAGAAGAAAGGAATTTGGAGCGCTCCAGAACAATAGTTCTATACAATTTATTAATAATCGTAATAGTTTTGCTTAAATCTTGGAAAAAACAAATACAAGGCTAAAGAAATCTTGATGCCATGCAGTCTAGTCAGGACTCTGCTGCAATGAATAATCCTCTCTTCCAGTTACAGGAGTCATCATGTATTCCTTTTTTAATTCTACTAAGGAAGAATCATTTTAGTTCATCAGTAAAAATGTGTTACTGACCAAACAAATGAGGTGCTGTAGTAAGCCTAAACAGCCATTTCAGCACACTACACTGCAGAACTACAACTAACTATTATCAACTAAAACTGCAGTCTAAATGTCTGACATCTGACAAGTGCTATTTATTCCCAGAACAATCCTTCTGTTAATTTCCATTATTCTGTCATAAATCTTTATTAATCTAAAGGTTTATTGACTTTATTATGCTTGTAAATGATGACAAGCTGACGGGTCTATTATCATGAGTTAACTCCTAACAAGCAATGTGTTCATCGTCTCTGGTATTACAAGAATTATAAGATGATCTTTTTTTCCTACCTTTTTTTTTTTAACTACTATTTCAGATCTTAGTCTCTGTGAGTTCCAGGACCAGCTCTCTTTCAGAATTAAAAAATCAAGTGCAAATATACTGAGCCAGACACAGGTCTCCACTATTAAACGCTGGAAAGCAACACTTGAAATTGATACCCATGCAAAACAAACTATCCAAACATCCACAGGTTTACTCAGCTTAGAAGAATGAGTGTATGCTTGTGTAAATTAACCAACTGTCAGTTCTCATTTTTAGCACTGCCACGTCCCCTAAGCTGGGAGCTGTACTTGCAAGCAGAGAACAAACCTCAGGTGTTGCATGTTGCTAAGCATATATCTCTCAGATGCCAGAGACATAGCAGCCCTCCAGCTCCAGGATGTTGGTGAACATCACCAGCCTGATAATCACCAGTTAGCTATGCAGGTGAACAAAACAGCACCTGGTGGTATTTAGTCTTCTATTCCCTTCAGAAAGCATCCTGCCAGGTTTTTCCCCAAATTCCTCTCAAGACTTTCTAGGAAAAATCAGAATGGTTACTTCTTGGGAGCCGACTTTAAAAATGAGTTTCAAACACACATATTTAGGGGAAAAAACAGTTTACCGCTGTAGCTTCACTAGTAAGTCCAATAGTGGAGATGAGGGAGCAGAAAGAACACATTTGGCATCTAGGTTTGTAGTGCTGTTGTCACACACTGGAGGAAATGAGCTTGCCCAGAAAAATTATGTTGAACATTTTAAACAAATTTGGACTGAAAGCAAGGAACCATGCTAGCTACAACCCAAACCTCCAAAATAGCAGAACGATTCCAGGTGCTGTTCAAGTTTACATCCGGAATAGCTCCTCCTTTATCACCCATTTGCAAGTTCCCTTTACCTTCTGCAACATAAGCAGATTTTATATTCTTACACACCGAGGCAGTCTTGTACAAAATAGACTAAAGTCCCCCTTCCTACACCATCCTGAACTCCCTGCAGAGCATTCAGGATCACAGTTTTTGGGGGTGCGAGATGAAGAGGTGAGGAAAGGACACAGACACAAAGGCCCAGCAGGTAGTCAGCACAACAAAAAACTCGACACGCGTGCCACTTAAAAGGGAAACCTGTGCGCCCATCTGGCAACTCAGAAAGCGAACACCTGTAAAATAACCCACTCTTCCGCACTGACGCTGTGTATCGCCAAGCCGGGAAGCAGAGAAAGGAAAAACAACAGTATTTCCTGAAGACAAATGACAGCTTATCTGACCTGAGGCATCCCAGCCGCACCCCCGCCTCCAGCAGCAGCCTGAGAGAAGCCCTTGCAGGACACCCCAGCAGCGCCCATGCGCGACTGAAAGGCGGAAAAGCAGCGCCCGTGACCAAGGGAATCGCGCAGCCCGGGGTTACTCTCCCCCCCGCACCCACAGCCGGCTTTTCCCCGGAAGGTGGAGCGCGGCAGTACGGCGGAACTCACTGTCCTGGAACCCGGCTCCCTGGTGCACGCCTTGCAACAGCGTGAGGATCTCCCGGGCCGTCTGCTCCAGCACCTGCACCACCTTCCGGATCTCCTGCGGACACACGGCGCAGTCAGGCCAGGCCCCGTGTCTAGCTCTCCCCTAGTCCGCCCGTCCCCGCGCTCACCTCGCGGATGTCCTGGTCGGCCGTGAGAACGCCTTGCAGCGCAACGAACATTTCACTCACCGACATGGTGCCCACCGCCACCTCCCGCCTCTGGGGCCTCCCGCGCCCAAATAGGGTCCTTCTGCATAGACGGCGCCGGGCTGCCCAAAGCACTGCCTGAGCGGCAGGAGCCAGGAGGTGGCAGAATGAGCCGGGAGAGTGGGTGTCTGTGGTAAGCTGCTCGTCCTCGGGGTGATGATGTTCTCTCGTGCTTTAGGGCTCCCGTCCCGGTGCTGCGGACACGGCTCCAGGGCGACCGCGGCCCCGACGGGCCACGCCTCGGCCCCTCTGCCTGACGTTGCTACGCGACGTCGTGCGGGATATGGTTCGGTCGGCAGCGCCGCGCCCCGTTGCTAGGAGACAGAGCATCGCCACTTTGCGCCTGCGTGTTCCGGCCGCGCGATGCAACGCATGTGAGGGAGGCGACGTAGTTCCGGTGGGGGGGAGGTGCAGCATGGCGGCGGTGTCTGGAGCAGCGGAGGTGGTCGCGCCTGCATCTGTGCCGGCAGCCGCGCCAGTGTCGTTACTGGCCTTAGAACCACGGCTGCAGCGCGAGTTTCAGCAAAAGGTGCAGCAGGCCCGCAAGAAGCGAGGGGCAAAGGTAAGCGGGACTGTATGGCGGGGTTGGGGTGGCTTGTCCCGGCCTAACGCGGCATGTCCTGATGTGCTGCTTTGTGCCCAGCAGGAGAAGCTGACGCCGGGCGTGGTGTATGTGGGACACCTTCCGCGGGGGCTCTGCGAGCCGCAGATCCGCGAGTACTTCGAGCAGTTCGGAACGGTGACGCGGCTCAGGCTCTCGAGGAGTAAGAAGGTAAAAAGCCTGAGCAGGCCCGGCCCGGCCGCTGGGTGTCTGCTTCTCCCTGACAGACATGGGCGCTTCGCAGCATTCCGAGCCTCTTGCTGCTGTTACTACTCGTAAAGGGGCTGCCCGTGTCCTTGCCGTCTGCCCGATGTTCTGTCGGTGCGCTCCACGTGGAAAAACTTAACTGCAGTTCCACGAGTGGGCAGAAGGGGGCTTGTCCTAACAGTGGTATTTCCGAAGCAAGTTATTGGGCTGGTAGCTTCTGAGGCTTTATTTCTGGGGTTGACAGAATTATTTTGAGCGTCCTCTCCAACCTAAACTAGTCTATAATTCTGTGACTGTGAACAGGCAGTGACAGTTAATGTAATCTCTTTTTTTGTCCAAAAATAAATACACTTATGTGAGAAGTGTTGCCATTCTAAGGTAGAACATGAAATGTGATGGAATAGATTTTGGTTTAGTTTTCTTATTGCTTTGCACTCAGTAAGTCCAGCTTCTTCTCACTTCTGGATTTATTGCCACAGTATAATGTTGCTGTATAAGCTTGTTAACAATAGAACAGCAATGCAGGTCACCTTTTCTTTTAAGAAATAGCAGTAGTGAGCCCTTTTTAATGTGCAGGCATATATTTGCAAGTATTCTCATATCGATTTAAGACTGAACTTACTTCAATGAAGTTTCATGTAATTGCTTCTGTTTAGCTGGGAATGGGTGTCTGTGTTTAGCCTGTATCTGGGGCTGAACTATAGTAGTTATTCTATCACCTAGTGAATCCTCCAGAGAAGGAAGATGAAAAAGGTGAGGATATCTGTGCGTTGAAATGAAAAATAATTCAATGAAGCTGCAAAAATAGGACCAATATCAAGTATACAAATTTATTCTTGGTCCAATGAATATACAGCAATCACAATAAAGAGGAAAGCAGGCCATGTGGTGAGCAAGCCCTTGCCAGGGATGGAGAGAAGGAAGAGCTCTTGTTCCCAGCAAACTTCCTCCTTTATCATGAGCTTATGGTATAGGATACACCTGTATATGCTAGCCTGGGGGAGCTGCCCTGGCTTAGTCCAGACTGCTAATGGCCGGAATCCCATGGCTGGCCTGTGATTCTGTCCCAGCAAAAGCAAGACAATGGACTGTGACTTTGGATTCATAAAATCACAGAATTAAGCATGTTGGATGGAAAAGACCTCTAGGATCATCAAGTCCACCCTATCACCTAACCCTTCTAATTAACTAAACCATGGCACTGAGTGCCTCATCCAGCCTCCTCTTAAACACCTCCATGGATGGTGACTCCACCACCTCCCCGGGCAGCCTGTTCCAATGGACAATCACTCTTTTCAGGTGGAACTTCTTCCTAACGTCCAGCCTAAACCTGCCCTGTTGCAGTTTGTGGCTGTGTCCTCTTGTTCTGTCACTGGGTGCTTGAGTGAAGAGACCAGCCCCCTCATCTGGCTACAGCCTCCTTTCAAGTAGTTGTAGAGATCACACTGTGGTTTGACCTAGAGGGGACCTTTAAGGGTCACCTAGTCCAACTGTCCTGCAGTCAGCAGGGACATCTTCAACTGGATCAGGTTGCTCACACCTTAAATGTTTCCAGGAATGGGGCTTCTATTGCTTTGCTGGACAACCTGGGAGAGTATCAGAGACCCTCTGTGCTAGTTTGAGCCTAGCTAGCATGTTTTGGTGAGAAGAACTAGATGATAGGCTGTAAAATGAAAACAATGGTGAGGTCTACTTCGCTCACAGTCTTGCTGAGATGTATACAAAAGAAGAAAGGCAAAACAAAGATTAGGGCATTTGCTTCTTCTCCTCGCTGGGGAACTTTGCCTGCTGGGGAGCTCGTGGCTGCTGGCTGGACTCCATCTTGCTTTCTAACCTCACCCTCCTTTGCTTGGCTGCTTCACCTTGCTTTTAACCCTTTTGGCCGAACCTCCATTCTTCCTTGGGACTGGGGTAAGGTTGAGAGGGGTAGGGGGAAGGTGAGGGGTGGTTGAGAGCCCCTCCTGGGGACTCAGGTTTCTGGGAGGGGAATTGTGTTTGTATTACCTTTTTTACCTTGTATATTTCTGTCTATATCTGTATATACTGTAAATATCTGCTTGTAAATTGTGCCAGCTGTAAATATAAGCTTCATTCAAATTTCCAGAGCCGACTGAGTCTAGTCTGGGTAATTTCTAAAAGTGTGGGGGGCGGGGGACACCCAAACCATCACACCCTCAGAGTAAAAGATTTCTTCCTTCTCTCTCTAAATCTTCCTCTTTTATTTTAGAACCATCACTCCTTGTTGCAATGGACCGTGCTAAAATGTATGTCACCATGTTTCTTACAGGTCACTTTAAGTACTGAAGGACTGCAATAAGGTCTTCTTGAATCTTCTCCACAATAATTTTAAAGTAGCCTTCAGGTATCAAGGCATTGCTTCAGATTTCTTTCTGTTGTTGCTTGCAGACAGGAGCTAGCAAAGGCTATGGATTTATAGAGTTTGAGTCTGATGATGTGGCTAAGATCGTTGCAGACACGATGAACAACTACTTGTTTTCAGAAAGACTGCTGAAGTGTAAGTATAAACTGAAGTGCAGGTCCTGTGATGTCCAAAGGAAATTCATAGGGTTTTGTGTGATTTTTTTTTTTTTTTAATTTGGAGAATCTCGCCTTTTTCTTTAATGAAATTTTGTCCTGAAGGGATTTTCTGTGGGAGGGAGCTTTTCTTGCTTTGCTGTTCATGTGTAAACAACATCTCCAGCACCTTTTTGTTCAATACTACTGTTTTTCCCTTTAGGCTGATAATGTACACTGTATAATCAATTGTGTGACGTGATTCTCAGGGAACAGTGGAGTTTGCTGTGGACATGCCTACTTTAATGTTGAAATGTTGTCTTTTATAGCTGTTGCACCTGTTTTCTGTGTAGTTAGCCAGAAGATCAATGAAATTAGCAAGTTTCTCAGAGGCAGTGACAGTAATACTTGTTTTCTGAAGGATTGTGAGTTAGATGTTCATCAACTTTGGAAAACCAAGTTTCTTTCTTTTCTAGGTGAAGCATATAAAGGGTTCTTTTCATCCATCCATCCATTATCAGTTCTCCTATGTTTCAAGCAAGAATGTTAAATTACTTTTCATTATTTCTGTTCTTTAAATGCTTCACTAGTGCTCTGTGGTGGTGGATGATGTTAAAATGAGAACTGAATGCCATTTGGTAGGAGGCGTAGCTCTGTTATAACTTGGTGTTATATGTTTGTGGTACAGGTCAGTTCATGCCTCCTGAAAGAGTCCATGAAAACCTCTTCAAAAACAGTAACAAAAGGTTTCTGAAGCCCTCTCAGCCAGCAGTCAGGCGGTACAATAAGATTCGTTCACTGGTGCAGAAGGCAAAGATGACAAAGCGACTGCTACGAAAGGAGAGGCTTCTACGGAAGAGGCTGGCTGAAAAGGGACTCGATTATGACTTCCCAGGATTTGTAAGTTCACTGGGTTATACTCTGTGTGTGGGTTTATTTTTACACAAATAAAGAAGTAGCAGCAAAGAGAAGATAGTTCCCTTTTTTTCCATTAGTGTAAATCATTGTGTGTCCTGTAGTTTTCCTCTCTGTCTGTAGATCACAGAAGAATGATAGGGCTTTGCCCAATTCCTGTTGGAGGCTTTGGCAGGGCAGGTGTTTGAAGGCAGGTTCTAAGACTACAGTTTTCATCATTACACCCTGTCTCTGCTGACCAAGCTGATTTTCAGAAGGCTTGGTGCAGTACTTGAATTTTAGCCATGCTGTTTTAATGCAGTATTTTTTTTTAACGCACAGTAGCAGCTCTTTTAACATTACTTTGTGTGGTTTTATTCAAGCCAGGACACCTGTATGGCTCTGTGATTTACTTTATTAATTCAAACCTCATTGCTGTGGCAATGATTTTGTAGTTTAGAAGCAAAGAAACATATACGCTGTTAAGAGACTGCATCCGCACAAGGAAGCCTGTAGTGATCTGTCTGATCTGTCTTGCTTCCTAGGCAGCACAGGAGCTTTCCATAGAGAGAAGTAAACTTAAACCATCCAAGAAGCCAAAACTGAACGTTTCTTTGAGCAGCCAGGTAAGGCCAAACAGTCCCGGTGGTGCCCAGTGCCACACTTCACCTTTCACACTGAGGCAGATGTTTCAAGTCCGCAACTGTTTTCTGCATATTCATTTTAAAAACCTGAGCATCGTGTGAGAGATTTTTTTCTTTTAACCAAAAGTAGTTTCTTTGAGATGTAGTAACACTCTTCAACAGAGGGGGGCGGTTTGAGCCTCTCAGTTCTTTCTCCTGTGGAAGTATTTAGTTGCAAGGCTTCTGCTCAGTGTGTTTTAACTAGTAGTGCTGGACTCGAGTTGCATCCAGGTGCTGATGTGTCTGCTTTCAATTTCTTCTCTTCAGCGCTAACTTGAGGCAGGAGAAACACCAGGTACTGGTGACAGTCACTCTCTGTATCCCCTACATCTGTGCTTCAGACCCTTACGACATTATTTCCTCACTGTTGTCCTTCTGCACTGTGCTATGTTATGCTATTGGCCTGTTGGACAGTGAGGAAGTTGAATTGTTAATACAGTTTAAAGCTGTCTGTCTCATATTCGCACTGTGTTGTCCCTCCTCTGTGCTTTCCAGGCATGGTATTCCAGTAATTTGAAAACAGATGCTAGCTAAAAGTAGCAGTAGGATGAAAGGGAAGCTCAGGTCATCAGGACTGAGATTTGAGGCACTGACAGTCTAAAAGTTGCGCAAGATGTTAACATTTTCAGTTTTTTGTTTCATCATTGCAATTTTAGCTTTGTTTTATTAACATAACTGGATTTATCTGTGATAACTGGGACAGAGCTCGTTGTGAGGAAGAAAGGATAAATTACATTCAATCAGCTTATTTCTGAGAGCTCACTGATACAATGAAGCTGGGATATATCAGCTTTGCTGTGAGCATGAATGTGGCATTTCTGTCCACATGTGTGGACGTGAATGTGGCATTTCCAGTCTCAAATAAATTCCCTCACTGCCCTGTTCTTTTCCTCTTGGTTTTGTGTTTTGAGTCAGGAAATAATAAAGTTTAGAAAGCAGATATGTATAATGACATGTTAGAAAGTGTGAGTTAATTTGTGTTTGCCTTTCACGTGTATTCTTTTGAAGATGATACTTTATATAACTAGTTATAAAAAGAAAGCAGTTCTTCCTGCCATGAGAAACTTCTAAAGGAGAGCTGGACTGAGGTTCTTTGTGGCACCACAGAGGCAGTAACACCTTCCTCTGGCAGATGCTTTGCAATGAATTATTTATTTCTGATCTCTTCAGGATCCTACTCCAGTCTGTACTCCAACAGTTCTTGAGCGTCGGAAAGCTGCTCAGGTGGACGATGACACAGAGGACAATGAAATAACTCTTAAACTGCCCCCTGCCCGTGTTAAGAATGCTGTGCAGAAACAGAAGAAGCATCCAAGAAAAAGACCAAACCTGAAGAAACAGACATAAAATTTTGATGACTGTAGCCATGTGTTTTCCTCAGCATAAAAAATGGCAAGGTGGAGCTTCCCACGGTTCTGCTGCTCTGGCTTGGTCTGCCTTGACTAGACTCTTTCAGTCTATCCTAGGCAAAGAATCTGTTTGCAGTCCCCTCCTAACCCCACCCTGGGTACCTGCAGCCTTCTCTGCCTTTGAAGATATTCTTGACTTCGTGCTGACAGGTGCCCATGCTGTGACACACCTACAGTCATGCCACAACCTTAATTCTGTAACTTGTCTGTAGCACTCACTATTTTGAAAGGAAATGTGAGGCTGTCCTTTCAGTATTTGCTGATCCAGGGGGTGTCTTACATTTATAATTAATGGCAGGTTATAAAAAAAAATTACATTTTACAGCTGTATTGACTGCTGGTGATGTTTCTTCTGTTGTCTGTGTTTCAGGTGAGTTCTTACATACTATCACAAATAGAGGATGAGGGATATTTTGCTCGGGAAGACATACCTTGATTATTTTCTGTTTGCGATCAGTCAAGATTTGCCCTGTACTGTCAGGACAGAGGCAGAATGCCACACTGTCAGAACACACCAATGCCTTTCTACTCTGCATTCAGCAATGCCTGGGAAACTTAGCCTTTGCTGGGATGTGGAGTGGTTGCAGAGGACTTGGAAAGCACTGGGATTAGAAAGTTGCTGAGACAGATTGCTGAAGTCAGTCGTGTTGTAGATTCCCATTCCTTTCCCTATGCAGGCAAAAGGCCTGTATTTGAGAGTTGTCCCACTGTTGAGGATGTAGGGTGACTTGTGTTCACTGGTGGTGTATCTGGAGTCAAAGCTACGTTTCTGTTCCTCATACACTTAATGTTAAAGGCATTTCACACTGTAGAGGTCCTGTATGTGACTGGGCTGAGCAGGCAAAGGTGACTTGTTCTTTCTCTGCTATTTTGTGTGCCATAAAATTGCTGTTGCTTGGTTCAAAAAAATACTCAGGTAACTGCAGACTGCTTTCAGAAGGACTTCTTGCTGAACTGTGGAGAGGAGCAAATAGTGACAACTGGCTTATGTACAGCTGTTCTCAGAGTGAGCAAGGCTCTTTTTATCACCTGAAAATAAATCAAGATTTATTCCAGTGTAACCTGGAATAAATAGCTGACTGCAGATATCCAGTCCAGTTTATCAGTGCAATTAGAATTATCTAACAGTGCAAATCTGAGACTTGCATAAATTTCAGTTGAGGCTCTGTGGCAGGTACTTAGCCATGATCCTTTGCTGTAGGAAATGAAACACTCTTTCCTGCTGTACTGTTGGCTGTAGGTCAGGCTTGGCAGCAGATTGTAGAGGGAAGCCCAGGTGATAATAGCCGGCTGCTTAGGTAGGTGACTGGCACTAATTCCTTGTCTATTTTAAGACTCAGACTCCTGGAAGAGCAGAAGAAATCTGAACCTGGTTAATTCTGTCCTCTCTGCCCTGATCACTTGAATAAGCACGTGATGATAATGACATTCTCTCAGTGACTCAAATTGCATCGTTCTTTGTTGTTCTAAACTGTTGGAGAGTGCACTTGGATGAGTGGGTCTTTATATCACATGCCTGTCATCTTAGGCATGCTGGGGAGATCTGATAACTAGCCTGGTGGTCACTGACAGTCCTTGCCTTTTAGTAGCAGCTTTACTCCATGCCCCTGCAGGCTTTCTCCTCTGTGTGTTGTGTGCATGTGAAACATGCGGTCTTTACACTTCAGACTCATGGATAACTCATCCTTGGGCTAAGGTCTGAAATAAACATGATCAGAGTGGTTGTCAGAAATTGCTTAGCTCTTAGTAACTGACTTGCAGCTCTGAAAATTTTCCGCCTTGACTTCCAGCTGTAAGTAGCAGAAGAGAAGCAAAATGTATCTGCCCAGAATGGGCAGTTTTCTTTTAAAATCCATATTCTTAGCTGTGTTATGCAAATAAAGATGGCTATTGGGTCAAGATGAACTAGAAACATGGCTGAATTTCCTTCTGTCTGGAGCTTTCTCTTGGGCAGTCTGACACCGGGGGGCAGCAGTGTATTTGGGACACAGGCCACCGTCTGACAAAGGCAACTCAAGGTTTTCTGGGAAATGGCCTCCTGGACTTACAAAGAAACCTGTCTAGTCCTGGCAGTTTGGAGTGACTGGCTGGAATGGTATCACTACCCTGTCCCACGATTTAGGAATGTGGGAGAAACCTTAATGAAATATGCTCATTTCTTTGGTGCTGCCACAACTGCTCATTCCAAGTCTGTTGAGTTCTTAAGAAACTTGGTGTACCTAGAGTAACCTAGCCAGTGCAGTTCCATGTTCACTGAAGCCTGAGCCAGCTCCCTTCCTATGCTTCCCATTTTAACCCTTTGGCCTGTTTTTTGAACCTGGAGTTGCTTTCTTCTTACTCCTGTTACCATGCTCCTCTATGCCCAGTGTTCTGCCTCTGCCTGGAAGCCTGTGTGTGCTGCCTTTTTCCATGCTTGGTTTCTTTTCATGCTGGATGTTGTGCCTGGGCCGTCCTGTTGAGCTGTGTGAGCTTCTAGGGACTTAGGCTTCTGCAGAGCTCTTTGAAAGGTTTCTGCCTTTGAGATAGCACCCTGGTTGCTGCGCTCCCTCCGTATTCATGTGGCAGTGCATGCCTTGATGGGAAGATAATCAAGAAAGCTGTGGTTACAATAACATTTGTTTCCTGCCATAATTTGCCTTTCCTTTCCGTTTGTTCATTGGTCTTCCTTCAGTTGAGACCAGCTGAGGTGGCAAATCCGAAAAGTGAGGAAACAATATTTGCGCTTTTTGATTAAAGCACAACAACAATACCCAGGCTGTAGCAAGGAACTCTCAGCAGCTTTTCTTGGTGATAGTTTCTGATTTTAGGCTGCCTGTGTAATTAATACACTGCTGTCCTGAGAGATGCATGTAAGCAGAAATTCAGACACCTGATACTTACTAAACATAGTTTCCATAGCAAGTGGACAGACGTGCTGTGTCATGAGTTATGCCTCAGTCCTTGCACTGAGTTTTATTTGTCAGCTCTCCAGTTGTTTGTTCATTCATCTTGGACAAACACAAACCTCCTGGCCACAGATTTTAAGGCAGGCTGTGAGTTGTTTGTACTGAGATGTTAGAAGTCTTGGGGCTTTGGATTCAAGGCATAACTTGCAATCTGCCTTTCTGTAATGGTCACTCTGTGGATCAGGTTTCTTGAACACTTGGGGCTGTAGTACCATTTTCAGAAATGCTCATGTCCTAGTCTGCTTAATTTTCACTTGTTTATTCCAGTTTCTGTCTTGCAGGAGAGGGAGCTGGACTTAGGAATGTAGTGGAGGAGAAGCAGAATGGGGAGAAAAGCAGGACTGGCTGCAAAATAGAGGGGAGAAAGGAATGATGAACCCAATGCTTACTTCTACAGAAAAACGTGTTGGTGAATTTGTCAGTGTTAAGCAAAATTAAAGATGGAGTCTGATGTTTTTCTTACTTTTTTTGCCTGTTAGACATGCCCAGACTACAGTGTGTCAGGAGTGTGTTGCAGACTATGGTCCAGGTGCTAGTGCTTGTTCATGAGCCTTGAGTGGAGGAGGAGAGCAGGCTGGGCAAGTGATGCTTGCTCTTAGCAGTAACAAGCCTGTTTGCTTGCATACCTGTCTTTTAAATGGCTGCAGCCCCAAGGAACAAGGCAAAATCTGTCTGCAAATAGCTTATCATGGAAGGGAGGATTTGTGCATGGATCTGAGGAGTGACATCTTTTCCTCTTCAAGTAAAGCACCAATGAGGCAGGGAGTAGTTCACAAAATGTTCTCCTCTCCCAGCATACCCTTCAGAGTGTTGGGGTGTTTTGTTCTCACTTTGCCTGTGGGATGTAGCCAGCCAGGGTAGGGCTGTGTTGTGTGAGGTGCTGTGCACATTTCTGCCCTGGGCAGTGTGTTGCAGTTGAAAGCTGGGCAAGCCAGTAACAGGAGTGCACCTTCTAGGTGTTTTCAAGGGATACCTGTGAGTCCTCTTAGACCTGGCTTCTCCATTATCCATGATGCTGTTCAGACACATCCTCTTTTTTCAGAGGTTACAATCTAACTCAAAAAAGCTCTTCACATGTCCAACTCCAGTCAGCAGGAATTGCACCTTTTTGGCCAGGGATAGGTGGCAAATAGTAAGGAGTGCTGTTATGTGCATCAGGCTGCTGCCTGACTGTTCATCCAGGCACATCCCATCCTGCCCAAGACAAGCAGTTGTCACAGCAAGCTGAGGAAATGGTTAAATGCATGAGTGATAATTGCTGAAGTGAAATGTTTTCTTCCACACAGGGTGCAGCGAGGCCTCTCAGCACTTCTCCCACCCAATATTAATTAAGCATATGGCAGGTACAGGGATGTTGGCTGCCCTAGGAGGCTTGGACTAGTTACACATCTAAGTGTCTGTGGCCAGTAGCTATGTGGATCTCCTGTGTTGGGAAAGGATAAACTATAGAGAAGCTTCTACACAAGTCTTTGCCCCAATCTGGGAAGAAGAATTTTCTTCAGATACAGTGTTGAGAACAGGTAGGATTGTGAGGATGAATGCTGCGGGACATTGACACAGTTTGATGAGTGTTTGCGGAGAGCCCTTGGCACTGGGATGACCTTTCCATGGCTGCACATTCAGTTGTGCACTTTAGCCGCTGTTTGGAGTCTAGGAGCTGCCCTGGATCTGAAACTTGTTTTAAAGAACAGGGAGAAGAGCAAATCCCTTGTTTTTAGGATAGTGATTCTGGAGAGGTATTTTTTTCAGTGCATTTGTTCACTGCTGACTGAGAGGAGGGCTTAGTGAGCAGGCAGAGAGCTGAAATCAGGCTGCTTGCTCTGCAGTGTGACGTTGCTGCCTAATTCACACAAGTGCAGAAACACCCAACTTCTGTGTGTTTTAGTTCCTTTAAAAAATGACCAGGGAAATAGAGTTACCACTGTTGGAGTGGCTTCACAAGCCTGACAATGTTGCACCATTTTAGAGTGAAGGCAGTACCTAGCCTTTCAGTCTGGCTGGATGTACTCACTGCTTCTTGCCAGCACACCCTGCAGAAGGCAGTTGCACAGTGGGGAGTGAGCAGGGGTCTGTGCCAGGTACACAGCAGCACAGCTGCTTTGCCTTCTGCAGGATTTTCGTTTCTGTAGATCTGAGAGCTGGAAGGGATCCAGGTATGACTGTCAGGTGCTGTGCTGCATTTTCAGGTCTGCCTGTTAGATGGGCTGGGTTCATCTGCCCATAAGTGATGGGCAGCAGAAATGTAAGATTAATCTGTAAGCCTTTTCCCTCTGCTATCCCACACAAAGACACAGTATTTGGGGTTTATTACTTAGGTAATGCTAAAAGTGCATTCTATTGAACTTCACCCTGGAAAACAAACCATCCAGGTTTGTTGGAGCTACCAGACCTTTGTGAGTGGGCTGGCAGGAGCTATGAAAGTGCAAAAGACCTGTTTCAGAGGCAGTGTGGATTCTCCTAAAGTAGACCTGTCTATTGGTATAATGTCAGTGCAGCCATATCAGATGAATCATAGCCCAGTCCTGAGAGATACTAGCTCATCTTTTTTTCCCCATCGGCTAATAATTTACCAAGCATAAATTCAGTCAGTTGGTTGTTAAGAACCATTTGGGGTCAGTGATTTAGACAGTCAATTTGCAGGGGGCTGTCGGTGTATGTTTGCCATGTTGCTGTTCAGTGTCAGCCCTCTTGTTGCTTTTTGTAAGAGCTTCCATTAATTTCAGTAGAAATCTGCATTTGGGGTGAAGGGTGACATAATCTTTAAAAAGGATCTTAATCCACTTAGCCTGTCTTGCAAAGCTCAGCATTTTTCCCTTGCCAGGAGCAGACTGCATTCCTAACCTTGATGTGTCACTTTCCAGTTGGCTTAATATTTGGGTGAGGATAAAAAGGAAATGTTTTTCAAAGATTAAAAGAATCTATGCTGCTAAGGTATGTGCATGTGTGATGTGCAAGTTAAAAGGGGGAAAAAATGTGAGCATAATTGTGTTCAGATAGTTGAAAAAAGATAAAATAGCACAGATAACTATGAAATAACAGCAGATGATTATATAGAACAAGTACAGGAAGAGGTAAAGCCATTGGAAAGAGTGTAGATGGAGAATTATGAGGGAAGAGGAAATGGGACTGAAATATTGTTTAATGTAAATTTAAGTGCAAGACAAAAATAGGACTCCCGTTAGTTTGACCTGTAAATGTCTTTTCCCAGAGGGTTGAGGACAAACAGGAAAAAGATGGTTTCTGTAGCCAGTAGTCTCTGTTCAGTTTTGGGGGAGTTTCAGCGCAGTCTCCAGTCACAAAACAAAGAGTGCCACAATTAACACTAATTGGTACCTTCCTTGATGTTTTGGCCCGAGAGAATGGACTGTCCCTTGCCTCCCTGGAGGCAGTCACTCCAGGTCAGAGGAAGAGGCCCATGAGGATGTCACATGGCTCACAGGACCTTTGTGCCAACTGGAATCTCGAATCAAACCAAATTCTCTGTGTTAGGGCTACCTGCTTTGTATGGGATCTCTTTCCCTGAGTGGCTGAATTTCTGAAAGGAGTAAACACAGGCAGACGTAACCCCTGTGCACACAATGAGCCTTAAAGTCATTTGCTCAATTCTTGCTAATCAAAAACTTCTGCTCTCACATTTTCTTTTCTTTTGGTGACCGAAGTGGAGCTTCATGTGCCTTCACGTGGGAGTTAAGTGGGTTAAGAGGCTGCTTTGTTTGTGGCAGCTCTCATGTGGAAAGAGCCCAATGCAAAATGCTGGGGCTTGGCAGGAAAGTGCCAATTAAAGACAGCAGTGCAGAAGCATATTGTCTGAGCTGAAAATGCTTGAATCTGAGGCTCTAACAACTGTCATATGCAAAGGAAAGAACAAGGAATTATTAAATTTAATGCTGATCTGAAGCAGCTGGTGCTTTCCCTGTTTCAGATGTTTGTTCTTGCGCAGTATGGGCAAGGAGTTTGTTCCCTCTCTCACAGGTGAGGGATACAGGAGCCTTTGCCGCAGTGGGATCAGCATTCAGAAGCTGGATGCTTGGGCTTCACCTTGCTTTCATCTCTGTTACTTGTCCTTGTGTTAGCAGCAGTCCAGCCTTCTCCTTAGCACTGCACAAGTCTGTTCAGGTGACATGTGTAAGAAATGTTAAGTGCCATGGGATGGCAAGGGAGAGATGCAGCACTACATCAGGTCAAGTGAATTTTTCTCCCTCTCAGCCACATGAGTAGTGAAGTTAGGACTGCCCATAAAGGAAACGTGGTGTTCCAAGTCTGTGTGGAAGTGTTCTCAGTTCTAGGGCAGCAACGCAAGGACAGCCAGGCTTTGATGCAGCTACATCAGATGTCATGGCAATTGCATCATCATACTTGTCATTCATACATGAATACATTTCTCCTTGAAGCATTTGTCCCTCACATCCTGAGCAGACATTGTGCAAAAGGGCCCTGAAGAAAAAAAATAGCAAGTCATTCAGGTACAGTCAGTGTGTCTACTGAAATGAAGTGTCCCTCCTAATCCATGTCTCTGCTTCCCACTAGTTTTGTTCTGTTGATGTGTTTTTGTTTCAAAGAGCAGCGTTGGGAAATGGAATGTAGCAGGCAATAGTGTACTTTGGAGGTGGACTGAGAAGAGAGATACGTGTTGCTTTGCTAGGAACAGTATCCTCTTGAGAGACAGTTGTTCCTGCTTTTGTACACTGGTCCTGCCTGTGCTGGAGACCCATGTTCAAGAGAGGTAAACAGATGCAGATGGTTTAAAAATGAGAGCATAGTGAGAAGTACTTTAATTTAGGCGAGTTATATATAAGAGTAATGCCAAATGCCTGCTGTTAAACCACTGGTAGTGTAGTCCTTGGCAAGCACTCACTTGGGGTGGTAGCAGCTCCTCCAGTTCCCTTTATTTAGAGTCCTTAGTGCATCTTGGGATGAATCCCTGAGGGCTGATTTAAATAGCATAATCATAACCTAACAAAAACTTTGTAGAGGGTGAAGTGTCCATGGAGATTGGATTCCATCTGGAAACTTGGATCTGGTTGCCCTTGAGATATCCCAATATGCCTTTATGGTGAGTTTCTATTGAGGACTGTCAGAGGCAGTGGACGTGTAGGTCTGTCATAGGTGGTGCTACAGCTCATGTGCATTTATGTCCCTGTGAAGGCTGATGGACTGTGCAATATAATCAAGAGCCTCCTCTGAGCAGAATTAAAGAATATTGAGATGCTGGGAGGCTCTAAAGGCTTAAAAAATACTATAATCCATGAAAGGCTAATGTTCTACTAGAGAAAGCAGGATGAGATGTGCAATATAGTGTGTGGTAAGTGATGGAGTGCACTACTATATGCAGTTGCAATTAAATTTAAGAAACCTAAAGGGTGAGAATTGGAACAGTGCATTCACTGCCCACTTTAAAAAAGTTTGAAGAAAACCTGCCAGTTACAATGTATTTTAGGCTTCTTTACCTAATGAAAATGAGGCTTATGTGATCTGTCTGCTTACATTCATCTGTCAGGCTAGCCCCCTCTTTGTTCCTTCTCAACACAGAGGGAGGAGGAAAGAATCTCAAGTTTCATGAGGAGTGGAGGGGAAAAATAATCATTGCCAGCCTCAGGGAAAGGCAGGATGGTTTGGCATGGTGTGGTTCCTTTGGCAGTAGTCTGCCAGTTAATCTGTATATGTGTACAGCTCTGGACTACTTGCACCTGCTGCCTGTGTTTCTTTAGATGGGAGTATTACAGGACACACAAAGGAAGGCATAGATGCCAGAAAGGGCGAATTAGAGGGATAAGGAGCACAGGTCTGTATGAAACCAGGTATTGTTAATGCTTGCTTCTCAGGGAGCAATTAGGTTATCCTAGAGGCATAAACTGTTCTAAAACTCTGCAAGGAGCCAAGGAAACACTCATATAATAACAGGGAAAAAAAGTCAGAACTGATTAAATGACAGAGAAATTTATCTTTGTGCAGAGACAGTGCCTGTTTTATAATAAAAATATGAAGAAACATTGTTTGGGAAAGACTCTGTCTACAGTTTGTTAATTTCACATTGAGGAAGATCTTGAGTTTCATGGAGTTATACCAGAAGTCTTGCAACTTATTTTCTGTGCAACTTTTAGCTGGGGTGGAAGTTCTTAAAAAAACAAACCAAGTACATCTCAGAACACTTCTTTATGGAGCTTTAGACTGCCAGTGACCCTAAAATCACCAGAAGTAAGAATCTATCAAAACAAAGGCAAACACCCAGCTATATCAGAAGGCAGTACTGAGAGATTTCCAAGGTAAATGCCTCTTTATAGTAACACTGAACAGAGTGAATTCACAACAACATGTCATACACAATTATTGATTTCTTACTGCAGCTGGTTGCACTGATGAAACACTAATGATTCATCAAACTTAGAACTATTTCAGTTTATATCTCATTTTTTTGTTTAAAGTGCAATGTGATTGTATTTCAGGAGCAGAACGGGATCTAGACTTTCCAAGACAATTTTGCCTGTAGTTCTAGCAGATTCAGGTGAAATGGAACAGTGACGACCCTACCCTGTCATCAGCCTCTGTTAGGAGACTGCAGAACGAGAGAAATGCAAATGACTGCAGGGAGTCCTAGTTGCAAAACTGAAGTAGGGAGGGAGAGCACTCAGGTTAGGGGCTGTCCCTCCACTGAGTACACATGGATAGTCATGTGGGGGCTGGAAAACCACAGCAGGTGAAGCAGAGCTGTTGTGTCTCTTCCTTGGGTAGTACCTAGCCATTTAGGACTCTCAGATTAGCTACTGCCTGGGCGGTGAAAACCATGGTAATTTCTAAAGCTGGTTTGTAATCTCCTGCTCTCAGTTTACACAGAGCTGGCATCCTTTTAAGAACTAATACCCCCAGCTTTCTCTTGACATCTGTGCAATCTGTTCCACTTTTTACATTCGACCTATGTTGGTTCTTGTATGCATAAGCAGCAGTTACAAACCACTCTGGAACCTGATTGCAAAAAAAAAAAACATATTACCAAATTGCCTATTATTCGGAAGGAGCTTGCCTAAAGGCTTTCTTATGCCAAAACTGTGAGCTATGACAAATATTATTTTGAGAAGCTGAAAAGGAACCATTTTTTTCCCCGCATTTTTTTCCTTTGCTGTTCCCAACAAGTATGAACAGTTCACAATCTTCCACTCACCACCTGCTATCTACAACCAACACGGGAGAAGCAGCCGTAATCTTACAGAAAGTGGTGGTCAAACGTGTCTGGGTGAAGAGGCTATGCACTGGGAATTTGTTCGCTGTTATTCCAACGCATTCCATGTGGGAGAAAGAATTAGTTACTTTTAAATGCAGCTTTTAAACTAAAACAGCACAAAGCACGGCTTCCCTCAAGAGGGACTCGTTAAAGGAGGGGGCTATACAGTGACAGGCAGGTTCAGGCTTCTTTCCATAGGCAGCACTCAGCCCCCAGCCTCTGTCTTCTTACCCAGCGTCGGGAATTCCTCTCGGAACATTGCAACCTCTCACAGGCTAGCCCGCCAGCCAGGGGCACTGTACCCCCTGAAGCCTTCTGCAGAGGCGGATCCGCCGGGGCTCGGGGTGGAGCCTGTCCTGGCTCCAGCCGCTGCCGCAGCAAACCGCCGCCCAGCGGCCCCTCAGCACCAACGGTTCCCGCCGAGCGGGCCGCGTCGCTATGACGACCAGGCCCGCCCCTAACGGCCACCGCGGGCGAGGCGTGGAGATGTTGCGCATGCGCACTACGCACACTGACCTCACCGCCGTCCGGCTGAGGGGCTTCCCCCCACCTACCATAGAGAACCGCGGGAGGCGCATTCTCTCCAGCTTTCGCCCCTCGCTCTATGGTACATGCTAACGGCCGTTTCTGTGCACGCTTCTGGCGCATGCGTACTGCCGGTCCGGGAGCCTTCTAGAGGCGCGGGGCGGTGACGCGCCTCTGTGAAGGGGGGGGTGGAAGGTGGCGCATGCGCGCTGGCTCCCATTCTTCCCGTGGCAGCGGGGCGGGCGCAGCCATGCAGCGCAGCGGGCGCCGCCGCCGGCACTGACCCCGCCGTCCGGCCCCCGCCCCGCCGCTACCTCCCGCGACGCGCCCGGCAGGTAACGCCTGCGCCGGCACTGCGCCGAGCGGGGAAGGCCGTGACACCAAGGGGCGGTGGCAGCGGGGGATGGGGAGAAGCGCGACCAGGGGCTTTGTGTGGTGCTACTGCTGGGTGACGGCGGGGAGAGCTGCCGTGAGGGGGCGGGGCGGGTACCGCTGGGGCCGTCCCGCTCGCGGCACCGGGGCGGGAGTGCAGTTCTGGGTTGTCAGGCGGTGCGGTCTGTTGGAGGGGAGGACGGGGACGGTTTGTCGGCGTAACGGCTGCTGCGAGAGCTAGGGGCTGCAGGGGCCTAACGGCGGGTGCGGAGGCGCCCCTCGGCGTCCCCGCCCCTGGGGGCCAGCGCCTGGGGCGGCCCACGGGCTCTGCGAGGGTCCGCGAGCCGCAGGAGGCACTGACTCTGCTTCCCCTCGGGCATCACAACGGAGCGGGCTGTTCTGCGGTTACGGCTTGGGGCTGTGCCACCCGGCGGGAGCGGAGCCACCGAGCACCGGCCGTACGGGTGCGGGAGACGCGGCTGTACGCGGGCTCTCGCAGGGCAGAGGCCGCTTGCGAGACTCTCCCCTGGCGCAAGCGCTGGTTTGTACGGGGCGGTGAAGTGCAGCCGTGTTGCGCGCACTTAGCAGAGAAGGACCGCGATAACGCCTTAAGGCTGCTGTATTATTAAAGCCATCTTGCGATTTGGGCGGATTCCGCTCCTGCATTTGGCCCTTTGTGCACGTGTCGTGCTTTACTTCATTTATTTCTATCACAATTTGTAGGTTGGCTGAGGGCTGGAGACTTGTGCCTGTGCAGAGAGGTGCATTGATCATTACACAAATTCTACAGAAAAATCTTCGGAGAGATACTAGGTTAGAGCGAATAAAATGTAGTTATTTGTGGGTGTGTTTGTGTAGGCCTATGTGGGCTGTGTTAAAGGTATTTTCAACGTATATGTCTGGCATGTTCCAGGACAGTGTTGGTAGGACAGATGTGGCCTCCGTTGCCAGTGCTTATGCCGGCATGTAGGGCAAATATATTGGAATCTGTTTTGCTGCTGAGTAGTGCAGAATGTTTTCTCTGCCTCTCTGTTGTGTGGTCCATTTGATGGCACGTAGGTGCTTTTGAAGACAAACCAAAGTATTGTCTCTTGATACTTGCTGTTATAAATACACTATTTAGATCAGTAGTTCTCCCATTGGATCTTACAGAGTCATTAGAACTGCAAGTATTTCCTGCTGTGTGGTATTCTGAACTGGGTTTAAGAGGTTTGCAACTGCAGAAGGATCTGCAACTGGGTCTGTTTGAGAACTTGCAATGGTGGTGAGCTTTTGCTTGAACAAAGGACTACACCAAATGCAGGATGGAACTGCAATAGTGTCATCTCTTCATTATCGTGGCAGTATAGCTTACTGTGTGGAACAAGCCTTTGTGCTGCAGTCCTGGGCTTGGCAAAGTCTGGCTTTTGCTTGTTTTCTCTGTTGAACTCTGTCATTGGGACTGAAGCCTGGAAGTTATGAGAGGGACAGAATAACAACTTATGGCATCTCCACAGGTGATCCTCTGTTTCATAGTTACACTTGTTTTATTTTACTGAAAAATTGCCGCAAATGTAAATTGACTTCTGTTTTTCACGCTGATGTCTGCAGCATTCTTTTGAAGTCCTTGGTATTGATCAGACAGCTTCAAAAGTTTCTGTTTCAAGAAAAGAGACTTTATAAAGTTAAAAATTTTGGCCTTAACTTTGCTTGGCTGATAACATACAGTACTAAAAGTGAGACAGCAGCACGTTTGTGAGGTGGGAATGTTTCTCAAGTTCCCATGACATTCCCCAGAAGGACAGTTGCAGAGAGTGCCTGTGATTGAATGAGGTAGTTCTCCAGTCACCTTTGAAGTTCAATAGGAATCTTAAATCTGAGCTGCAATCTGTTCTACAAAAAGCAGATATTGAAACATCAAAACTCAACTTAAAAAGTATATACTTTGCTCTGTATGTTCATCAGTCTTTTCCTATTTGTGAGGCAGTTTGGTCAAGGCTGTTGGTTGTTAGATGATGAGGTGACAGGAAGACTGGCCACTTCTAAAATGATCTACAGCATAAGGATCTTGTCCTCAATAACGTTTTTAGAGGTACATTGTAATGTGTTCCAAGAAGCGTTAAAGATACTGGACGTGAAATGTTCAGGTGGACAAAGTAATGAGCTCCCCTGCATGTACCTCCCCCTTTCAACATACATGCAGATTTTTGTGAGTAGTGTGGCTTTGAAGCTTGTGGACTGCCATTATGAGCACCCTTCTGGCCTCAGATGACTTTGGATCCAGGCTCATGTGTCATCCTCAGTCTCTCATTATATCTGTCCTTGCCTAGACTAGGGTTGGAAATCTTGTTGGCATGGCTCTGGATTGGTCTTGCTGCTGTTAACACCTCCTAGGTTGACAGTTGTAGCTGAAGCTTTCTCCTGGATCCTGATAGTGCCACTGCACCCTCAAACAGCTTGCCAGGGCAGTAAAAAATACTGGCAAGTATATAAAGTTCTCTCAGCTGAGTGAATAAAAAAAGTCTGGGTTTTGTCTATTATTTTTTTTCAGACTGGAACTTCAGTTTATTGTAAGCAGTCACTGTGAAGGAGAGGGTTTGCTTCTGCCCTCGATGAAGGGTTGGTGTTTGTGGCAGTGATGTGCAGAGCAGCCTTAGCTTTACTGCACTGTTTAGTGGTGTATGCCTCACATAGCTCCTTGCTTCTTTTTCATCAATCTGCAGAGTGTTGAAGTATGTATTGTGCATTTCTTCAGAGCTCCCTCAGTGTTTCAGGTATTGTGTATTGGACCAAATTGTTACCAATCCTCAATGCTGAAAGCATGTTGTGAGCTAGTTAAAAGCTTTGTGTGGTGGGATACTGAGCAGCTAAATGCTCACAAATTCCTTGGCATTCTCTGCTGGGCTGGTGTCTTGCTCTGTCATAAACATAAGAGATCTTTCTTCTCCCTTTGGCAGCTCTAGAACTCCTGTGCAAAAAAACCTAACCCAGAACACCTGCCCTGCCAAACAAGAACGAACCCCTCAAACAACAAAACCCAAATAAATAAAACTAAAAGAACAACTCACCCCATATCCAGATAAAATCAGTAGAGTTATAACTGTTCAAATTATAGGAGGGTAATGACTGGGTTTTGTGATCTGAGAGACTGCAAGGGCCCTCCAAGAGATATGATCTCATTTCATGGTGAGTCCTTGAGTTCATCTACTTTCCTGTTCCGTCACCAATCAAATCTCTGCCTGTTTGGCTCCTCGAGGAGGAAGAAGTCCATTCTGTATTCAGAAACAGTATGCAAAGTAGGAGCGGCAAGATTAGTTGATAGAAAAGTGTCATCATCATTAATTTATTGGAAGTGAGTGGGCAGATTTAAAAAAAAAAAATCTCTGAATTTCTTTTCCCCACCAGCAAAACAACAGGCTAAACAGCCTAACCAGGCCAGGCCCTGCTGCACTGTTCATGCTTCAGACTTTGCATATAGGTGCTTTAGATTCCAAGATACTTCAGAAAGCCAAATTGAACCAACAGTGATTTGCTGAGACAAGGATCTGCTCAAACTCCACTTGGATTCTGACTTGTATTTTGAAGTGCTGAGCAGAAGGGAGGAAGGACTCATAGCTATGTCTCTGCTTGTTACATTGCAGGTGGTTTCTTACCCCAGCAGACTCTTTACTGCCACTTGAGTTAAGGTCAATCAAAACCCCTTTACCTTCTCATTGTTCTGTGCTCTCTCCACCCACCTTTTAAGAACTCCTAAGTGTGGTGGTGACTTCTTGCAGTCCCTTGCTGCTTGTGTTGGGGCATGTCTTTAACCGTTCGCTTCCATGCAGTTGGTAAATACCAGGCTGAATAGAATCTGCTTATGCCTGAGCATAGAGGTTAGCCCTCCTTCCCTGATGTGGAGTTGAACTGGTCCTAGGTATTGGATTCTGCTGTACATTGTCAGCATTTGAAATCCAGCTGCAGCTGAGAATTGTTCTGCCCTTGGCCAACAATTTCCACAAGGATTTTTCAGTCCTGAAGAATAGGAGTAGGCAAAGAGACCTAGTTTGTCATGCAGACAAGCTTGTGTTTGGAATCACAGGAGAAGAGATGGACATTAGCTGTAAGTATGAGGAGAGACCAAGAAAATAAACCTTTTCCAAGACTCTTGACTTACAGATTGCTGCTGTTGTGTCCCACAGCCAGACTGTTACAGGCTCTTATAGGTTCCTGCATCAGCTTGGCATATCTGATTGGTTTTCCTATCAGCAACATCTTAAAATAACTTGTCAGAAGCACATGTACAAGTCATTATATTAGAATCAGAGATGCTTTTGTTTATGGCTGTAGTATCTGCTTACCTGCCTGAGGTTCTCTGAGTGAACTTCCTTTAGGCGTAGAGTGTTTTTCCTTTCTTTACTCCTACACCACCCATATTTTGTTAAGATTGTCTAAAATACATGCGTGTGTTTTGAGAAGTGTGGGGTGCAGAGGGAAGAAATCCTTCTGAAACTTGCTTAGTTGGACACAGTGTTCCTAGAGGGCTTGTACCAAGGTAGTATGTTCTTGTGTATAATTTTTTTCCATTCCAATATGTCATTTTACTATTAGCACTTATCTCTCCAGTACTTTTTAACAGAGTAGTTCTGGCTTGTACTTTTACACAAAAACACACCTGCTGCTTCTGTGCCACATCAATAAGGACAGCAAGATCCTGGAGGATTTGTTTAGTGTGGAGTTTATATGAAACCCATTCATCTTTTCAAAACTACATTATCCTGATCTTGTGCCATCATGTGGTGGTATGACTTTTTTTTTTTTTCTTCCTAAAGGTGTTATCTTGCCCTCAGTTTCCACTGCCAATGGAGATCTGCTTTGCAGTAGCTCTGGGGAAAGGCACTGAATTTCTACCCTATTCTTGCCTGTAAAACAGAGGGTTCTTGGTATTCTTCCATCTTTTTCTTCAACTGATGTACATCAAGAGATTCTTTGCACCTTCAGGACCAGCTAAATTAGTGCTTGTAGCCTAAGGGACTTCACCTATTGCAATACAAGTAGAAGTCACTTGACCTACAAGCAGTCTGGTGTGTGATAGCCACCCTGCTCTAATTGTCAGTAGTGTTCTACTTCCAAACTTATGAAGCATTTTACCCACGTAAGGTTTCCCGGTGATGCAGTATTGGTGCTGGATTGTGGAGGAGTGGGTTAGGGAAATGTTGTCATGCACTCCTTGTTGCAGCCCCCCCCAGGAAGGGGGCTGGATGCTACCTACATTCTTCTGGGATGCATCACCACAGCCCCTCGGGGGGCTTTTGCCTCCTTGGCTCTGACAGCTTGCAGGGGAAAGCTGGAAGTTATTGAAAGGCAGCACTGTATGGTTTGTTTGCCAGGGTCCCACAGATGTCAGAACTGGAGTCTACAGACCCTCAGGTAAGGTTAGATCTCCAGAATGAGGGAGAGAAAGGGTATTGTTGTACACACAAACCCACAACTTAGGTACCATTCACAGAGTAATATATGTCATAAGGATATATTTTTGAGGTCTTTTCCTCCCCTGTGGTGCAGCAGGCCTCTAATGAGCTGCTTGTAGTGTGATACTGTTAGCCATGAGCTAAGATGGAGTTGCACAGAGCAGCTTCTAGCATCACAGAATTTTGATTTGCATCTTGGCACTCAAAAAAGGAGACCTTGAAAGATCATTCTAGACTTGTCCTTGGTCTCAAAACCAAACTAATTTCAGAGAGGGGTTGTATTAGGAAAACAAAGGATGCTTCAAGTCATCTAATTTTCTGCCCTACTCTTGAAGGGTTACTTCCATTCTACAAAGTGGTTCCATTAGCATAGGGTACTGGGGTCACATTGAGGTGACCTGCAAGTTGCAGTTTCATTACTGCCAAGATTTTTTAAATATTTGATGCCTTCAAATCAGTATCTCTGTATGAGGTGTTCCGTTACTGAGGCAGCAATGCAGATCTTTAGCAGAGGTATAAGTGTTCCTGTTATCTGAAGCTTATCTTTCATCTTACCCAGGGTACAGTAAAGCAACTTTCACAGCTAGCATCTGTCCTAGAAGGATTGTGTAGAGGCTAGAAGGCCTTAAGATGGTTTAAACCCTGGAAATCTTTTAGCTGTCTTCGTTCTGGAAATCTGCCTCAGTTTATTTCATGGCAGTGAAGTTCTGCCGTGATGCAGATCTATTGCCATCTGTACTTTTAAACTTGGACTCATTAACAGACTCCAAGCAAGTTTGAAGAATAGCTAATAGTTAGCAGGGTCATAGCAAGCCTTCACCCAGATGCAGCATTTCTGAACGTGAACTGCTCATAGCAGTTAGTTTCACAAATGCTTCCTTTAGTGTGCCAGGTGCTGTGGGAAGAAGAGACCTTCCTTCATGCTTCAGGCAAGGAAGCTGCATCCAGATGGGCAGTGTTTAGCTTATCAGCAAGGCAGTATGGCACAAGTTCTAGAGGTGTGGTGACTACTCTTACAGTTGAAGTTACTGTATAGGTGTGGAAGGAGTCTCTGCATGGGCTGTCCTGTCCTGCCAACTAATTAGAAAAGCATGAGTTGTCAGGCTGGAAATCTAAGATAACTATCTTTGGATTAGGGGGAGGCTCAACTAAAAGGAAGCACTAATTACTGATTTAAAACAATCACAGTGATTGTGCAATGTTAGACACTAGGGAAACATTATTACCTATTTATGAAGACAAGTGAAGAAGGAGGAGAGCCCATCTGTCAGTTGCTGGCTGGGTGTCTCCTGCAAAACTGCCTTTGGCTCCAGAAAAAAAATTACTTTCTTCTTCAAGTAGGACACTTGTCACTTCGTTGTCTCAGAGGGTTTGAAACGGCAGAGTATTTTGAGGTTGGAAACTGTCAATACTGTTTGCTTTGTCTACTGCTACTTGCACATGGAGGGAGGAGTAGGCTTGATTGCGAATGTCATGCTTTATGAAGATCTGATACCAAATCCCCTCTGAACAGGGGATAGCTGTACTGGCTGAAGCAGAAATAAAGAACAAGTGGATAGAGGGCTGAAAGTTTCTACCATACCTGCAGCTTGACACTGCCTTGCTGGTGAGATGTCTCCATTTGGCCGTTGCAATATGTCATTTCTAGGTGCTGTTCTAATTGCTCTGAACTTCTTGCCCAAGAGGGCTTGGCTGGCATAACCCTTAGTTAAGTACTTACACTGCCCACCTTACAGTAGTGGTGAACTGCTGCAGCTTTGACACCTGGTAGCTTTTATACTTGAAAAATTGCTGCATTTGGCAAGGGTGGAGATGTCCTGAAGGAAGAGAGGAGCTCTTTGTTGTGGAAAGTCAAGGTTCAAGTAAATGTCTGTCTAGTATATCTTAAACTAATTTTAAGCTGAAGTTTATATGCAGTTAGGTCCTGAGGCTTGTTGCTACAAGTGTTGCTGTGGTATTTCTACAACTGCTAGGCTGCAGCTAACCATGTACAAAAAAAAACCCCAAAGACTCCAAAGAAGTGTTGTCATGTTTACAAGCTGTTTACAACTTTTAAACTTACTGGCTTGAAGGCACAGAGGTGGCTTCAGGCAAGTGACTAGAAGGACCTGGTTATTAACTGGCATCAGCTCTTGCCTGCAGTGATTGCGAGTAGCAGAGATACTTTGTCCCTCTGCAAGGTTGTGTCTCGAGTGAGCAGTTGACTGAGGAGGTTGTGGACTGCATGGATTTGACGAAAGGTGATAGTGGTGAGACTTGACAAAGATGATAATCGGATAATAAGAAGTGGAAGACAGTGAGATATATTTTTCAAAGTTAAGTTGGAAGAGCTCCCAAGTATAGACAAGCCTTCAAGGGAGTAGCATTGTGTTCTTTACATGCTTCATGTTTCCTTCCCCATTGCCAACAGGAAGATCTAAAATTTCCTGTAAAGTTACCCTAAGATTAAGCCTTGCTTCAGAAATGTAGTTTTACTTAGTCTGGGGTCAGTGGGGTTCTTCTAAGGACTTAGAGTTAATTTGCTTATGAGTACCTAGTTTATTGTTGCCCCAGCATCTTAAGTAACAACTGTTTCCTTATTTCCCTTTGGATTGACTTGTTCAACATGCTGAGCCAGTTGCTTTGCTGTGAATTGTACCAGATTTCATGATGTTATGGTGGCAGTATCTAGACTGAGTAACTTGGTGCTGTTCAGTTTTTATCATCTTTCTCCTATAATTAATCATTTCAAGCTCCAAGCTGGCATGGAACTTAAACCTCTCTAGTGGCTTTTGCTGCATAGCATTTACTGGAAAATTTTACTAAGAGTTCTGCTTTGATGTCTTGTTAGTGAAAGAGGGAACTTCATTTTTGCAGTGACAGAGATGGAGTGATGGTGATAATAGTGTTGGTTTGTTGTGAAGGAAGGAGTTCTCTGTTTCAGTTGTTTTGTTGTAGATGAGAAAATCGACCAAAAACGTGTTGATGTTGTCAGATATATCCTAGCCTGTCCCCCTGAATGCTAGCTACAAGACTAGTAAGGCAGATTGTAGAAAACCTTTCCTTTGCAGCCTATGTTTGCAGTCCTTTTCAAAACCTCCAAAGACAGGACCTGTGTCACAGTGTTGTTAGTTCTGACTTCTACACAAGCAGTCAGTCACACAGGAAGAGATTGTACTCTAAATCCTAGTCTTAATATTGGCTTCTGGCGTCAGCTGCTCAAAACCCATGATGTGTAAATTCTGCAGGAACAGAAGTGGACTGCTGGGGCTAAGACTATGGCTTTTTGTTTTCTAGAGTTTGTGGAGAGCATCTGCCGAGTTGATTTCAAACTTGATGGGATGTAGCAGCCATAAAGCTTTGCTGCCTAGGTTTGTATTTTGTTAGCTTGGGTTTTGTTTTTTTCAGATGGTGGGTTTTTTTTCTCACTTCCTCCTGTGAGGAAGAAGCAAAGGGGGGGAATCAACAGACTTCCTAAGATGTGGAAAAGCTGTTTTCTTTTTGCAATTTTTTTTTTAATCTAGAAGTGCAACTTAAACACCTGTTAGCTAGCAGATGCAAGCCAGCTTGAGAGTTTCCTCTTGGCTTGCTGTTTTCCCCAGGATTGAAAGATATTGCTAGCTCTTCTCTCCTGTATGCATTTGATGATGTACTGTGGATCTTCTTTAGGCTACAGTCCTCAATTTATTGTACAGATCTGTAGTGCATCATGATTTTTATCCTGTGCTTTCCTTCACATGTTTCAAAAATGAGGAACTTGGAGACAAATTTGTTTATATTGGTTTGATTCAAAATTTGTTTCTGTGCCTGTAGGTAGAGACTTACAAACACTTAAATGAAAACCACATAGAAGGAAGACTTGAAATGTTGAATGTTCTTTTCTCATGGCAGTATGGCCAGCTAAAGGTTTCTTGGATCTGTTGGGACTTGTTTATTTGTGAGGTTAATTAAAAAATGTCTATCTGTGGTAACAAGTCATTCACACCCTCCTGTAATCTGAATTTTCAAGTTTTAAAAGAGTTCCCCATTTTCATTTTAAAAATAATTAGGGGACTTTAACTGTGTTCTGTCCCCTTCTGAACATGTGTCCAGCTCCTTAGGGCCAGAAGCTAACGACGTGACTAACTTGATGTGTTTCAGCCAGAAAGTGTTAGCTTCTAAATACTGTTTGTCTGTTCCTTTTGCAATTGCTCTCTGCTAGCGAGTTATCCAGTGAATTGCTGCCCACTGTGTGAAGACCCTTCTGTTAGATACTTAAACTCCTATGTGTAGTGCCTGTGGAAAGGAGCAAGATCAGCCCATGCTAGAAGAGGGCATAACAGGGAGACTTGGGAGAAAACTTCTACACTTTCATAATTGCATGAAGCTACCTTTTGTTTTTTTTTTTCCTGGGCTGCCATGGGTAGCTGAGGGTTGGAAAGATCAGAGCATTGCCTTCCAGAGTTGATGTTAGACTGAAGCAGGTCAGAAACAACTTTAGCAATAAGAAAAGGCATGTCTTCTGGCTTGGAACCTAGGTCTGTATTTTAGAAAGGAAAAGTATTGATTGGGTCATTGTTTAACGATTTTAAGACTTGACATTAAATCATGTTTGAAGTGAAATGGTGAGAGTTTGAGCTGTACAAAGAACAAAGCCTGAGTTGGGGTAGTGGTCACAGATTTTGGGCTACAGGTAACGCCTGCCTGATGAATAAGCAGTGCAGTCAGTGTGGGTGGCTGCATCTGGCAACAGTTGTAGGGTTAGGAAAGCTCAAGATCGGCCTCTGTGCTGCATCTGGATGCTGTGCTTAGTGTGGGTAATGTGGCACTTTGCAAATCTGGCCAGGGAGGATGGAGATGAGAGATAATGAATCATAGAATATTTTGAGTTGGAAGGGACAAGAAATTTCATCCAGTTCCAACTGCTTACTAGACTAAGTTGCTCAAGGCCCTTTCCAGCCAGACTTTGAACATTTCCGGGGTTGAAGCCTTCGTAACTTCTCTGGGCAACTCAGTGCCTATAACTCTCATGGTGAAGAATTTCTTCTTAATGTCTAACCTGAATTTAGCTGCTTCCAGTTTGAAGCCATTGTCCCTCATTCTGTCACTACATGTCTGTGTAAAAAGTCCTTCTCCAACTGTAGGCTTCCTTGAAATACTGGAAAAGTGCTGCAAGGTCTCTGTGGAGCCTTCTCTTCTTTGGAAAGGGTGAAATTGTTTGCCGTGTGAGGTGTGCTTTTGTTTCCAGGCTGGAGACCTTGTGTGCATCTCATGTACTGTCAGGTCCACTTTGTTTTATTAAGACTTTCATGAAGGTCTTATTTGCTGAAACAGAAGGTATTTAGATTTCTTCTCCAGTGCTTCCAATTAATGAACTTGTGCCTCCAGCTTCCTTCCAGTTGTTTATTCAACCAGCTGTCTACTCCACAGCCTTTTCCCTTGCTCTGAGCTTGACCTGCTTTCCTCATGCTGGTGGAAAAAGTAGGGCAGATTTCTAGCTTTGGGTATTATTAGACAGGAAACAAAAAGACACTCTGGATTTTTATCATCCACCTCCTAAAAGTGCTAACCTGTGATGAGCAAGTGCTTCAGGAAGCTGTATGGTGGTGCCAGAAGCCCTGGTCTATGGGAGGGATGGAGGACAGTCCTGAAGTCTGTTCTGTGGCTATCTGGAGAGATTTGTTTGCAGGTGGAGTGAAGAAAAAAAAAGCTGCAGCTAGCTCCCTACCGAAGTCTTTGGACAGCGGAGTTTCTAGGGCTGAGGAATACAGCCAAGCAGCAAACATGTAGTTGTGGGTTGTTCTTGTTTGTTGTTTTTTGTTTGTTTGTTTTATTATTATTATTTTATTTGCACTTAAGCCAAAAGTTTCCTTCAGAGATGACGCTGTGCCTCTAAGTGGCAGCAAACTTTGGTCTTGATTTTCAGAGCATCGCAGGCAAAGCTGGTTGAACTGCCATTAGTCTGCACCAGTGCTGTTTAGTGTAGTTAAGGTGTAACAGAATTAGGGGTGGAAATGGCTTGAGCACCTCCTTCTTGAAAGCTGTTCATCTTACATTCTTGGAGCCTGGTGTTAGTGCCGTATCTTACTGACAAGCTGATGGCATTGATTGCTGAATACCAATAGTCAAAACAACATTCAGACCTCTTCCTGCTTTCACTCATTAAAGCAGATGCATTTTCCTGGTTGATCTGATTAAGGACTTTGTCCCCACATTTGTGGGTAGATGGTGATGGTGGTAACTGCAGTAACACTGGTTAATAATCAGCTGTTACTTAGGTGCCAGATTTAGTTCAGGGAACTGATGGGTAGCTGCTGTTGTAAAGAATAATCAGAGGTTTTTGTCCTGACCTACCTGGTCTGATTCCTTAAAATAGAACTTCAACGCTTTTCGTATCCAGCTTATCACAGCTTTGCAGATGTGTATGAATAACCTATTTTGTGACATGCTTTCAGTCTTTTTTTTTCCTTCAGTCAGAATTTAACCTATAATGCTGTTCTTTTTCATTTCTTTCAGAATGGACTGCTGAATTGGGAATTACTGCAGACTCAACAGGACAGCACTGCTCGTTGCTTCATCTAGTACTAGTTATTTAAATTGGACTTTTAATATCCTGCCAGCTGCTGTTCACACACACATGGTGCATTGTTGCCATTCTCAGAATTGCATCTTTGAAACCCAGACACTCAGTAACCTTCATCGAACAAAACGGCGACCTCCTGCATACGTTCATAGAGGGATTTTTTGGACCTACTGCCCTCTAGCTTTCTCCTTGGTGCTGTATTTCTAAGACACTATGGAGCCCAGTATGGAGTACTGCTTAGCGCAGGTGCTGCAGAAGGATGTCGGGAAGAGACTTCAGGTTGGCCAGGAATTGATAGATTACTTCTCAGATAAACAGAAGTCAGCTGATCTTGAACACGATCAGACCATGCTAGATAAAATGGTTGATGGACTGGCCACTTCCTGGGTAAATTCCAGCAATTATAAGGTAAGCCTTTTCGGGCGGCATGTGATTGCAGTCAGAAGTTTCGATGTCAAGTGCTACTTGATTTAAGTGGAAATTGTATAGTAGGTTTTCTAATATACTGCTTCCTAAACTGATGATTATGCTGAATCAGCAGTCCTTATCTCTTTTTCGTGGTATGATACATGTCAGTATCACGTACATGATACTGAAGACTCAAGGCAGTAATAATTCACTAACTGAAGTTTTAATAAATGGGTTTACACTTACTCTTCATCCTTTGTGATATTCTGCTTTCTTTGTGTACCCTGTTGACTGGTGACATGCTTGATCATTGCAGTAGTTAGCAATGTTGATTATAAACCATTTTTAATAGGGTAGAAAATAAAGCTGCAAACCCCTGCCTGAGCTCAGGAAAGTGTGTGTATATATGTATGTTCAGTTGAATTTGACAGCATTGTAATGACGTGGCAGGAGATGGAACTCTACTGCCTTGTTATCCATGTCATGTTGCTTCGTCTCCTTACAGGTCTCAGTGAGGAAGTCCTGCCACTTAAGTATTGTGGGAGTGGGGAGGGATTACCAGCTGTATCTTGCAAAACTCCTGTTTTGGTCCCTTTTAATAGTGTACTTAAGATGTTAGATGTTATGTGAGACTGTTCCTTTCTGATAAATGCAGAAAAATCTGAGAGTGCAAGTTCTTAGAGCTGGATGTGAAAATCGTTAACTGAGAGTTGTACTGGAGGTTTTTTTCCTTTAGAAGTGAAGGAGAGACTAACTGTATAGGTTGCAAGTGCTCTGGAACTCAACAAACTCAGATTAATTTAAACTATTTTAAAATTTTGATTGAGCAGTGATTGTGATATTGCAGTTGTATTGGTCAGTGTGTTCTGCACAGCTGCGTTTTATCTTTTTTGTCAACAAGCATCTGTGGTAGAAACTGTTTGACATGTAAGAGCGAAAAAACCCTGCAAACCCAACAAACCACCAAACTCAATACAGCCTCAATAGAGGATCCATTCTGGTGGAGCAAGTGAAGAAATCTTAGTTTGCTGTTGTGAATAAGCGCTATATGTATAATTTTCTGAGGGCATTGCATGTTCTTATTCCTTCTGTTCTTGCTAACTTTTTTTTACGGACTTTGCGACTCTCAGTGGGAAAGAAATCCCAGTGCAGTAGACGTGAAGTTGTTGCAAAGTCTGCTGTTTGCATGGATTTGATGAAGTGCTATGGGTTGCAGACCTGTGCAGTGCTTTGCAATTCCAGCATCACACTTAGTTTGCAGAATTTCTTTTAGGATCTCTTCTTCTCTCTCCTCCATCTCACATCCCAGTCTTTTGTCTGTTGAACTGCACACTTAAAATATTCATCATGGCATTAATTCTCCAGTAACACACTGGTGGCACTTCTGTGCTGCAGTGATTCTGTTCCAGAATTCATGCTGCTGAGCTGGCTGTTCATTAATGTGCATGTTCTATAGATAGCACTTTCTGGTTTTATTAAGTTCTAGTAAGCGTAACTGAAACATGTCTCAGATGTCTGGAGTGTGTTTTCTTAAAGAATGAGTATAATGGAGGATGTGAAACCTTGGAGTGAGGCAAGCTGACTGTGAAGGTAATATCCAGCCAAGGCTTAGTGCATCATCATGTGCCTGTCTTTTCCTTTTGTTTTAGTGCTTGGATCTGCATTATTGCTAATGTGCTTCTTGACTTATGGAGTAGGGGTTTGGAAGCTTGTGTCTTTCTGGTAGGAGGGAGAACAGGTTAGCTGGTGTCATCTGATCCAGTTCATGGATTAATCACAGAATTTACCAGTTTGGAAAAGATCTCTAGGATCACTGACTCCAACCTGTCACCTAACCTTTCTAATTAACTAAACTATGGCACTAAGTGCCTCATCCAGCCTCCTTTTAAACACCTCCAGGGATGGTGACTCTGCCACCTCCCTGGGCATCCTGTTCCAGTGGCCGGTCGCTCTTTCCCTCAAGAATTTCTTCCTAACGTTAAGCCTGCCCTGGCACAGTTTGAGACTCTGTCCTCTTCTTCTGTCACTGGGTGCCTGGGAGAAGAGGGCAACCCCTACCTGGCTACAACCTCCTTTCAGACAGCAGTGATGTCTCCCATGATCTTCCTCTTCTCCCGGCTGAACAACCCCAGCTTCCTCAGCTGCTCCTTGTAGGGCTTGTGCTCCAGCCCCCTTACTGGCCTTGTTGCTTTTCTCTGGACACGTTCAAGCATCTAATGTAACAACCCTAAGAGTGAAAGGCCAAGCATCACTAGAATAGCCATCTGGAGAGCTAAACTGCAGTTAGTTGCTCGTGATTGAAGAAACCATTATATCCCCAGGCTGTTTCTCAGCTCACCTTGCTCTGATTTGAGAAGTATTAGCCTAAAATGATGGAGATCATCTGTGTGATCTGGAACTTCCTAACACTTAAGTGATAAAGTGTCTGCTCTCAGAATTAGGCTAGATTTGGGTAACAGACCCATTATCTTGGGAGAACATCCAGTTGATTCGTGGCTCCTGCCTGTCTAGAACTCTTCCAACTAAGCACTTGTTATCACTGAGGAAACATTAGTGAACCAAAGAGGAGTGACATTGCTGAGGCAATCTATTTTGGTTTAAATTAAAAGGAACCCCCGTTGATGATGCAGTTGCTATGCCTTTGCAAGCTGTGTCCCTTACTGGCATACAAGTCTGACCTGTGCAAGTCATGACCATCATTGGCATTTTTAGGCTTTGGTGATTTTTCTTTTTTTTTTTTTTAACATTGTTTCAATTTTAACCTAATTATATTTTATGAAGTCCTTGAGCTCAGCACCAGGACTGGAGACAACTCTTTGCAGTGATGCAGCAAAAAAAGGCAATGATGAACAGGACGGAGGTTCTTCTCTTGGTGCAGAGAGAACTAGCACACTTCTGATAAGACTCAGTGCTCTGAAACTCTTAACAAATGTGCTGGTGAGCTGGTCAGTGATCCTGCTTTGTAACAAACAGCTGCTGTGGGTGCGGAAGGCACTTGGATAGTTCAGGATGCTTTTCAAGTCAAGGCAACATCAGGGGCGTTACATGAAGCAAGCCACAGAGGCCCACTGTGAGGCCTTCTGCATATCTGTGTGTGCCAGAAGCATGCTTGAACTGCAGTCAACAGACATTGCTTGGCTTGTGTTTTCCCAGCATTACCTGTAGGTAGAAGACAGAGGAATGGTGCAGTGAAAAGATGAGTTTTGAGAGCTCTTATTCTTCTCTGGAGCTAAGCTACCTGAGGCAGGCAACTTGTGTATTCATGGGTACTAGGAGTTGGGTTGGGCTAGGGAAGGTCTTGGAGGATGCTGCAGACCAAAGAGGAATCCTGCCTTGGTTCTGTTTCTTGGCTTGTTCTGTGCTGTTTCAAGATAGGGGATCTACTTGACACCATTTCTTCCCCTGCTAAGTAAGAAAGACAGTTATTTTGTGGAGCTTTCCCCAAACAATAAGGCCTGCATTGAGCTGTGTCTTGAGACATGCCAAAACAATGCATTGGTGTCAGGGACTTCAGCATGTTCTCTCAGCTTCACAAACCTATAGCAAGAGAGCTGAAACCTCCAGTAATTCAGTGGTGAACAATCTCACGTTGAGGTGCTTGCGGCAGTGCTTAATAATGCTGCTGTTAAGTACTTGGAAGCTCTTGACTTACCTGTGCTCAATGTGCTTTTCTCAGTACAGACTATGATGTGCTGCTGATGCTTCATTTCGAGGGGTAACATAAAGGGATATATTCAGTCTCATATTTCTAGAGGTGAGCTGAGAGTGTTGAACAGTGACCACCCCCCCTCTTGCCTGTTTTTCCACAACAGATGTCTGGTGTGCCATTGCCCACATCTAGTAGTGGGGATGAGATCTCTTCCCTGTGACGTGTGAGCTCTGCTCTTGAGGTTTACACTGATAGTAGCCCTTGGCATTGCTGGTTTATTTTTGATTAGTAGCACTCAAGAGGGAACTCAGTTTAGATACTTCATAGTGACAAAGCCTTCAAGCAGATCAGGCTCCATCAAATTTGACAGACTATTTGTTTCATATTGCAGAGGGGTAGGAGGAGGAGAGTTTGAAGTGAAACAGGGTGGGAGTTGGCAGTAAGAAACTAGATGGAACTTTTGGGGATTTTTCATCAGCTTTGGCAAATCGTTTTGTGCTGCACTACTCTGGCTGCACAGGCTAGGCTTGCCAGGGAGTGCATCTCATTCTTGCATAGGATGATCCCTTTGCCCCAGTGTGCTTTGATTTGTGTGAGGCTCTATGTCCAGTAGCTTGTACGAGGCTGTGCTTTGCTGTGAAAGGGGATTTAGATTTAGGAGCTGACACGGTCAACAGACTCTGGTGGCTGAGGACACCAGTGAGTGCTCGTAGGTCCAGTCTGTCAGGGTGAGAGGTGAACAGGACTATTCCCGAGTTGCGTTTGTGTCTGCAGGACTTCAGGTGTTATTTGTTTAGCTTCTAGTTGATTTTGTTACTGACAGAGACATCACACTATTTTTTTTTTTATATAATGATATATTGCAGGGATTTTTTATTTCCCCAGGCAAAACTCCTAATAGTGTTAGAGAAAGCAGCTTTCTATTCTGATCTGTTTCTGAATATCAAGTATTACAAGAGCATGCTTTACTGAGCTGAAGAGAAATAAAACTTGCACACATAAATTATCTGGCTTTCTTAAACTCTGTATTAGAGAATTTTTTTTTTTTTGGCCTTGCTAATTGAGGGGTAGAACAGATGGCTCAGGCTTAGTTTAAAGTGGCATCCATTAGAGTTACTTAAGCTGATGAATGGTTGTTCACTAAGCATACATTTGTTCTTTATACCATGTTTATTTTGGTTGAAATTCTGTGGAAGAAATCCTGATTTAAGAAATAATTATCATGTGTGGTTATGGGTTGATATGATAATTTTGTGTGTTTCATTGAGCATTTAATGCACGGGGGAAAAAGGCTTCACCATCTGGACAAGAAAAACAAGATATTTGTAAAGGGTTTCTAGGCAGCTGCTGTTAGCTGGGGCCACATTAGGATCAGTAATACATACATTCATTTAGCAACTTCATCCTTGAAAAACTCTTAACCAGAAAGATGTACTGGTTAGTAAAATTTTTAATTTTGTGTTCAAAATATGAGAGGTAGACTATGGAGGAAGAGTAATATTGGGATCTGGACTTAGGAGTACACTATTTCTTGCATATACCCATATTACAAAAGATACCTTGGCAAAAACTCTTTCTGCCAACTCTTAATAGGAGGACCTATCTAATGAAGTGCTAAAGACTCAGTAGGCTTGAACTGCTTTTATGGAGTGTATCCAATCCTTGGTTTTTAGGCTCCTGTGCTGGCATGCTCATAAAAGGTGGGTTCTCCTGTCTTTTAAATTTAAGGAAGAGCAAAAGTTTGGCTTCTGGGATATCCTGCTTCCTTCGGGCATTGATGTTAAAATCCTAGACCAACTGATAGTGGGTTTTTTGTTGGTATTTTTCCCCCTCTGACTGTAGTAGCTGGTCTTGCCTTCCCAGCACTTACTGCTCTATGTGGCAGTTTGATAGGATGATGGTACAGCTCTAACCTAGCTGGTGTCAGCAGTATGGGAAGTACCATAGAGGGTGTAGTGCAGAATAGGAGATTTGGAGCAGCTGGTCTAGATCAAATTTGGTACCAGCTTCAGTCCTTTGTATTCAGGGCAGGAAAAAAACAAACTGCTGTAGCAAGTCAGCATTTAGAGCTTTCCTGTGGCTCTTTCTTAATGCTTGAAAGGTAATGAGACTGGTTGTAGCAGGAGGAGTTGTCCTTTTCTGGCTGGGGTGGGAAGAACTGTAGTGGAGCCATAATACTGTGTAGTTGGTACATGTACAATATGGATGTGCAAACGCAATTGCGTGAAACAAACTTTGTGAGCCTGAGTGTTACAGACAGAAGTATCTTACAGTTGTTTACCAAGATATTGTGAACCTACATGATTCCAAGGCAGTGTGAATGAAGGACACCCACTACTGTGTGTGTCACAGAGGGTTTATTTTCCTAGGGCACATGCAAGGTGTAATTTGGTATCCCATCTCTATGGCCAGCAGTAGATGGTGAGAGTAGAAAAAAGGGATACAAAGTAAGTAAATGTCTCCCTTGCATATGCTTCTGGTTTGTAGAGGTTTGAGCCTCTGATTATCCTTTTTGACCAAGTTTGTATTACGTTCCCACAGAGTTGTAGTGCTGGGACTGGCTCAGGACAAGAGTGTTTATGGGTGTTTTAGGACTGTTTTCTCTTGGGTGCTTAGTAGTACAGCCGCATTGGCAAAGCTAAACAGACTGTCTGGGACCAAGAGTCTGGTCAGCACATAAGAGATTGAGCCATTGTGGTTACTAAATTGAGAGGATAAAGCTATTCCTTTAATGCTGGTGTAGTGTTTCAGTTGCAGCACTTCAATGCTTGTCACTAGGGTTTATTCAGGGGTCTAACAGAGTTTGCCAGCTCTTGGGGAAACCCTGGGTGCCTTGCTAGTTGAGGGTCACAGCTGATAGATGGGTGGAAAAGGCAGATTATTGGAGATTTATTTCTGTGGGGATAGGGGTGTACTAATGCCTTTGTACAATGCCTCGCTGGGCCTTCTCTAACATGTGTTCTACAGTTCTAGTCTGCAAGGAAAGAATTCAAGCTGGAACAGGTGCAGGGAAGGGCTAGTGTGGTGTTTAGGAGATTGGAGAGCCTGCTTAACCAGAGGAGACTAGAAGTTTGTCTTGTTTAATTTACAGTATGCAGATTGAGAGGGAATATGGCTGCTGTCTATAAATACATCAGAGGGGTGAGCATCAGGGAGGGGAAAGAACTATTAAATCTAAAGGGCAAGGTTAACACAAGAACAAATGGATATACACTGACTGTGAGTAAATTTAGGCTGAATGTGAAATGAAAGTTGCCTGCAGCAAGAACACTGGAAAAATTTTGGAGAAGACTAGATAAGGACAAGACATCTGCTTGGTTTTAGGATAGATCTTGTAACGATTTTGAATAGTTTATGTGCAGCATAGAGTAACAGGATTATGCACAGTGGTAGGGAAAGTTAGTTTCCATTCTTTGGCTCCATGGGGTGGTGGATATGATAGTGTGCCTGAAACTGCTCTAACACTTGAATAAGCATAGATATTTTAAAAAGCATACTGATTTTAGTTTTGAGAAATCCCAAAATTAATTACAGAGATTGTTTATAGTGTGCCTGAGGATCACATGCCTGTTACCTCTGATTTAGAATTAGCAGTCACTTGTGTGTAATCTGGCTCCCCTTATGTTTGATAAGTAGCCGGGTAGGTAGAGGAGAATCTTCATTTTCCCTGTCATAGTGAACCTTGCCCCGAGAATCATTGTCTGAACTGGAGGGTAGCTGCTAGCTAGCATCTTGATGGTTTGTGGTGTTGTTTGTTTGTTTTGTTTTGTTTTTTTCCTGCCGGTCTTTAAAAGGCTTAGTGGAGGTCTGTTGTCCCCTTGATGCTGAAAGAAATGTCAGCCTGCACAGTCCCCCCACCCAAAACCAGTTTGTTGGCTTCTCAGCTAAAAGTATGCACACTCTTCCATGTTGTCTTTGTGGGATATTACTTGAAGTTGTATTGAAAGCCGTTCTTGTCACACCCTTTGAACTTCAGCATGAAAAATGACATACTGACAGTCCCACTGGCAGTGGGATCTAGTTGTCTCTGACTTTGTCTAGTTTTAATTAAGTCATCTTGTAAGCAGAGAAGTTTTATGAAGCCTCATTTCCTTTTGGCTTTTTTCCTATGTAGATTTGCTGGTGTCTAATGGTGTGATCTTCCTCATGCTGATGTCTGTCTTTTAATGGAACCTCTTGTGCTCGCTTACTCTGTGTAGGAGCATAAGATCTTTGAGATCTCTGTTTTCTCTACCATGTTAAGTTGAAGTTTCCTAAAATTGGTTATAGAATTCGGAAGTTAGAGGGAGAAGGAAGAGTATGTGAATGATGGACAAGCATGATGTCTTCCTTAAAACTAACACTTAAAAGGTATTTTTCGTACTAAATACCAGGTATTTTTAAAACTTTAGTATATTTTTAGCTTTAAGTGCATCAATGTTAGTTTTTGGAAAACCAGCACACCAGACTGTGCTGTCTGGTGCAGTGATGCTTTCTGTTTCAGATATGTGATTCTGGCTCTGGTAGCCCTCCTTCTGCAGCAGTTGAATTTTGAGACTGAAAGGTAAGATTTCCTGTGCAGTAGAATTGGCTCATAAGATCATAAGGTAATTCAGATTTAAAGAGTCCTTAGGTCCATTTAGTTCCATCCACCATCTCACTGTTTGCAGTCAGAACCTTAACATTTGTTTCTTGTTTTGTCATAAAGTTTTTTGGCATGTAAGTGATAAATGTCAGTAGCAGAAATGCCTATGTGATTTAGCTCCCATATAAATGCTTTTGGGATGCCAAAGATGACAGTGTAGTAGTTTGGGTTTGCCCTAAAGACATGTGAACTGACTCCTAAGATGAGCCACCCAAACTACCAGTGACTATCTAGTTGAGGCTCAGCGTGATTGGTTTTGTCCTGATACTTGGCTTGCTTTGGAGGTCAGGGTTTCTGGTGACCAGACTTTTATGTATGAGCTTGTATAAAACTACCTCATGTATTTGTATTCCATGTACTGTCTGCTCTGTGGCCATGTCATTAAGAGAGAAGGTGTGGAACACAGTGGAGACATGTAGTCTCTTTTTTTTTTTCCAAGTGAACATTACCTCCCACAAATTGTTCATTACTTTCTTCTAAGATCAGATCTCTTTTTTTCTTAACTAGACAAAACCTGCTATGTTCCTCATTTGGTTTTGCTTTTGTGCCAAATATGAAACTTTAAAACAAAGCAACATTTGAGTATTCAAGAATCAGAGAAAAGGAGTCCTAGTTATCAGAGCGTGGAAAGCAAGACAATTTTTGTAGTGTTGCTGGGAGTTTAGCCAGAGAAAAGAATGTGTAGGATTGGGCCCTGTGTTAAGTGTGAGAATTGATTTTTTTTTTTTTTTTTTTTTTTTTTGAATGCTTGGTATGCTTTTTTCATAGCCAGAAGTAGCTTTCAAGAGAGAAGTTTGTAGGAACAGTGAAAAATCGAGTAGCAGAGCCCCATTCTGGTATATTCTTTGTAGATGACTCTGCTCATAGGGGCAGGATGTGTGCACATGTGCAAAGGCCGGCAGGATTTCTTCTGGGACATGGGAGCATTGAGAGGTTAACAGCCTTGCCAGGATAAGTGTGTTCATGCCAATCAGGTGGTGATTAAGAACCTTATAACAAATGGGAGACCTAAAGCTGCTTCTACTCAGTGTATTTTGAAGTTACATTATTTGTTTAATATTTGCATTTGCTGTGAATTAAATGTTAGAAATCATCTCTTTCTGCTAATCGTCTTAGTTCTTTGTGTGTCTGTTAGAACTGTGTTTCATTAAAACAGGGTGGGTTTTGCCTTGCATTGCTGTGATTCTTCATCTAATGTCAAGTGACATAGTCATGTTGGGTCTAACTGGAAATCTTGTTGCAAACGGAGGCACCACTGCTTAATGCAGTGATGAGGAACAAATGTCTTGCTTTTAACAGTTTAGAAGGACTTCACGTCTCCTTACTGGGAGCTTAAATAAAAGGCATGCCACTTGTTCAGTGCTGCTTAGAGCTGAACATTACAAGCCCTTACTGATGCGTGCTTATCACCAGAGCTGTCTGATGGAGCCAGACCTTTTAAGAACCTGCTTTCTGTGATACCTGTATAAATAGACAACTTCAGCTTTCACACTGAAATAACTACCTGAGTTTTGGAGGGAATCCTGTTCCCAAGCTAATGAGTTGGTCCTGTTGCACAAAGTTACTTTAACTAATACTTTTCAGCAGACAATGCATTTGTGCATGTTCTTTTCCAGTTAGTTATCGTGCTGTGGACAGAATGATCCTTGGGCAGATGCTGGGGTGCACTTGTAGCTTTTAAAATGAAGATCCTGTAGAAAGTAGACTTGCACCTTGTTTAACACAGAGACTTCCAGAGAAGCACTGCAGTGTCACATCCCAAGGAGTAAAGGGTTGCTGTTGATGTGCTGCTGTTGTGTGCTTGGCCTTCCAAAGCAATTTCTCTCACAGTGGCTGAATGTTTTATGGAAAGCTGAAACTACACACAGGTTTTAGGAGGTACCTACTCTTACATGTTGGACTATCTGTTTTCCTTTAGTCTATTTGACTAAAGTTTTTCTTCCAGGCCTGTATGTGTGGCTTTCCTGGTAGTCTGCTATATGCTGCTTCTGACTTCTGTCTTGAAGTCTTGTAAAGTTGTTGCCTGTATAATGTGACTGTGCTGTGACTAAGTCTGTGTGTGAAAGGCTTCACCAGCCCTGGCCTCTATCAAGATCTGAGCTTTCATGTTGCCCTTAAAGAGCTCTGCTGCTGTATTCATGTTGCTTAGATTCAATTGTCTGCATGCGGTTTCATTAGGAATTTCCTATTCTAGTAAGTTATCTTAGAATTAATGAGAAACTTTTCCCATGCAGGAGGGCATGTATGGAGAGACGTGCAGTGGTTTCTTGAAAACTTGCACCTAGAGGGGTTGTCATGAGAGTAGGCACTAAAGAATGGGAAGGCAGGAGTTTGGCACTGTCTTGGGCCAAATGACAGTGTTTTGAAGGTGGGGAGATGAAAACGTGGATGAGCAGAACTGCTAGAGAGATATGGGTATGTAAAAAGGATTTTCCTAGCCAAGATAAAAGGGTAAGAGAACTCCCTTCTCAACAGCAGTGATGTAAGTGGAGCAGAGCTGGAATATGTGGAAAAGCTGCAATAGAAAGGATGTATAATAGCAGGAGGAGGAAGTAGTGAGACTCGTGTGAGAATTTTTAGCTGTTTTGGCCAAATGGGAAAGATTGAATTTTAAGTTTGCCTGAAATACTGCAAGATTAATTACCATGAAAAGTACCTTTCAAGTTCCTAGGCAGGGAGAGAGAGATCTATATTAGGTTCTAATAAGATGAAAAACTAACATTTTTGTTTCTCAGCTGTTTACCCTTTGTTGTGCTATCACTGAAGTATCTGGGGCTGATGATTGATGGCTATCTTGCAGGCATCTTTGAAATAGTTCTCTGGTGGCCATTTTCAGTATGAAGGTAGTGCATGGGAATTGTACCAGAAGTGTGCCCTAGCTGGACCAACACTTGCAAGCAGGAGTTACTCTTCCAGGAGTAGCTCTAGTACAAAACTGAGTTACATGAAAGGTGGTATGAGGGTAGCTTGATGAGTATTTCATCTATGGAAAGCAGGTTTCTCATGATATAGTAGTGAAGTCATCTAGGTCATGTGGGTCTCTTGAGTTCCCCAGTGCTTTCAGCTAACATAAAGGAGGGAAATGAGATGAAGGGAAGGTTGATTTAGAGAGGAGAGCCAGGATTAATTGCTGGAATATGTACTAATTCCTGTGTCAATGCTATATATTTATGTGTGTTCTCTTTTTTTCTAACTAGAATCTAGATTTATCAGTTTTGCAAGAATTAATTTTATGACAGTTTTGATATCTTTGGTCCAGTAACATTGTAATTCCTTTGGACTAGGCATAGAGTGGCTGAGGTGATGATTCTGGTGTTCTCATGCTTCTAGCTAAAGGGGTTCAGTTGGTGCAGCTGCAGTCAAAGATACTGCTCACACATCCAAAGCAAAAGCTGTGCTTTGGGAGTGTGAGATGTACTGAGAAAGTGTGGGGAGCTGTGTCAGTGGCTATATCTCAATGAACTGGTGCAGATGGTGAACTGGCAGTTCAAAAGGCCTGATATAAAGCCCACTGGGGAATCTAACCAAATATGCATGAGCTAGGAGCTTGGTGGAGGAGGGAGATGCTGATCTGAGGAAAGGTGGGCCTGTGGGGAAGGATAAGGGTCAGAGAGATTCTGCTTTCCCTGTAGGAAGAGGTGCTGTAGTGACTTACATGTCAGAGGGGAATAGAGCAGGACAGGTTCTGGTGTGCCATTTCAAATTAGAATGAGGTAAGCACAGGCAAAGAGAAGAGGCTGAGGACAGCGCTTTGATAGTGTGATGTTCATCAGGGTGGAAGATGAGCCAGGAGAAACTTCTGAGAGATCTGTTTATCTTCCTTCTGTTTAATTCACTGACTGGCAGCAGTTGCAGGTTACTAGCATCATCAAGCTGGAGGGATGGAAGTGAATTGTATTACTTGGATTTGTTCTTGGGGAGTCAGAAAAGCATTTGTCGTGACAGCAGCAGTTTCCCTAAGTGAGTGAATGCTAGAAAATAGCTCTGCAGCCAGATTTGGCTGAGCAACAGCTAAACCAAAAAATGCTCTAGAATTTGCCCCTTTTTAATCAGGAAAGGTGTGGTAGGTTTGAGACAATGGGAAATTTGGTACTTAATTAACAGCCGGATCCTGCTGCCATTGAAGTGAGACAAACTCAGATTGACCCTATGTGCTGCACTGTGCTGCTTAAACCATGCCCATGTGCAGGCTTTCCAAAGATGGGACATAATTTTGGATGAACACCACAGCTAACAGGGGGAAGATCTATCTCACTTTTTTAGCAATGAAGAACATTTGAAATAGTCAGAACTTCTTTGCCAGTGCTATTTGTGAGCATGTTTCTAAAGGTTAATTTACATTTGGATTTTGTTTGTTGTGAGAACTTTCTGGGAGACCTTCCTTTGAGGCTGATCTTTAATAATAGATGGTAATTAGGGGTAACTAATCTTGTTCACTCTTTTGGTACAGAAGTTAGAGTATGTGCTAGAAAATTATGATTTTACCACTCCCCCTGTTTGAAGCTTTTGAATCTCTTTTTGATACTTCGAGTGGTTTTAAGGTTAAAAAGAACATTAGTAGTATATTATAGTAATTTAAATATGAATCTACATCAGAAATTTTGGCTCCCAGGCCAGTTACTGTCATTGTGTGAAAATGGCATAGCTGAAAAAGCTGTATACAAAATGGAAGATGGAAGGGGCTCTTTTTCTATTATTTTTTTTTCTTTTTGTGCTGTGGTAGGAATTGATACAAGAACAGCTCAAAGCCTCTGGAGTGCAGCAGTGCCCAACCTGTGGTCTTTGAGCCACGTGGAACTTGGTTTTATTGTGTAGGGAGCCACAGAAGATAGCTTTATGTAGAGGCCTTGCCTGTGAGTTTACATTTGCTCTCTAGAGATTCACGTCCATATTACAAAGTGCTTAGATGTCTGTACATTTCAGAAACTTGAATTACTGCATGTGAATCTTGGGGCAGGAGAGTCCTTTTTTGGCAGATGACAAAAAAAGTGCTTACACCTTTCTGCATTTTACTGTGGTGTGTGCAGTGTTGTGTCGTTAACAAGAAATAAATTGTTGGTCAGAATTTTTAGTTCTGAACTTCATCCTTTATTTGATTTGAAGATCTTAAATTAGATTAAGCCCTACTGCAGTTCCAGAAGAAATGCTTTATTCATAGAAAATAATTGGTTCCAGTGCAGGAGGAACTGGTTGGGCTATCATGAACTCTATTACAGAGAATATCAGATTAACTGACCTAGTGAGCCCTTTCTGCTTCTAAAAATCTGCTATTGGTGCAAATAATGTAGGGTGAAGTAATCATGGGCTTTGCTGGCTGTTTAATGCAGTTTGATGATAGACAGATAACATTTGCTTTCAGTCAGTTTGTTCTTCTCTCGTCCTTGCTGTTTCCTTTGTCCTTCACACATCAGTGGTGTGAGAAGGATGTTCCCTCTGCTTCCAGACAATATCTCTTTTGACATCCTGTATTCTGCTCTTGGTTATTTTGTAAGAAATACAGAATCTTATTTGATTTGAATAGAATCATTATAGGTATAAGTGTCTCAGAAGAGCAGCTGATTAACATTACAGTCTAGATTGTGATTTGGAATTAAGGCCTCAGTCACAAAGGGTTGTCCATGTGTGGAACGTTATTTGCTTGAGTCAATGCTGATTGATCTGTCTGAGGGGGTTTGTCATGATATTTAAAGAGTTACTGTTCTGTAGAAAACCAAAGAGTTGAAAATGAAGGTTTTGAAAGAGTCCATCAACAGATACTTGGTTGTCTCAGGACCTGTAGATGGGTCCAGACTTTTGCAAGAACTTTAGGTGTGTCCTGTTCCTTTGCATTTAGTTGAGTTGTCTGGGGGCAATAGGAATTGAACCTAGATCGGTTTGAAAAGGTTCCTTTGCCACAAGATCATCTTCTCTTTCTTGCTGACAGGTTCAGAGTTCATGTGTGGATATAGTTTTTATCTTTGTGCCTGTTTGATTTGAATCACTGCTCAGTTGCATACCTTTGACATGGATCTTAGTTTTTCCTTTTATCTGGCATCAAAAGATTAAAAGAAAGCTTGAAGCATGTGTTATTAATTTGAATTGCACAACTGATTTTCTCCTGAATGCAGTGACCCCCAACTTTCTGCTGAAAACAAGTTTGCCCACATGCACCAAGAGGCTGCAAGGGGAGAGTTTGGGGCAGATGAATGTTCTGTTCTAAGGCAGCTATAGATCTTGTGGGTTTTATGCTTTTTTGTTAGTAATGAGCGACAAATGGTTTGTCTGCACTGTTAATGGTGAGGCCTCACATTAGTCCTTTTGTAGTTTTCTAGGCCTGGTGGGTCTTGGGCTGTGTGGGTGGCTGAAGGGGCCATATTTGCCTAGAATATTTGGATTGGAGTATATAAAGGACTTCTTTTGTGTAGATAATGCTGTTTGAGGCCTGATGTCTAAAGCTTTCACCAGAAATAGTTTGTGTACAGAACTTCCTAGAAGTCCTGCTTATTAGGAGGAACTCCCTGCCTCTCCCCTGGTCCTGCAAGAGGTGATTCAGAAATATTTAATGTCTGTTTTTTTCTAAGTACTGTAAATAGCTGGATTGGAATTTCACTGCACTTCTGATGGGCATAGCTAGTGTTACACACATCTTGAAAGTCTTTGATGCTAGATCAAAAGAAAATAAAATTATTTTTGAAAGGATTCAGTTAATTAAAAAAAATAATCTAGAGTACTTTTCATCCCAAAGGATCTGGAATTTTTCAGACAAAAAACCCATACTGGCAAAGCCTATCACTGAAGCACAGTGCTCTTACCTGCTTAAACAATCCACTTGACACAAATGTGTTGCTTTAAATATTGATGCAGGGATTTTCAGTGATCAGGCCTTAAGGCAGAGTTCCTAGTTCACAGATAAAGTAGCAAGGTAATCATACAGGGAGAAATAGCAAGGGACTAGTGAATTTTAGTACTCTCGGCCTCTGAGCCACTCACTGGGCTCTGGAAGCTCAGCTTATAGCATATTAAACAGAGTTCCAAAAAAGAGAATGGCTTTCCTCCATGACAGCTCTTACCTGATAGTTGTGCTAAGGGTGGGCCCTGCTAAGTCCTACTGAGTTGTGTCTTTTTCTGTCATGCCAGTCCTTATGGCCATGTGTTCCAGTGGCAGGTTTCTGCCACAAACTCATGGGAGGTAGGTTTCTCTCTGATAGACTTCCATCCTTTACAAGCAGGAGCTTGTTTCAGTTCTTGCTGGTAGTTGGAATTGTGCTATGCTTTCTGATAAAACGTTCTCTGAATTGTGTTAGCAGAAGGTCTCCTTCCTTAAGGCAAATGAAAAAAACCCTCAAAACAAACAAAACCAAAACCCACAAACCGACTATCCACAACAACAAACCCCACAAAACCCACCAAACACCCACTGAACCCCAAGCCAAACAACCCCCCCAAATAACCCAACCAACAATCCAAGACAATCCAATACAGTAGCAAACAAGACTATACACCTTTCCTACTTCCCTTGACTTGAAGTTTTCTTTCCCATTTGGTATTTCTGGAGCTTCAGAAACCAGACCTTATGGGACTTGGGTAGAAAATGCTGCAGGGTACACTTGCAGCATACCTTGCCTCCTTTCTGTCCTTTGAATGGAAAAGTACCCTGAAAATACTGGATACTATCCAAAACAGTGGTAGAGAGGTTCTTCTTTGCTGTCTCCTTCATGTGGAGAAGCTGTACTTTCTTTCGTGTCCCCTGTTTGCTACGCCATTAGGTAGCTTGGCTCCTGGGGGCGCATTGCTGTTGCTCTGTCTGCAGTCTCTGCCCACCACTGGTCTGGCAGCCTGAAGCTTTTGTTTATCAGGCTCGATTAGAGCTTCCTTGGCCTGCTATGATGTGACCAAGCATAAGAACCTAATGTGTGGTTTTGTCACCTGTTTGGAGGGAGAGTTACAGAACCAGCATTAGGAAAATGCTTGTACTAGATATGGTGGGAGGGAGCCCTCCCCTGTCTGATTGGAGTAGGCTGGCTGGCAAGGTGGCTGTAGAGGTGAGAAAATCCTTGCTTTTTTTTTTCATACTTCATTTTTTGCCTTATGTTTCTGTGAAACTGTCATTTCCCCCCCAAATTTCAACAAACTCCTATTGAGGAGTCTACTCTGTGTGGAAGAGAGGTTGGATGGGTTGCTTGCTAGCCTCATCCTTTCAGATATAAGAACACAGACTACTGCATGTGGGTTTTCTGTGTGTCTGAAGATTATGATTACAAGTTGGAGATTGTCTGTCTGGGTTGCTGAACTGCAAGCAGCTGAGAGGGAACTGGGTTTCTGCTCCTGTAAAGGTTTGCTGGGAAAGCAGGTGCCCTTGCAGGGATTAGCTCCAGGGAAAAGGGTGTTTTCTCTCTTGCTTCTATATGCAGGTGCTCTATCTAATGCCACATGCAGATGCTTCTCATCCCAGGTTAACTATATCTTGTTCCACCAGGTCTCAAGGAGGATGTTTAAAGAAAGGAAAAGTGTATTGGCAGGATTCAGTTGCTGGGTCTGGTATATTCACCTCCTTTCTAAAACCCACCAAACTGAAATCACTCAGGAGCCATGGGGAGGGCTGTGTTGTTGCTGAGCTGGTGGCCTTAGCAGCAGTTAATTATAATTATGCCCTCAGTATCTTGGGCTCTTGGGAAATAGCTCGAGGGCAGAGCCTAGCATACTGCATAGAAAAAAAAAAAATCTGTTGTAGAGCTCTTGGCAAACATGCAGTGTTCCCAGTCTAAACTATGAAGGAGCTGTGTGATAGCGTCAGAATAGCAGCCCAGTGTATTTGCAAGGTGGTTCATGAGATGAAGTTTTGGGCATGTTACAAATGCCAGACTGTGTTGTTTGGTGTTTTTTTTCCTTTTTTTTTTTCATATGTCTGTTCTGCTTCCAGTTTTTGCAGGCAAGAGAGACACAGTTCCTACTTGCAGGAGGTTGTGCTTTGCAGTAGAGGAAGCAAGTGCAGACTGACCTGCTTGGAAGTTTCTTGTCCATTTTGTTCATCTGTGTTTAGAGAAAAGCTATAGAGAAAATCTGGAGCATTTGGAGATTGCATGTGACCTTTTAGGAAAACTAACCACAAGCTAGAGTGTATTTTTTAGGGTGGTTTTAAGGTTGATAAGCACTGCAATAATGTGATATGAGCGCTACGTGCTCATGTGTATGATTAGCCTCTGGTAGCCGATCTGTTTTGGTGGTCTTTGCCTATGCATAGATGGAAAAAGTCTCCAAAGGTCACATTTTAAAAGACAGTTTCTCTTTCCAGGTAACTTGGGCTATTTAATATCCTGACTTGTATGGGAAGCTGTGAGTCCGTTTGCAAGGCCTGGGAGCACAAGTTGTGAACCTCATAGCTGGAATACATGGATAAAAAAGGCTCCTGCTTCGTGCAGGAGCTGGGTGAACAGTTACAGGCTAGGGTTCAGCAATTGACTCTACCACTGACCAACAGCGTACAGTGTCCAAGTGCCTAAGACTCCAGAGTCTCTTTTCTTTGGGGAAAGTATTATGCTTACTCAATTGAGGATACTGGTTGTGTAAGCTCATTGTAGTGATTTAACATCTTTGCAGTTGGCTGAGGATGCCTAATTTACATCAGCTTGTTTCTTGCACCTCAAGGGTCAGCAGCTGAGGATGATGTGTGAATGCTTCCTAGCATAGACTTCACCCTGGGGTTTCATTCAGTGGTGTATGTTAACTGGAGGGAAGATACTTTTCATATTTCAGGGTTTAGGAAATTGTGCAAATTCCTTTTTTTGGCATGCTTTAATACAATTTAATTTAAACTTGTCCCTCCTGAGCTAAAACACTACAAGCCTAATACGAATTTTATATTGATTTAGGTGGCCTGGGGACTTTTTTACAAGGTTTAGCTCTTTTAACATTGCATAAATGAGTTGTTTAATTGAGAAAGGGATGATTTTTGTGCTACTCTGGCTTTAGGAGCAGGTCTTGCTGTGGCAAAGCAGCACAACTGAGTCACACAGAGATGGAAACCAGGACAGAGTATGCTGAATGCACAAACACTGATTCCCTTTCATGCGGTGTCCAGCATGTGTGGTCTGTGAAGTTAGATGTATGGGTGATTAGAGAGCTGTTCTGAATACCCAAAAGTTTATTAAAACCTATTGTTTGCTGTTGAATAATGGATGTCACAAGTCTGAGAAATTTTATTTGGTCTTGGGGCAGTTCAGTATGATGGAATCCAAATGTCTTCTTGCATCTTGCTTGCAGCAAGGAGGCAGCTCTTTCATGTTCTCAGAGTACTTCCCTAGCTTGTTCTTCCAAGAAATCTAATGACATGCATGCTTCAGAGTTCTCAAAGCTGGGCTCAAAATAAGTTTTGTCAAGAGGAAAATTCTATTTGTGTTTTAGTTGGGGTCAATGGTGTATATTTAGGGAAAGAAATGATGGATATGATTTGGTTTCAGACACAAGATAGGGAGTCTGAGGTTCATCTTTAGCCTTTCTATGCTTCATGGTTGTACATTAATCTTGAGTTAAGTCAGTGCTTGAAATTTTTAACCAAGGCATCAGCACTACAGAGAAGAGTAACTTCTGTTTGCCAGCATAATTTATGTTTGCAGCTAGTAAGAGTCTATTGTCACTTCACATTCTATTGTTCATAGAGGATGTTTACCAACTAGAAACATAATGTCTTTTGCTGATACTAGAGGAAATTGCAAGTCTTTGTGAGTATTGTGATATAAGGGACTTGAGGAAATAGCCCAAATGCAGTTTCTTCTTCACAGAAGACAGCCAAATGTACCCAGATGTCTTGTCAGACATCCTTTGGAGATTTCACAGCCTCATGAATTAGTCTATTCCAATGACCCTCTGCTTTTCATGCTTAATTTCCTTTCTAGCTAATCTAAGAGGATTTCTCTTTATCCTTCTCTGGGAGGGTATGAGAAAAGTTGATCACCAGCCTTGTTGAAGTCCATGTTAGCAAGATCCCTTCCATGTAGTTTCCACTACAACTATTTAATTGTCTGCCAAATGAGGCAAGTGGTTTGTGCCTTGCTCTGCATAGTATTAGCAGAGCTTTCTCTGTATCTAAAAAAGTCTCTTGCTAGATTCTAAGATAAGGACAGACTGTTCTTTTTATCTCAGGAAGGTACTGAAGAACAGCCACCTCATCAGCCTGCAGACAGATCTGCACAGAGGCAAAGGCCTTGCTTATGCCTCCCTTTTACTGAGGCATCACATACTCTTAGAGATGTAACATCTTGCTTGTGTAATGAATAGCTCCTAAAGGTATCTTCAGCCTTTTTCTGCTATCTTCTCTGGTTTCCAGCTCTAGTTCCACAACAGTCTCATTAACAAAGAGGAGGTGGGGAGAGGGTGGGATGAAGCTTTAAAGGCACTGTCATGGGCAGAGATACTTTTTGTAATCCCAAGAAAGGCACAGCATGTGGCAGGGAAAAGAGCATGCTGGCAGATGGGGTGAATGCAGCTACAGTCATGCCAAGGAGACAGCGGTGTGAAGCTTTCATGCTGTGCCAGACAAGTGGGTCAAAATGTTGATTTGTCACCCTGGGTAGGAACTTATGCTGTGATCATGAATGTGATGATGTGAATTAAAGACATTTCTAGAGAGGGGATCAGTAGAAGATGGTAGAGTTGATCTGTGTACACAAAGATTTTGGCCCTTTGAGACATAGTGTCAGCCTCCTGTGGATGCATGTCTTGCATGTACAACCTGAAAAGCAACAGCAGAGAAGAGAAATGGTCTTGGAAGATTATTCTCTTGGCTGCAACAGAAACATCATGGGCAAGTCAACTAGGCAATAGTTCTTGGTGATCGTTGTGCCCATGAACTCTTAAAGTCATTTGGGATACATGGCAGAAGTGACTGGAGTGTTAATGGTGCCTTGATTCATGACTGTGTAGTATGTCCTATTCGTTGCTTAGTGGAGATACTTTTTTGATATTTCCAGTTAGTTTTGCTGCCCAAAGAGCAGCACATCTGTGTGGGTGCTGAGGCTGAACTTGCAGCATGCTGCTGTATTGACTGAGGCCAGATGAATGCAATGAGAGCTTAAATGAAGCAGGCAGGGGCTTCCTGAACTGCAGTTACATGAGCAGAAAACTGGTCTGGCTTGTGCTCTTCTTGGTGGGGATAGAGAGCTGAAATCTAGTCATCAGTTCTGTCCTGAGCATGAGTCTTGCTGGGCCTGCTTTTTGTGTTTAGTGTGGTTGTGAGGGCAGTTGTGTTCAGGGAGCAGGCGCTCTGGGGGTTTGAGTTCCAAAATCCCCTAGCCATGGTCTATCAGTTTATTATCACCACGGTCTTCTGTGGGACCTCTGTCACGTAAACCTGTCTTTCCTTACCTGTAACCAAACCCAAGAAAACTGAAGGTGTGGAAGGCTGGTTTGTGATAGGACTATGATGGTAGGTGTGAGTATTGGATCTACTTTAACTGACCTTCAGGCTTGTACTGAGCAGGCACGGCCATAAAATCATTAACTCAGGGCTGTTGAAGCAGGATATAATTTGTAGCAAAAACGAGCTACTGTCTTTCAGTCTGTTTTATATGGGCTTAGATCATGAGTTGCCCAGGGCTGAATTAAATTATCTTCTTATGTTACTGCTTGAACCTCTCCCATGCTTTAGCACACTTTGTCCACTGCTGTCATGTCAGGCTCTGGGTAGAGATGGGTTCAGAGAAGCGTCTCTTGTGCTGGGGAATATGACCTGCCTGCAGGACTGGGAGGCAGAGTTGGGAGCCTTACCCTGTCTCTGTTGCAAGTCTTTTTGTGGTGCCCAGAGTGCACTTGTAGTTCACTTCATCTCCTTGCAGAAGCAGTGTAGGCCTAATGCTTTGTTCAGGTAAAAGAACAATAAAATCAGTGCTGCTGTTGGTTAGTGTTGTATCCCTTCCTAAACCTTTTTAAGAAGGGGTTTCAGATTAAGCTCTCAGAGCTGGGAGTAAGAATGCTTTCCAAGGCTATTTTGCTAGGGACCTTTGTGTTTTGTGTTGGGGACAAGTGATAAAAGGGAGATGTTGGTGCTGCTGTATCCTGACTTCTGGTCTTAATTATCTAGTGATCAAGAAAAGTTTTATGCAAAAATAATGCAATAGAATTAATCTGTCCTGCAAAACAGTTTCTGCTATCTCAGGTTATTTAGAGAGTCACTTATACCATTAAAGCATATGGAAAGTCAGTACATAATTGGGCAACTCTTTTAAAGAGTGTGATCTACCTAATAGACTGAAGAAGCTTAGTAGCTAAAAATCTTTCTGAAACTTTTGGTGGGGTTTTGTTGTTGTTTGTGTTGTTGTGGTTGGTGTGTTTTCTTTCCTTTTTCCTCCTTCCTACAGTTTAGGTCATCTTTCAGGTTTGAATTAAATCACAAAAGAAAAATTATGAGAACTGTTTTGTTTCTGGGGAGATAACCAGTTTCAGATTTTGGGCTTGTGCCAGTCTGATGGGTCAGAATCTGGCCTGTAGTATCAAATATGAATTCATTATCTCTTGGCTGATTAAAAAGTCTAGGTACATAAAAACAGTGCAGGACCTGCATATCACTTGCAATTTTCTTTAGAAAAGTAGTTAAGAATCTGTGCTTTGCTTTCATTTTGCTTTGTGTTCGTGGCATCTTTGAAGACAAGATAAAAAAATGTGTATGTGTACTCAAAAAATTTCAAGTCCTTTGAAGGAGAGAGAAGAAATATCTTTAAATGGTCATGTGAGTGTACAAGTAACTCTGCACAGTTTTACATTACCTTTTTTTCTGCGTATATAGATCTTAGGCTGAACTTTGTTTGTAACTGAACTGCATGCTGGCATAGTCCCAATACTGCAGTCAGATGTATATGAAGTAGCAGAATAATACTTCTTTCCAACTTACAGTACTGCTAAACCTCAGCATGACAACTTTATGGTAGTAATAATGCTCTGTAGTTCCAGAAGAGAATATGAAAACTCTAGTGAAAAAGCACTAGGTTGTGTGTCCTGTTTTGCTAGGGTGCAAGAAAGTGCTACTAATCTGGAGGAGGAAAAAGATTGAAGGGCTAGAAGAGACACAGCTGTAGCTGCATCCCCGTGGTGGTGTGCATTTTGTGGAATGTTTAGCAACTGCTCTGTCTCACTTCTACAATGTCGGTACTGAAGGAAAAGCAGCCACTTGAACTTTAACCTTGACCACAAGCAGTGTTAGCAGGAGAACCATGTTGTGTTTCTCAGTGCTATTCTTGAGCTTCACCATATCTTAACTTCTCTTTCTCTAAATTATATTTTCTAGTCTGGCACAGTTACTATCTACGAAATTCAATCTCCTCCCCTTCTAAAACAGGCTGTGCTGTAGAATGTCAGAGGCTTGCCAGCAGCAGTCCTTCTTCCTTCCTAAACAAAGTTGCCGTTGACACAGACTGATAGAGGAATTGTAATTGGAGCCTATCACTGTGTGTGACTTTGAACTTTTTTACTTTTATCGGATGATGTCAACTTAAAGCCACCTAAATAAACCAAAAGTCCAATGCCAATTCTTTGCTGAAAAGAATATGCTGATTCCTGCTATGGCTGGCAATATTTGAACTTGATGTGTGAGTGCTGATCTTGCTGCCTGATCCATGTAATGCATCCTTTCCATTTGCATGAAACCCTGTGGAAGTCCCAAGATTGTCATGGCTAATGTAGCTGGTATCTTTGGTGGCTACAGATTGTTGCCTGGCTATGCTACTGTACCAAGAGAAGGATTAAAAAAAGTCATTAGTTTTGCTAATGCAAAGCATTACTGGTGATGCACAGGCTCTTTAAATCAATTTGTGAGCTGACAGGGTTGCTTCTAACTAGAATATACAAAAAAAAAAAAAACAACCCTATTTCAGTTTCTAATGAACACTCAAAAGTTAATGACAGTGGAGGGCCTGTGTGTTAAGAATCAAGTAAAATAAAATGTGAGGGGCCCGATCTATTTTTGAGCAGTGGAGGAGAGATGGTGTTAAACTAGTTTGTGTTTGGGAAACCCTCTCTGGCTTGATTTTTATTGGTGAGCTGCCTTACACTAAAAGTTAAAAAGCTACTGTGTTGTTTAACTCTGCATGGAATGTGCAGTAGGGCTGGCTGGGAGCAAACAATCCAGCATCTTCTTTATGGCAGTGTGCCATTGTCAGCCTGACATAACCAGTGTTGTGTTTGTCTTGTTTCACAATTCACAAGCTCTCAAGTTTTGGTTCTGAGAGTTCAGAGAGTGCCCATACTTTTCTTTCTGTCTAAAAGATGTTGCTTTAAGACAAAATGTAGTAATAATAGGGCATTTCAGTTTGGAATAGTTGCATCCAAGTCAAGAAACCACTTTTGAAGTTACAGGAGCAGAAAGACTTCTGTACCTTACAACCTGTATGAATAAAGAGAGATGAGATGGTGTAGAACAAAGAGGTTTCATATATGGTAAGGGCACATCTTTAGAGACATTGATGCCTCTGGGTTGTGTATTCCAGTTTGAGCTAGCACCTACTTTAGAAAACTCACTCAAGCCTCCCTTAGAATCTCTTGGAAACATATGTAAAGCCATGTGCACAGAATCAGAGTGGTAGGGATTTGAAGTGACCTCCAGAGATCATCTAGTCCAACCCCAATGCTAAAGCAGATCCACCTAGATCAGGCTGCACAGGAACACATCTGGGCAGGTTTTGAAAATCTCCAAAGGAGACTCTACCTTTGAATCTTCCTGTGATGAGTGACAGCTGAGTCTCTTCCTTGCCAGATTACAAATATTTCTGTTTATTTAACACAGCTAGAAGGAACAACTTGGAAAATTGTTCTCCTTTCTCCTCTGTGGTGAATTGTAACTCCAGTCAAAGAGGTTGCATTTATTCTTCTTCTTGGGAAGAGTAGAGCCTGTCCAGGAGGTACCTCTACCTGGCTGTGTTTTCCCAGGGTGTCAGCTGTTTGTGTACTCTGTGCTGATCTGAGAGGCTTCTTGTGTTACATTTATAAAATGGTTTTGTTCCTCTGCATCTTAAGTTTTTAAGAGCTCCATTTGAGATAGCTAATCTAAGAGCTAATGATTTAGCTGAACATTTAATTAAATCCCTTCTTGTATTAATCCACAAGATTTTGTGGAAGCCTCTAATGTGAGAGATGTTTGTTTATGTAGCTGCAGCACGAACGCATTGATAGCAACTATATGCCTGACTAAATGTTTTTAGAGCTGGAAACAGAAGCCAAAATAGATGTGGTTCATCCCTATGATTTTCCAATTGATTTTCCACTTGTGTTATCAGCTGCTCAGATGTCTTGTTCTTTTTTCCTTTAAGAACATGCTGACTCCTCCAAGCAAAGCAGGATAAAGAATTATCTTCCCATGAGGTGTTTGTGTTGTGGGATTTTTCTTGTTGTTTTTTTTTGTTTGTTTGTTTGTTCCCCACTATGTGAAGTTTCTCCCCAGCTTAACAGCTCTAGAGACCGGAGCTGCAAGAACAGACACCACATGGGTACTGATTCAGCTTAGACTTACCAGTTTCAACCCACTCTTGTGTGTCTAGCTGGATCTTGAACCTGCTATTGCTAGACTGCTTGCCGTGGTTTGCCTGTGGTTGAACTTCCATGGATGCCAGCTGCAGTGAGATTTTGTGGGTTTCCAACAGATCTGTAATGGTCACTGTAACTCTTCTGAGAGAGAAAATGTCCCATGGTGATGGCTGTCACATATATCAGACTTGGAATATCAGAGTAGAATGATATGGGATGTTGTATGTACGGAGTTGTTTTACAGGCAGTTTGTTAGAAAAGTCACAAGTAAGCAGCTGAGCTGCAGCACAAGCGCATAGTGCTTGGTGCACGTGGTGTTCTTCTGGAGCAGTTCTGCAGGCACTTGCAACCTCCAAGTGCCAAGGTGGGGGGAAAAATCTACCCCTGTCTGACTCTGGGTGTCTCATAACTTGGTGGGGAATAGGTACGTTGCCTGAGACTGCAAAACTTTTTTGGGTTTCTGACTTCATGCCATGCACCTATGTTGGCCCCAGGGCGTGCCCTAATTTAGATCCATTGTGTTTCACTATGCTGTCATATAATTGAGTATCTGGCGTCTGTTTTCAGTCTGACAGAGGAAAAGAGATGTTTTATTCTCTTGTGAGAGCTCACAGTGATGCTTCAGCTGTTGCTCCAGATCTCAGTGATGCCAGCCAGAGAGACAAAGGGACAGAAGCATAGGTCAAAAGGAGTTGAGGAGAGGAACGTATTTTGGAAGAAGCAGCTTGTTTTCTGTGTTAAGTGCCTTATGGGATTTAGTTCTGGAGTGTGGGGGAAGTACTGCCCTGAGAATTAACATGGACAGAAACAGAATCTACTTTTTGTTGATGATTGCTGTTTCCTAGTTGAGATAGGTCAAATTCTTGGAAGATACCTGATTGTCAGAAATGAAAAGATGAAAAATGATGCCTGAATTGAGATCTGTGCTAGGAGCTGGTTGTAAAGAGAGCCATAGATGAAGAGCGGCTTATATGTGTTACATATTGGTTAGAGCTCTGAGTTGGCTGGAGCTGCTGAGCCAGCTGTGTGAAGAGGTCTGCTGGGTGTAATGCCTGGGCCAGTTTTGTAACTTCTTAGTCAAATGTCCCTGGCCTGTTGCAGGATGACACAAAGGTGCACAGTGGCTGCTGAGCAGCTTACACCGGGCTTGTGCAGTTAGAGCCAGATCTCATATAGCGTATCTGCTTTCCTGAATGGTCTGGAGAGGCATTTGAAATGTGTTGTCTCTTCTTCAAGACTGATCTATGAAAGAAGATTTTGAGACTTAACTACTGAAGACTTTCCTTTGAATCTTTTGCTTGCCAGTACTGTATGGGTCATTGCAGCTTCATCAGTCCTAAGAGGATTGGATCAGAAGGTGGAGGTCCAGCAGAGAAATGCAGCATGTGCTGATAGATCCTCTATACCTTAAAATGATGCTGCTTAGTCCTAGAGACTGGTTTCATTATGCTTCTCAGCACATTCAACTCTTTCCCTTCATATATCAGGCTCCCACATGGTTCTGAAGTCTCTTAACCTGAGTTTTAATTGTCACAGAAGGTTTTGAAATCATCTCCTCTTGTGATACTGAGCACTGGAAGAGCTGTCCTTGAGTTATGAAGCACTTGTTGAGCCTGTCATATGTAAAACTTGGCTGAAGATCATCAGCATGTGCTGCAAGAGCATATTTGTGGTGTTTGGGTTTGACTTTTTTTTTCTTTAAAAAAACATTTGCTTGGATTCTCTTGTTTCTGGGATGCTATGTTTGCTGCTGGGACAGCAAGTTCTGTCGTAGCCTCATGCACCTGCACCAAGAAGTGATTTTTGTTTGCTGCAAACTTATATTGTCTTATCACCGCAGGTAAGAATGTAAGGAACCTCTTTCTTTTGCTTGCTTCGCTTAAGTGTAGTCTGACTTTTACGTTTTCTTCTGACTGTACTCTACAACAGAGTACTTAGTGGTGTTCTTTCCATGAAGTCAAAGCTTTCAGGTTCTCTGCAAGCTATAAAATCAGTTGCTTATTTACTCAACTGCTAGAGCACTACAATGCTGGCAGCACTTTCCATCAGCTTTTAGCAATGTTAAACAAAGAAACGATTCCTCAGGCAGAAACTGAGGGGGAATTCCAGATAGGGATTTTGTTCTTGCCAAAGCTAGAATTGATACAGGATATATAAGCCATTGCCCTTGTGTTGGGAGGTTAGTCTTTCCATGCAACTAGTTGGTCAGAGCTTCAGCTCATGGTCTCCTCTGGGTAAAAAGATTTTAGTGGGCTGAAGAAGCAGCGTTGCAGGGATGAGATTCCTGATGAAAGGATGCCTTGCTCTGGGGAGGAAGCATTCCCTCCTGCTGCCTGTGGCCCTTTTCTCATCCATCTCTTCTCTTACTTGAACCATTGCCTGTCTTCCTGAAGCTAACTAAAGCATTCTGAACCTTTAGTCTCCTTTTCTCAGTAGAGTTTCATTATTGTACTGTTAGGTTATTGTGGATTATGTAGATGCTTCTCAAGGGCTTAGAAGCATATGGTAGGTGCTGAACAGGCAGTCTGCAAGCCTCGGAGCCGTTTTGAAAGCTTCAGGTCTTAAGAGTGTTCCCAGTATTTTGCAAGGACCGTGGCTATTGAAAATCCTATGGCACTCCTAACTGCATGTGCCCTTCCTAAATGAGGCAAGGAAAAAGCTTCATTAACTGTCATCTAGCAAGAAAGATTAGCATCTGGTAACTACTTCCTAGTTACTCAAGTTGCCTCTGACTCCTCACCACAGTGTCTGCTCAGCCTCCCTGCAAGATCCTCAACTTCTTTTCACATTATCAGTAGCTGTTGCATCTTGGATGTGTTTGTGCTTGTTTGATGCCCTCCTCATGAGGCCGTCCGTGCAGCCTGTCATCCCAGCTTTGTGGGATTGCTGGGATTGCTTATATTGAAAGGTGTAATCTGAAAGTGCAGAAGCATGGAAACTAGTGATTGAGGAAGCTAACTGGATATTATATAAGCATCCTCACAATTATCACTACTCTTCTTGAGCCCTAGGGGAGCCGGGAGGACTGTTGGTGAGTATCTGTTAGGTTGCATTTTTCCTTTCCAGGTGCTGTCTAAATCCTCAGAAGCACTTCTGTTTCAGTTTTAAGATGTGCTGAACACTTTCTATTCCTGAATGTGCTAGAGGTGGAGGAAAGGTCAGTCCTGGTACTAGGAGCTCTGATGTACTCCAGTTAGCATGCCTCTACCCAATTACCAGTGTGTTTTGTTTCTTTGTTGTATTCTTTCTATGCTCTGCAAAAGGTGTTTGTCCTTAATTCAGGGGTAAACCAACCTGGTCTGTTATTGAGGCGTATTGCTACACTAGCAGTTTATCGGTTGCCAAATAAAGGCTTTCAGTTTTCTTGTGAAAAAGAAAGCAGGGCAATGGTGTTTTTTTCTTTTCCCTGACACATTCTTGTTACTGTTCAGTGAGAGAGATCTTAAGCACTCCTTCTATAGTGTTTCATTTTTGCTTTGATCTCCTGAGATGCAGCTTGTCACTGAAGTTACAAGCTCTTTTAAGGATGTGATGGGCCTGATCATGCAGGCACGATCTCATCCGTGTTCACAGAGCTACATGCATTTTTTCTTACTGCATGAGGACCTAGCTGTAAGTGTAAATTCTCTGCTGAGGACAGTAGAAATGTACAGAATAGTGGCAGTATTTGTGACTAAGATAGTTGAGTGCTTTGTGGTGAGGAACCCAACATTCAGTAGTGCAGGTGTTTTGTTTTGAGGTTATGTGAGGACACTAAGCACTGAGTACTGCCATGCAGATAGCCATACCTGTAAGATGCTGCAAAACCAAAACTACCTTTTTGAAACAATGTTTTCTGCTACTGGTGTTCAGCAGTGTTTGGTGTAATCGAGACAGGAAAGTGTGATTTAAATTGTGTCTCTGCCTTCAACTGCAAAGTCTTCTGATGTATTACTGCGAGTGTCTCTTCCCTGGAGACTAAACACCAACTGTAGTTTGTGTCAGTAATGATTTACCTGCTGTGCTCTCTGAGGCTTTGACCTTGCCTAGACTAGGAAAGCCACCTGCTCCACAGCAGTGACTCTGCAACTTGTAATTCCCTCCGTGTCCTTTTGACAGAGCTCAGTGTTATGCTGCTCCTTCTCATCATGGTTATGTGCAACCATGCAACTTCAGGACCTTCAGGATCTCTGCAAAAAGGGCGAATTTGTTGTTCTTTGGAAGTCACTCATTCATTTTAACAGGGTGGGAAGCAGTACGGCTGGGGGCTGATCCATTCCAGCTCTTTCACCTAGGACATGCATGTCAGATCTCCTGGAAGCAAATGTCTGTATTTCAGAAGGATCATCATCTTTTAAATACGCCCAATTTTTCCTTTGTGGAATTTCTGTAGTGATCACTTCTTCCTCTATGGAGCTTCTTTGAATTGTTTTGAAATTCTCATGTAGTTTGCCAGGTCTCTGAAGTCAACCTTTTTGGTTTGGTTGGTTGTTCATTTGTTCTTGGTTAGGGGTGTGAGTGTGTGTCCCTTGGTTTTTTTGATCCTGTTTTTATCCTTTTGCTTCACCTACTTCCCTCTCCCCCTGCCTTTATTTTTTTTTTGTCTGGGTCCAGAAAATAGTTACTGTTTTAGTTGTGTTAGCTTAAGAAAGGTACCCTTTCGTTGTAACAGTAGCTGTAAAAATGCATCACTACAGTGATTATTTTTGAGAACTTTCTTGATACATCTCAACAATTGAATGGTTTTAGTTCTACTGGGATTTATTTCACTCTAGAGGTAGACATTATTTATTGAGTTCTCATCTGTTCCCAAGTCTGTAAATGAAGGAGAACTTTCAATAACCAGATTTTTTTTTCTTCTCATCTTACAAGTGCTGGTGATTTCATTGAGTGTTTTGGTTTGGCTGTGTCTCTGTCAGTCCATTGGTGGGTGAGTCCTGGCAGGCTGTCACTTGTCACATGGACTTTACTGTCCTTTACAACTCTCATAGTGCTACACCATTGTAGACTGAGCTGACCTCGTATAAGTTGGTCCTCTGAATTGTGGTGTGATCAGTGATCCTTGATTCATAGGTGCTGCTTCTTGGTAATTTTTCACAAGCAGTAACTTGAAGGTGGTGAGATGTGCTCGGAGCTCTATGTTATGCTGGAGCAGTGAGGGGATTAAGGAGTGGATCGGAGGCAGTTGTCCCAGGAGACCTGTGTGAAGTTGTGTTGTTCCTTTTGTTTGCCAGAGGCTCAAATGGTTGGGACTTTAGTGTTGGAATTCTGTCATAATACCGGATGATATCTCAGTGAGGAAAGAAGATTCCATTGACCTGCAAGGGCCAGTGCAGTTACAGAAGGAGCTTGGGTGTCAACTGCTTTAGAAGGAGATGTTGTCATAGACCAATGTACAGCAGAGAATGGATTCACAGTGGGGAAGGAAGAGCAAAAGCATCTCTGGATGTACTGTCAGGAGAAAAGGTCTTCTAAGCATGAGGTAGGAGAGACTAAGAAGTGGGGAATATGTAGATGAAGGCTGCTGTGTGGTTTAAATCCTGTTGGGTCTGTTAAGTTGTGCTGCTAGACTGATTTGCTGAACAGTTGCATGCTGTGCTATAAGGAACCCCTCAGTGCTGATGTTCTCCAGTGCACAGGATCTGGCCTCCCTGCTATGAAAGGACAGAGTACCAGGGATGATCCTTACCCACTGTGACTGTTCTCAGCCATAGGTGCTGTCTGTGTTTGGTTTGGTATTGCTTAGTGTAATTACCTGTTCTACGCAGAATAAATCTGATCAACTGCAAATGGGGGCAGAAAACCCTGGAAGACTTCTGTAGCTCTGATTTCCCGTTCTTCTAAACTCAGAACAGATGTCTGTCCTTTTATCGGTATCTGAGAAGTCACTGTAAGATTGCTCTGTATTGAGACTTAAATTCCTACGTTAATTAGTTACATTTTCTAGATCTCATGGATTATAGAATCTATAAGCCTGTAGATGGTTAGAAATAAGAGGCATTTTCTTCTAGGAAGCTGCTCCAAGAAATTGTGGTCTGTATTGAACAGGAAAAACTTATATGCAAACCAAGCAAGTGCTCTTCTTAGGTATTGCTATATTGAATGGAAAATCAATGGCCCAGCATCCAAAATTGTGGGTTTTGAAGGTGGTGTCTGTGCCAGAATGGATGGTATCTGATGGATCTAGAGAAAAATAAAAAACAAGCAGCCTTCCTCCTATTCAGTTCTGTGACCAGAGCTTACAATCCTGCAAGTAAAACCAGTTGTGCTGTTTTTGTTGCTTTCCTGTTTGCTGCTGTTGTTTTTGTAAATTCTGTTGTACAAAATAGCTCATATGACTTGTGTCCGTACTGGGATTGTAGGACTGGGGTGATGCCCTCACGTTGTCAGTGCAGATCTAATCCTGCCTTGGAACATGAAATATTTATGGTTATAACAGGAGGAGGTGGACTCCACCAGTGTGGTTGTGCTTACACAAGCATGCAAGTGGAATTCAGCAGTCAACACTTCGTAAACTAACCATGTTTTCCTGTGTGGCAGGAGTTTTAGTTTTACTGTGGTGACCTAAAATAATGTACCTGACTTCGCACATGTGAGTTACCTTGTTAGCTCTTGCTTAACCTTGGGTACCTGTTTCAGTTGTGGTAAATGTTTCCTGTGTTGAGGAATTGGAATTGCTCCCTGGCTAGCACTAGTCATCAGTCAGACAATGACGTGGGACATGAGTGCTTGTTTCAGCCTTCTCAATATGTTATCGAAAGTGTTACCATCTTTTGCAAATTTATTAAGTTTACTCAAAGTTTGCAAGTGCTTCTCCATGCCTTCATTTATGAATAGAAATTATTTTCTAAGGCAGTGTCCAGAGCCAAAGGCCCAGCACTTTGGTTGGATTATCCTTTTTTTCACTTATTTTTTTTCCCCTCTTCACATTAAGATTTAGAAGTGTCTCCCACCTCCTTTTCCTCCTACAACAAGGTTTCATAGACTCCAAAATGAAATAGCCAAGCCATGTCACCACAGGGTTGGAGATGAGGAAACTGAGCATGAGGCAAGCTGGTGACCCCAGTTGGTGTAGGAACTGTACCTCCAATATTTCCATTTGAGTCTTGGCTGCTAGGTGTGGAAGTTCCAGCAGGAAGCCACTAGACTGAAACTAACCTGTGGGAATGTGCTGCTCAACCTATTGTGGACTCCCTGCAGGAGACATAGAATAAAGGTTTGTGCAGCAGCCACCACAATTCTGTTACATGGTGTGGAGAGTGGGCTAAAGGGTTAATCTCTTCCCTTCTGCAGTCTAGAGCTGCCACATTAGTGCCAGACTGTCAAGGTAGCCTGAGGCTGTGATTCACTGTGGTCACTGTGCTGGATGAGCTGGTGTTGGGTCCTGCAGCTTGCTTTCTCTTACTTTTATGGGAGTGCATGTAGGTGTCTTGTTTTAAGCTGTGTTAGATGCATTTATGTCTACCCTGCTTGGTGAACATTAACTGCTAGACCAGGTAATAAGATGTCAGTGCTCTGCTAAATGGAGCTGCCTGTAACCCTTTCAACACCACTGCAGTATTAAAGGACAGGTGCATTGGGTTCTCTGAAGTAATTTTTTGATGTCTTCTGGAAGTATTTTCTGTATTGGAAAAGGCTGTGTTGGATCCTGGGGACTAACCAGAATCTTACTTACTGGGAATGAGGGCACCTTGAGACATGACAGTTAGGAGGTAGGAGAGGGCTTGCTGACAGCCTTTAGTGCCTGCAGAAAGTACTCTGAGATGTTACAAAGTGGCAGCAGATGTCAATGGAGCTGAATACAAATTGCTTTATTGGCTGTCATGGGGAACCGTAGGAGTCAAGCCAAGTGGCAGAGCTGCAGACCTAGGGCTCTGCCACTGTTTTTGCAGTGGTCGTGGGACCAGAGAGCACTCAATTTTGGGCCTGTATAAAGCAGAGAGTTTAAAACTGCTGATCTGGTATTTTGTTTGAGGATTGGAGGCTTCTGTACTACTGGAGGTACTGGTGAGTTGAGTCCAGTCTTGCTTGGAGTGTGAAGCAGGACCTGTGTTGATAGAGGCCTGGAACAGTGCTGTAATTATACGCACTGTGGTGTTATCTGGACTTTTGGATGGAGAGCTGTCCTTTCTGTGCCTTGGTGTGGAGCAGTGCCCACTAGCTGGCTCTGCAGGAAGAGGTGTGCTGCAAGATCACACCAATGAAGCCATAGCTGACAGGGCTTATTGATGCTCCGGCCTTGTGTGACAGTCTGCTCCTGAGGTTCCTCCTGGTCTTTGGTGTGTGTTAATTCAGGCAGATCTTGAGTAACAGCTTCTGTGGAAAAGTGGGATGGGCTCTTGAGTGCAGTCAATCCAGTGCAACAGGGGCTGGAATTGGTTCTTCATTCATTTGGATGTCATGTCCCAAGATTTTTATTGCCCGTCTCTCTAACGGATCTGTTTGGTCTTGAAAGGCATGCATGGTTTTAACATGACCCTTCAGCAGTTTCAGGCAGGTGGCACACTGGGATTGATAAATGAATCCAGTGTGATAGGGAATAACATGGTCACCCCCAGTGGTTATTTCCTCAATAGCTGTCCAAGCCACCACTGTAATCATGGAGAGTTAATTAGCTCTCCATTTGTGTAAGCATGACAGCAAAAAGTAGTGGGTGGTTTAGTTCTTCCTTTCCATCTTGTCCTGGGGGCAAATTGCAGGGTAACTGACACTGTTCGTTCTGTGGACATTTCCTTTAATGCTTTACTCTTTCCACCTTGCCGGCAGTTTGAAGGAGAGGTGGATCCTTTCTTCTTCTGAGATCAGATTTATCCCTGGGGCATGTCTCTATGATTGCAGACAGAACACTTCTCTGTGCAGGGTGGTGCTGTGATGAGACTCTGATCAGACAGCTGTGAATGATGACCAGCATTCAGAGTGCAGGGACTTTCAATGAAAAGCATTTCTGGGCTAATGGGGACCTGAAGCCTGTCTTGCTGGGGCTTTGATACTGAACCCCAGCCAGGAGGAGCTGAGGGAGCTGGCAGACAGGTGGGCAGTGGAGCTTAAGGGAGCTGAAGCTGAGCATTTTTTAATGGTAGATTAAATCCAGTGTGCAAGATCAATGTGAAAACGAAACACAGCTTCCAAAAGCATAAAAAACGATCTCCTTGGGCATGTGAATAGATTCTAAATCTTGTCGGCAAGCTTTAAAAGATGTTTTATTAAATAACACAGTGGATGGGTGAAAACTGCAGGACCTGTTGGGATCAGGTTCAAGTGGTATGTTGGGAGAAGTTAGGATCCAGGTGCTTGTATTTAGGAGGCTTCCTTTTAGAAGACTTCATGTCAAATAGGTCATTTCTCCAGCACGCTGTTCATGTATCCCTTGCTGCTGCTGTAGAGCTGAATTTGGAGTTGTGGATCGACTGCAGGTGTGCAGAGCAGGTGCATAGCCTACATGCATAGGCTCTCAGTGCAGCGTGTTCACATGGGCTGCACTATGGATAGGCTTTGAAGGGGCGAAGGGAGGTGGGGTGGCGCGTAACCTGAGCAGGAGGCGGCAGCGGCAAGGAGGTAGGGGGTGAACTAAGCCTGCCTAGCCAGGAGCCCGGAGGAAACAAACCCGAACGCGGACCACCGAATCGGAGGCCATTGTTAAAGACGCGCCGGGCACACGCCGCGGTGCGTGGTTCCAAAAATTGCGCCGCGCACGGAGCGGGCGCTGGTGTGTTGTTCAAGGCGTTAGCAGTGCTGCCCTCACCATGCGTTCATTGAGCAGCCACGCAACCCCAAGATAAGGACGGTTAGTCGCAGTGGTTGGCGTCGCGGCGCTAGGGGACAGCGCACTCCGATCTAGGTCGGGGCGAGGGATCGGTGCGCCGTCGGGCCTCATTCCCTCGCCAGCCGACTCAGAGACGAGCTGCATTGGGGCGCGGCACTGAAAGCGGCATTAGTTGCTCGTCTCCGGCTCCGATTTAAGCCCGTTTTGACGGCCACAGTGGTGCTACCCAGAGTGCTCTACGCCCGACTGGAGCTTATTTGCATAGGGGGCTGGCCAAGCTCACTGAGCGGCAGCGGCAATGGCGCGTGCCCCCTGCCGGCCATCCTCGGCTCTGCCGCTGCCCGCCGCCGACCCGCCAGCAGCCGCCTCTGTGCGCAGGCGTATGTACAGATAGGTGTTTGTGTGTGTATATCTGTGTGAACGGGTTGTTCACCGAGCACGGGTAGCAGGACTGCGCCGTGGCAGCCCTGACAACACCGCCTGGCTGTTAGTAACACGTCCTGGGGTTACTGACTCCATCACTTTTCAATTGTCTTGCCCTGTCTTGTCCCAAAGCCATTGTGATCTGTAGGGTCTTGCCAAGAATTCAGTGTACAAGTTACCCAGTATGTTCAGTATATGGTAGGATGTTGTTGCATTTTTAAGTTATCGAATGAGGTCAATTGCAGAAACTTTTCTGATCTACAACCTGATCTGAAGCTTTGCTCAATCAAGGTGCCTTTACCAGGGTTTGTTATGCTATAGAAGTGCTGAGTTTAATTTCTGCAAGATAAACCAAGCAGCTGTTACTGCACACCACTCTCTAATTAGAAGTGTTAATTGTTACAATTAATTAGAAATGTCTGTTACAGCAAATATTGAAATGGTTATGTATGTGGTGTGTCTGTGTTGCACATAAGTATGCATGAGTTTAGTATTGAGCAGCAGTTACAGTTGTTGGCTTTGCCATGCTCTTGGCAGTGAGTTTTGGCTTGTAAATGTCACAGGGAACAATAATTTAGGAGCTTTCTGCTTGTCTGTTAGAAGTCAAACAAGGAAGAGTTGTGTGTATCTGCGCAGCCTTGAGCAGTGCCAACAGCAGGAGTGGGATGGGACCCTTCTGCCTGGAAAGCGTGTGCTGCTCACATGTGTTGGCCAAGACTGGAGGCAAAGGGTTGTATGCTAAAACACAGTCTCTCCTGTGCTTGCAGGTGGTTCTTCTGGGAATTGATATCCTTTCTGCTCTAGTGTCCCGCTTGCAAGATCGCTTCAAGGCCCAGATTGGCACAGGTAAGAGGTCTAGGTGTGAGTTGGGGGATATTCTGTGGGAATCTGTTCTGGCTGCTACCCCAGGAGAGCAATTGAGAAGCTCTTGGTTGTTTCAGGCTCCACTTGAAGGGTGGGAGGACTGGTGTGAAGGGAGCAGAGGGGCTGTGCCACACTGACAGTTTTCTGAGGGATCTAGATGTTCCTGTTTTCATTTCTCAGTGCTGCCAAGTTTACTTGATAGACTGGGGGACTCTAAGGACTCAGTGAGGGAGCAAGATCAGACCTTGCTGCTGAAAATCATGGAACAAGCTGCTAACCCTCAGGTATGTTTGACAACCCTTTGCAGCGTGAGTGGCTGCTTAAAAAGAACTCCTCTTTTTCTGTCAGAGGGTTTTGTCCTGTAGCTCTGTCTGAAATGGTTTCATCTCCCTCCACCTTGTTATGTGATATTTATTTCACTTGGGAATGCTGTTGCCTGTCAGGGTACACATGGGAGTGAGTGTCAGTGGATTTCACAAATACGGGTTGGGATGAGTAGATGTTGGAGTAGTTGTTCTGGGTCTTAGGAAGGTACTTGCTTTCTGTAAATGGAAGTATTGCTTTAGCTAGTGGGGAGCTATGATGAAGTCAGCACAGAACAAAGAATTGGATCTAAAAGTGTCATTCCATTTATTGTCTTGTTCTTCTTGGATGGGTAGAAAGCGTATATTTAAGCTCCAGAGATATTACAGTGTGTGTCTGTTGGAAGGAGGAGTCTGCCTCTTCCCCTGTCTCCTTTTTTTCTACTTAACCTTTTCTGTTTTCCACAGTATGTGTGGGACAGGATGCTAGGAGGATTCAAACACAAGAATTTCCGAACAAGAGAAGGGATTTGCCTCTGCCTTATTGCAACGCTCAATGTGTAAGTCAGAACCTCCTGCAAACCTACGTTATGCAGAAGCCTGCTTTGTAACTCACAGGGGTCTCCTTTTGTTCTCTGTTCCCAGATCTGGAGCTCAGAGTTTAACACTGAGTAAGATAGTGCCACATATATGTAACTTACTTGGAGATCCAAACAGCCAGGTAAGCTTTTGGTGAGAGTCACTTCTAAAGGTTATGCTGATTGCTTTGTAAGTGCAAGGCTCTGCGTTCTGGATGGTGAATTAGTTGATTGTGCTGCTGGTGGTGAACTCCAAACAATGCTGTTCTTAAAGAGCCCTTGGCTGGTTTAGAAGAGGTAATATTTGATGTATGCCTAAACCAGCATATCAGTTACTCTGAGTTCAACAGAACAACATGAATCTGCAAATGAGATGAGCATAAAACCTTTGTTTGGAGCGAACTTACATGCTTTAATAGCAAAAATGCAGGGGAAGTTGCAGGGGTCCTTGTGCTTGGTGGAGCACCTTTTGCTTTCAGAGGAGCAGCAGTCTGGACAGGAAGGGCCAAGGGAACTCATCAGGCAGCCTGACCACAGGTACTGCCAGAAGTTGTAGAGGGAGAGTGACTAAGGGGTTGATGCTGTACAGGATCCCTGAGTCAGCAGTGCAAACCAAATGAAAATGCATGTTGAGAAAGAAACTCTGTCACTTCTATGTAATTTTGTCTTGTTCTGGACAGGACCTAATCTGAAATCAGATGTAAGTGTGTAAGGTTGGTGAGAAGAGGAGTGGGCAAGCAGGATGCAAACTAATGCTAAACTGGGGAATGGGTTAATGCTGGCTCTGGTGTTGGCTGTGTTCCTGTAATGGTCAGGGCCTCTCCTTGCTGAAGAGGAAGACTGAGTGTGAACCAGCCTTCCCTTGCTGCTTGTGCCAACACAGGAGGATAAACCTGTCACCCCAAGAAGTTTTGAAGGAAATTCAGGGTCCATTGTAGTTCTGAGCCACAGCTAAGTGAGCTGTTACTTTTTGAGGGGACGCTAGGATTAGGACTTTGACATGTTGCAAACAGAAATTTTGGTCCATGCATTGGTCAGCTGTTGAATGAATCAGAAAGTTGGCGAGGGGACAGAGGGTTTTTCTCCCTTTGCACTGCCTCTTTGCTGTGCCTGGCACAGCTTGTTATCCCCCTCCAATGGGAAATGAGACTGGTCGCTTGACCTTTATCCTGGATCTGGTGTATCTCATCCCACGAAAGTCCATGCCTGAAGTGATCATATATAAACAGCAACCCGAGTGGTTCCTGGATGAGCAGGTCTGTCCTGGGGCAGGGGCTAGTCTTGGGGTGCCGTGGGGCTGCTTCTGTGCTGCTAGAGCGTTCTGAGAGTTGATGCTGGGTCAATGCTGCCCTCTCTTGGTGAGACATGATGGAGAAACGCAGATACAGGTCAGGAGCAGCGTTAGCCCTGTTGTTCTGGACGTGGAAGCTGTCTTGTTACTGCCTGTCGGGGGAGGAGTGTGTGCTAGGATATGTTGCTTTTAGCTGATGCAGTTTTAAGAGTATCCGGTATCAAAACTGTACTTAAACTGGAAACTCTTTTCTCAAAAATTAAGCATTAAAACTTTGTTGCTGTGGCAGGTTAAAGCAAGCATTGTTAGTAGGAGCTCCCTGCCTTGCCCAGTGTGGGGTTTTCCCACTCCTACACCCCTACATCAGATTAACTTGACAAACAAAGGCTGTCATTCCAGACCACAATGCAAGGACCCCCATGGTTGGCTGCTGCAATTGGAAGTGACACGGTAGCAGGCTGGCCTGGGGCATTTTTTCTGCTGTACCTCTGTGGCTGATGCCTGGGCACCCTGGCAAGTAGATTCACTACAGGCAGAGATGCAGGCACTGTGACCTCCCTGTCTTGGCTGTCCAAGGCAGGGAGCGAGGCTGAGTTAGGGCCTATGTATCCAGAAACTGGGGACACCAGAGTCACCTTCTGAGCTGTACATGAAAGTCTTGTCTGGGAATGTACAGGGCTGATGGCACAGAGAAGGTTAGTGCTCAGTAAGGGCTGGTGTGAGTTAAGACAGCAATTTGGGAACAGTGACCTGCTGAGCGGGGAAACAGCAAGATAAGTGAGTGTCAAGTGTTCAGGGATATTTTTTGGTCTAGGAAGCAGAGCCTATGTGCTCGCTCTTTGACTCCCACTGACAGGAGATTTTAGCTCATGCCCACAAAATATTCTAGTTCTGATGCATGCAAGTGTTGGGTAGTTGCCAGACCTTCTTCTGAGAAGCAGAAATGCACAGTTCTAATTTTTTTAAGCAGAGCACTTAGTTTGTCTTCTTTGCCTGCTGTGTCAGATGGAGAAAGGACGTTTAGTACAGAAATGTGACACATTAATCAGATGTGTGGCTCTTCTGCTGAGTGGAGGAAAGGATGCGTTCGGCTACTTCTTGCTAATCAGTTTGGAAGATGTGTAAAATTAATGATGACTTGGGTGATTGATTACTTCTCCCTCCTTATTTTATGGACACAGAAACAAGCTTGTAATACAGCATTAAAAATCAGTTTGTTACTAAAATGTACTAACAGTATCAGGTCTATTAAATGTCTCTTTCCATGCTTTTTTGCTTCTGTAAGTGTAGCTACTGCACACAATGGGTGGAGTTTGGTAAATGCAGCTGAACTGCCAATGTGTGTCCATGTGTAGAGAACCTTTTATCTGATGTCTTGACTGCCTTTTCGATTAAATTAGACTTGCTGATACTGGAAATACCTGAAATGCAGGGATGGATGCTCCTTCATGAACTGTGTGGTAAACATCTATAGTGACAGCTGTTGTTGCGGAGAAACATGCAAATTCCTTTCTCTGAGGTAGAGCAGGATTTTATTATAAATAAAAATGATGGATTTTTCTCATATCTCATGTTCAGGTTCGAGATGCAGCAATAAACAGCCTTGTTGAAATTTACAGACACGTTGGTGAACGTGTAAGGGCTGACCTCAGTAAAAAAGGACTACCCCAATCTCGGTAAGTTGAGAATGTTCTTATGTCTTCACTGGTTTTGGAGCTGCAAGATTGAACCTTTTCCTGGGATTGGTGTTTGTTGGAGTGTGTGTGGGTTTTGGTGTTTTGGGTTTTTTCCCTGATTTGCTTTCGTTTGGTTTTTTTTTTGCATATCTTATGAACACTAAGTCAGTTTTCACTTCCTGTGGATCCTGTACCTTTACCAGAACATCTTTGGAAAACCAAGAAAATCATTACACATGCATAGTTAACTAATTGAAGATCTAATGTGGTGATCTCATATTAACTGTGTGTTCTATGTGCCTAAAGAGGACACTTCAGAGTAGCTTGTGTTTATGTGAGATAGAAGGCTGTCATAAAGAAAAACCCCTATGATCAATATCATTGTTTCTAAGGTTGTATTAAAAAACCCAAACCACCCACACCAAAACCCAAGTGCTCTTCCTCTGCTTCTATTACTTCGAGTGTGGGTAGAAAACTGCTCTGTGTCTTGCTGCCACCTCCAATGCAGTGCAGGGTGGAGCATGGCTACACCTGAGGATGGAATAGATGGCAGCCTGTCAAAGCAAAGTTGGAGGAGGGAAGAGGCTGTTTCAGAAGTGTGGTGCATGCTGACAGGGACAGGACTGTTGCCTCTTGTTCTGCAGTGAAAACATTTGCTGTCACTGTGGCTTAAAGTAATAAACTCTCTGCAAAGGAATAATCAGATTTGATTAGAGTCTTCTGCTCCACCAGGCCTTTGACCTAAATGAGAAAGAAGTGTCAGGGTCAAAGACAAATGTTGTGTGAAGTTGTTTTTTCAGGCATTTCTGCAAATAGTTAATATAGGCCAAGTGGTAATGAGCTGTAAACACATCTCAGATTAGACCTGGCACATCTTCAGTGGTGTGGGGTTTTGAGTTATGTCTCTTACTTCTCAGCTGTTATTGGCTGTTTCATGTTGTGATAGTTGTATTAAATTTAAAATAACTTCTATCCGTGCCAACATTTTTGGCAGTGCTCTCAATAACTGAGTGAAACAAAACTTGTTCTCTGACATCTTAACTTGGAAGATCCCTGAAGAACAAATTCAGCTGTTCATTGTGTATTTCTTATTTTCAAACAGGTTGAATGTAATTTTTACAAAATTTGATGAAGTCCAAAAGTCTGGAAACATGATCCAGAATTCAGGTGGTGAGTAGAAGCTCTTGTATTCTTCTTTGGTGTTTTTAGCAGTTTTTAACTTCAGGTATTCAAACAGACAGAGCAAGTTGGTTGTTCAGAAATGCAGACATAACTTTTGCAGCAGATTAACTTCGTGTTTAGCAAATCTACTCTGTTTTCCTACAAGCGTCAGAGAGTGAAGTGCAAGCTTTGAGAACAGAAGATGTAGTTAGAGCTGTCTTCCTTTTCTTTTCCTCTTGAGTTTCGTTAGTTTCATTTGGGAAATAGATTATCTGTTTTCAAGTCCATGTGTGCCTTTGTTCATGAGGTAGGTGAAGTAGTAATTCAAGAGAAGTGTTTTCAAATAGCACACAATGTGTACATATTCACATAGTACTGTTGCATTTAAAGCTTTTATTGTTTAGGGATTGTGTTTTTGAGTTCCCAAGTTGACCTGTATAGGGGAATGAGACTTACAGTAGCAAAAAAGTGTTGTTGATAAACCAATGTCCTTGTACTATTTTAAAACAAGGAAGTAAATATTTAATCCCTTGGCAAACATCTTAAGGTTTACAACCTCCAGGTGTTTGTTCTAAAGTCCTAACTCAAGCCAGAGCAAGGTTAGTGCTGATCCAGCTTCTCTGCTTTCCACTTGGTCTAGGCAAAGGTAGAATTTTTGTTTTGCCAGCGGTGAGATAAGATGATTCTCACTTTGGAAAAAAAGAAAAGATTTTACTTGTAGATCAGCACTGTACTATGTAGGTGGCTGTTGTCTGGAGTTTAAGGAGGCAAACTTGTGCTCTGTGGTAGGAGACATTGCTATTTTTAAACAAATGCTGCAGTGGGATGGTGGCTGTGGTTGGGATTTCTGTTGGATTTATTCTCTAGGAAGAAAGGGAAAGTTTTTTGAAGCTTTATGTACCCCTAGCCAAATTTAAACCAAGTTTACAGAGGATTTTTCTAATCAAAATGAAGCTAATGTTAGTAGAGTATCAAGTATGTTGCAGGTGATCAGGATATTTAGTATTAAATAGATGAGATGCATGCAAGACCAAACCTCGTTGAAGATCAAGAAACTAAAGTTAACTCATTTGCAGAGTTGTAGCTGTGCGATCATTTTAACATCTACACATCCTAGAAGAGTGCCAGAGACATTACTTCCTAATCCTTGCCTTTTGAGAGCTTGTTCCTGTCTCTGGACTGAACATCGTGGCACATGGTGTGATATGATACAAGGCTTCTGGCACCACAGAAGGCATCAAAAGAAGCAAGATGGGGCAATGGGGTTGACCTCTTCTGGGAAGACAGTTCTTAGTGCCATCTCTTCCCAAGAAAGCAAACCATCTGTTTCACAGTTGCCAAGGACAGATTCCCTAAGAACTGTGTTTTTTTCGTAAGTGCAATTATAACATCCACATGTATCCAACCCTGCCTGTGGCAGGGGGTTGGAGCTGGATGATCCTTGAGGTCCCTTCCAACCTAAACCATTCTATGATTCTATGTATTAGATTTGATAGATTTAGGCTTCATTGAGAATTATTTTTTCTTTCAATACCCCTTCTGTCACTGTTTTGATAGATTGGAAGATTTAATTTTCTTGCACATGCTCTGCCTGAGAAGTTACAGACCCTATCTTGTGTCCTTGACTCCATCGACAGGCTTTTTGTGCATCCAGACATAAGCGCTCCTGTCTTCCTCGCTCTGCTTAACCTGATCTGCTGATGGCTCCCTGTCCTTGATTGCACTTTGGCTGGATGCAATCCCTAAACGTGTTTAGCATTTCTGCTCCACTGAACTTCCTGTGTGGGCATTGAGACCAAAAAGTAGCCTGAAAAAAAGGCAGATGGAGGGACTAGAAGAATGTTAAGGAGTCAAAGAGGAGGAGGCATGGAAAGGATAGGATTTCACCTGGCTTTGCCAGAACCTTTTTAGTCTTCCCTAACAATAAATGTTGGCAGTTGCATAAGTCAATGAGTTAAAAAGTAGTTCTCAGTTGTGAGGCTAATAATGAGAAATATCTTTTTGTATGTTTGGGACAAGGGTTCATTTCCTGTAGTGCTATAGGCTGGTTTATTGTGCTGTGCCTGGAGGGCAAGGAAACAACAAGTACACCATACATGCTCACTGTATCTAATGTGTCAACAGCTCTGTGACACCTCCCATTTATATTTTCAAGGAGGTGTTAGCCAACGGCAGTAGCTTGTCTTCACCCACGGTCACATCTTTATTGTGACCTAAAGACAAGCTAAGTTTGTCTGATTCTTTGTGTCCCTGACACCTCCTGTAGCTTTTGAACAAATATGACAGAGATTCACTGGGGAAGGTGATGACAAATATTGTAATGCCAAAAGATTTGCCTTTCTCAGGAAATAGATGTCTTAGTCTTGTGCAGTCCTTTTGATTATGGCACAAAACAGTGTTGATTATCTGGTGTCTACCTCTTATACCACTCCTTTTAGATTGTAACTCAACCAGACTAACACACTACTATTGTTTTAACTTTCATATTGTATGGGCTGGATCAGGTGACTTCAGACAATGTGATGCAAGTGTACCTTGTCTTAAAAGCTGGTGTTAGTCCCTCTCTGTAGCTAGCTTGTATTATTTCTAGCTCTATCCAGGGTGCAGCAATGTCCCAGACGTTCTGGGTGGCAGACTGGCAAATGCTCGTCCAGCCTGCAGTCTGTAAGCCCTTGTCAGTGTAAAATGGCACTGTGAAAGGAACAGTGTCAGCTCCCTTGTGCGGGGTTTTCTGCCCTGAGCAGCTTCCTGTGTACCAGTGGCAGAACAGACCCAGCTGAAAAGTACCAGGGGAAGGAGTTTTCTGTTTAGGGTTAATGCATGCCCCTGAAAAGCAAAGGTTAACTGAAGCTATGTCATGATTTCACAGCTCACTCTAAAAAGATTAATTCTAACTGTTTTTTCTGTACTGTTGTGGCTGAATATGGTGAATCTGTACTTTTCTGATGGGTAGCTCAGGTAGGTAAACCAAAAGCAAGTTATTAGCTTGTGTCACTCATAACTGAGCTCTGCAGTTGTGTTTACTACAAGATTGTTGAAAGTGGTTGTTCAACCTGATTCACTGCAGAACGTAGTGGTACTGGGCAAGTGGGACTGTGACTTCTGAAATGGTGGAATACAATGAAACAACCAGTCAAAGACTAAAACTGCTCTCTCAGCTCCTGAACTGTTGGTTGGGGCAACAGTTTTCTCTACTATCTCACTGAGAATTCAAGCAAGAGAAAACAATTGCAGCAGGGGTATTTGAATATCAAGAGTAATTTGCAGATAAGCAAGTATGTTCCAAATTGTTAAAGATTTCTTAACTAGTGGCTCCCCAAACACACAATCAAAGCAGTCCACTAGAAAAGGTGCTTGGGGAGAGGCTTTCTGTTTAGGTTTAATACATGCTTCTGAAATGGAAAGGTTAACTGAAGCTATATCACACCTTCTCAGGATGTTTTCTGATCTCGTGAATAAATGTAAGGAATCAACTCTGTAATCAGATTGGAAATATTAAAATGATATGTTCTTACTTATCTATGCAGTGGTTCATTACTACTGCTTCAAGTTTATCTTGAGTTGCTTGCTTGGGTTTTCTTTGTTGGTTTGGTTTGTTTTTTTTTTTTTGGCCTGGCTTTGTTTTTATCATTTAGTAATACAAGAATCAAATGTGTAGTGGGATGGGGGAGGTTTGCATAGTGATCCGAGGTGTTTCATTAAGTCAGAGGGAGGTTTTGGCATGCTGAAGTATGCTGCTTGTTGCTAGGTTACCAGCAGCCCTTGCAGCTAGAATATGAAGTTAAAATCCACATCAGATTTCTCTATGATTCTCAGTATATTTTTGTTTTGTTTTTTTCAGCATATAATTAGTCAGCCTCTTGAAGCAAAAATTACAGTTTTCCCCTATTTGGGCTTTCAGTAAGCTAATTATTTTTTGTGTAGTTGCTTTTGCTAATTATGCAGATGCCTTATTCTGTGGGGACAAATACATTTCAGCATGAAAGAGCCAATAATTGCCAGCTAGTCAGCTGCTGTCTTCATCTGGCATTATGTGGTGATCTTTAGCTGGATGTGATGCAGAGAGAGGCTATTAGACATAAACAGACTCCAGAAATTCAGGCTTCATGGATTTCCTTGTGATTATATCTGGAAGGACCCAAAGACAGAGTGTACAGCTTTCCATGGATTTGAACTGACTTTGGATCACATCTAGACTGCAAAACACTTCATAATCAAATTTTGGGGCAGGTTAAGAATGGATAAGTGATTTACTATAAGAGATAGGCTGATAGGAAGTGATAAACCACACCAGAGCTATTAGTAACCAAAACATTTTGATGTGTTTTTCAGGCTCTTGATCATTGTGATATTATAATATGACATTCTTTAAATCAAAGATTCTTTTTTTTCTTACCTAAGGCACAGGTTTTTGGGAAAATGCTTCTATTCTGGTGTGTGCAGGGATACTGCGATGGTGTGCTAGTCTGCTACCTGTGGGTAGAGAGAGGGTTAACTTTCTTGTCTGCTGAATTTTGGCTTTAATTGGGAGAGCAAGAGTTAGGGGCAATGTAGGAGGTGGCAGTGATCTTGGTTTGCAGGGAAATCGATTAAGAAGGTCTTAAAGCCGGGAGTCCTGGAGCTGAAACCTCTTCCCCATGGATATTTGCACAGGGTAAGGGGAGAAAAGGATGCAGTTTCAGTAGTTGTCTGTGTGAATTACTGTTCTAAGAGTAAGCAGATTAATTAAAACAGTGATAAAGTAACAGGAGTGATAATTCCAGTTACTAAAAGCTGATGGGGAAAGAGCAACGTTGCTGTTGAGTAGAAACGCTTCTGTATTTGAAGTAGTGCTTAAGATAAATATGATTTGCTGAATGAATTCTGTTTATGAAATTCCTAACTTGGAGACAATTAGATGGAAGCTAGACCTATTCTAGATTTCTGCATTTTGCTGGTAGTAAATCTGAGAGGCTGAATTCTATTTTGGTATTTATTCTAAGGAGGAAAAATCACCTGTATTTGCCAAGCATTACCGTGCATCTGTAGGTGGCATATTGTTTGCTTGTCAACACATGTGCAATCAGCAGAATTACAGACTGGAAGGAGTATCTCTGATAATGTAGATTTTGAACCAACAAATGCTGCACTGTGCTTTTCTTCATTCATACCTTGTGCAATTTAATTTCCACGATGTCTTATTCTCTAGTTTTCAAGTTGAAGTAGAGAATGAAATAGAAAATGCGTTGCGTTGAGCATTCTTGTGATATAGAAGCAAGGAGATGCCCCTTCACCTTCATAGGGGCTGGAAAAGCATTAATGTCAGAGTAATGTTTGAGTGACTACTAACTGATACTACATTCTTGTGAAAGGTGGACAAGGTGAGCTCTACTGCCTTTCTGTTACACAACTTTGTAGATAAGCACATTAGTGTTTCCTGGAATTTAAAGTCTCAAATTTAGAAGGAAGAGGTGTGAGCAAGCAGGCATAGGAGGACACTTGGTGCTCAGCTGAGTGCTGAGCAGGCTTTTATTTTGGAGGAGAGGTGGCAATCGTCTGCTAGGTCACACAGAGAAGTCGTTTAGGAGGGTGGGGAGTTTGCTGGTGGGTAAGTTGCTGAGAGACATGTACTGCAGGGCTGCTCCCGGAGCACAGTGCTCTTCCCCAGCATCTCACGGGCACTGCAGATAATGACTACGGGGAAAGGTAGGTGCTAGTGAATGTGCCATAAGGGTGGGTGGGTTAACTGATTAATGTCTGAATATTTACTAGATTTCTTCTTAATGGTGTGAAGAGATTGAAGGAAACTTGCAGTAAAAGTCGAATCCTTATAAATAGGCTGTAAGCATCTGTAGGCTGGTGGCATTGAGCTCAGTTTAAGCTTCTATAAAATAGGATAAATTACTTATTTGGCAGGGTGAAGAAAGAGGATGTGTATATACTGTAACAGAATAGGTTGTGACAAGTGAAGAACAGGTATTTTCAGATACCCTTCCTTGTTTGTGATGTGTTTGAGTGGTGATCGAGACTTTAACTTCCTAACTGTTTCCTTTTGCAGCATCAGTTGGTAAGATTTAAATTGGTTATAAGGACTTTTCACTTCATGTTGCATCACAGTTCCCAGAACATGTCGAATGAAGACATAACAGGCTTGTCTGCATTTCTGCGTTTGAACTGCGTTTCTGTAACAGAAGAGAGCTCTGTGGAAGTCAGAGAGGCTGGAGGGAAATTAATTTGCAAGATGGAAGCATGTATTGCGTTCGTTATTGGTACATCAGAAGCCTGTGCCTTTCATCTTTGCTTTCAGAGGAGATGGTTTCTGTAAGCCATCTTTGCAAAAACTGCATCTTCTTCCCTGTCTTCTCTCTCCAGTGTACTTGTGCTGTTGAAATCCTTATTGCAATGTGGATGTCATAAACTCAATTAAGGAAGTCTGAGATTGCCAATTACTGAGTTCTATAGACCTTAGTTTGTATTGGTATTTTCTGTCTCAAGGTGCAAGTTAGTGGCCCCTCTCTTTGTTGTAGTTTGGAAGGTGAAAGTCACCTGGGCAAACTAAACTGAATGCTATGGAGTTGATAGTACATGTGACAGTATGCTATTTATGGGCAGTTTTTCTTTTCAGGGGCTAGGGAATTCTGTGGCTTCACAGTACTCTTCTAAGGTAGTTATTCCATATATTTTCAGAGGAGATGGGATGCATATGTGTGATGTTTCATGTGAATAGACAATAAAAGCCTCCCCTCTCCAGGAACTAAACACCAAAAACTGTTTAGGCTGGCTTTTCTTCTCACTGTACCACTGCATCATGTATCACTGGATGGTATGGCCATACAGTTGAGACCTTTTTATTCTGGCTCCTCCTGTCTGGGTCAGAAGGGGCCTTGAGAATAATCTCTTATTTTTATGAAGCTGGAATTGTGTTGAATAATTAATGTACTTAAGTGCTTACTAAAGAAAACAAGCACATATTTGTTGTTGTTAATGAAGCATGATGATTTCATCATGCTGGGAACTTCTCAGCTTTGAAAGATCAGCTAGTGGAATGAAGAGCCTGGGGCCATAGTCCAGCTGGTCTTATCTGGAAATGTCTGACCTCCAGGTCACTATTGGCTGACAACTGTGTTAGTAGCAAATGTCAGGGAAAAAAAAAGTAAGTTTTTAAGGGCTGTTGTGTCTTCTGGACTGAATCCAAAGTGCCTTGACCCTAGGATTCCTTTGCAAGGAAACAGTAGACCAGAGTTAATTGTGTGTGTGTCGTTCCCCTAAACTCTGAGAGTTTTATATAAACTCAGAAATGCTCTTTGGCAAAGTTTTGTTGTAACCAAGCAGAACCACTCCACTGCTACATTTCATAGTATTTCCAACATGTGAGCTAAAGGAGTAGGCAGGTGACATGATGCTGTTCAGTGTGGATCTCAGGAACAGAAGATAAACAGGCACAGTTCCGTTGATGCTGATGGAGTTAAATGCATGAATATTCTGTACTCCTGGAGCTGAGTTTCTTTATGCAGGGTCTTGCTGTTCTCTTCTTCCCCTTTGATAAAAGTGCCATTTACATGGAAGTGACCTCAAAAGTTGTCTTTGAGAACACGACTTGGAATAACTTCAGTCCAGAAAAGATGCTACACCACTCTTATGGGGAAACCATGGCACCATCTGGTAAAGCTGCTTTTCAGTAATGCTTGGGTAGTGTTGCTCCTTTCTCTGCTGTGGTCTTTTCCTCCAATTTCTGTCATGTCTTTCAGTGTCAAGTTGGTTTAATCTGTAAACAAAGCCAAAAATCAGCAGTGGACACATGTCTTGAAAATCTTTTGGATCACTTTCATGGTATCTTCTGTGATGCTTTGCCCACCTGAGTCTCCTTTGTAGATATTTCATCAGAAAGAGTTTAGGGGTCAAGGCTGGAACAATGTTAACTCCAGTGACATTTTCACATGAAAGGGCTAGCTTTAAATCTTCTGTTTCTGATCTGTTAGCTTTATCATTTATTGTACACAACATCTTCCAGGTACTAAGTTATCAATAGGATGGGTCATAGATGTGTGTGCACGTGATCATTGTGAATATAGCAGTGATTTTAAGTCAGCCTTTTAATTCACAATGAGTTTGTGGGAGATAGGAACACAAACTACTCTGCTATCATAAAAGGTGGGCTGGCACACTAAAGGCAACCTGATGTGAGTGAAAAGCATTCTGTATCTGTATATTCTGCAGATTCATGAAAGTTATTTGGGTTGAGTTCGTGCATTTCACATGCTGGCTTCAACACTTGATGGGAAAGTAGAGTAAAGTATATCAGTGAGCACAAGTGAGGGTATCTGGTGCTTCCTACTGCTAAGGAAAGAATTGCAAAGGAGTTCTTGATGTAATGAACTTTGCCTGAGGCTCGCAAATAGTTCAGTCTCTACACAAAACAACCAAGGAGTGGAGTTCTTCCTTCACTGTTTTTTTAAATTCGTTGGGTGCTGGACTTGTGGGAGTAGCTTCCCTGGTGCTTTTTATAAGTGACTGCTCTGGGCTGTTTTTGTATAGAATCACTGTCCCAGTTAGAATTAAATTGTTGTTCTTAATCAGCAGCCTCAGTGATGGCCAAAGACTGCTTGTAGGAGAGAGAAAATTTCTTGCACTTTCAGTGGAGCACTTGGATAGATTCTTGTGCAGCTGCTCTCCTTTATTTGATGAGAGTTGTTTTCAGGTTGAGCATGTTTCAAATGAATTGAGTTTAGCTGCTGTAATTATCAGCCTCTGAGGACAGCAGTCACTCTATGGCAATTGGTGAACTACAAGCAAAGCTTCCAGGGGCAGTAAAAATACGTGAGATGTATTTTTCTCTTGCTGGTGGCAAAGAGTATTCCTGCCTTGGCAGAACAGTGTATGTGTGGTATAACCACACTACCTGCAGCTTCTATAACTGTAAGATTTTATTCAGATGTCTAGACTGAAGAGCTCTTGGTTGAATCTAAGAGCAAATGCTTGCATGCCTGAAGGTCTTCTCCTATCTAGGCATTTGTCATATTCAGATCATTGACCTTAGGCTGGATAAGATTAGACTCATAAGTCCATTTCTGAGAAAGACATACTGATACAGGTGGTGTGTCCAGTTTTAACATAGAGGTGGAACAATAACTGCAGTCACAGCTGTGTGAGTTGGGGTTGTGAAAAGGGGACAAGTGCTGATTTGTTACTGCAGTGGGAAGTACAGTTAATGCACTGTCCCTACTTGGCTCTGGTCTGGCGTTATGTTGCCTTCCTCCTTCATTATGTTTGGCTGAAGTAGTTTGTAGCTCAGATATAGTGATGTGAAATAGAACAAAACTGAACTATAATAAGTAAAAGTGTCCTATTTTTGTAGTATTAAGACAGCAAATACTGTATAATGACTGGGTTTCTTCTGCTTGCTGTAGGAATTAATTCTGCCCTGCTGCTCTCTCAAAGGAATCTTTTTGTAGCATTGTGCAAAGCAGTTTGAATCTCTTTCTTGTTTATTCCCCTGAAGCCTAAAACTGCAGACATCCCTGAATAATCCTGGCTTGGTTTACACCCTGTGTGCCCTGCAGGGAGCTTGTTGCAGCCAAATCTTCATAAGGAAAACTGCTAATGGCTGCTGCTTTGCAGTTGGCCTTCAGAGTCAAGCCAGGTGAATTTTTAGTGCAAGCAATGCGCTATGGAGGGAGAGAGAAATACCTTCACTCACTGCACTGTCATTTCAACTGCTCTGCTTAAGAATGGCAAATCTATAACAATTGTACTTTGAGACCTGTGCCTTTTCCTGTGCCAGATCTGGCCTGCCTGCATTCAGACCTTGTCAGGGCACCATCAAAGTCTTTTAGATGCTTGATAGGGAAGTTTCTGGTACTAGATGCAGGTGCTAATGTCCTGTGGTTTGATAGAGAGTTTTGGATGCTTATAGGCAGAGGTGGGAAAGATAAATTTATAGTATTATTTATTATTTTGCAGGTCCAAATCTGTTCTACTTGATGTTAATGAAGTCTTTTTAATGACTCAAATGAGAAATGAACAGGGCCCTTTGTAAGCTGTTGTTTGGCTATGTTGTAAAAGCCTTGTTCTGGATGATTGCTCCTAGTCTTTCAGAGGGAGGAGGGAAATAGAAGTTTTATGTGTGAAACAACGTTAGCACTGCTTCCCCCAATGTTTTCTGTATGCAGTTGACACTATCTCTCCACATTCACTTAGGGTGGGGTATGGGTAGAGGAAGGATGTGTGCATCGTTAAGAAATGATGTATATCTTCCACATACATCTCTCCGGAGTAATGGGTTCTCCTATCTAGTGAGGCTTTGGCTCATAATGAGAGTTGATGTTTCTAATTAGATCTGCTTTATGAAGAATCGGTCCAACTTTGTTCTTGATTATTATATTTCTTCCTCTGTTTCCCACCCCTATCTCTTGCTTGTGAGCAGGAGGGGGCAGAGGCAGTCCTGGAGTCAGCCCTGAGGAGGCAGGGCTGGATATGCTGCTTTCCTGCTGCAGCTCTGCCGGTGCGTTTCAGGTCCGATTAATGCTCCTGCTGTTTGAGCTCTGTGCTGAGCAGAAGCTGAATCTGCAGAGATTTCTAATCACACAGAGCTTCTATGATGTGTAGAGACAATCATGCTCCTTTTCACTGGAGACTTAAATAAGATCTGATCCCAAGCATCCACAGGCAAAATGTTTATGCAGCAGCTCAGTGAAACTTATTCTGTCCCTTCCTCCTGAAGAAGCTCCATGTTTGTTTCTGTTGCTTTCCTCAGACATGTTTTTAGTTGTCATGATTTTTTTTCCCCCCCATCCTCCTTTTTTTCCTGTCTTTGTGATGTGCTGGATCTTGGCTCACCACAGTGGTTTTTCCTCAAGGATCTGGGGCTGTGCTGGGTCATGTGCATGTACATTACGCCCCTTGCATTTTGCTTCCTGAAGCCTCTTTATTATCGGGGCCCTAAATCAGTCTTGCTTCTGTATTTGTTCAAACTGTTTCTTTTTAATAGTGGTGTGATATAAACATCTGTATGCATTTTGTTTTCCTTAGTGTGTGGGAGATGCTGAGGAGTATTGTGACAGGTGGATTGCTCAAGGTACTGTTGAGATAAACATGAAACTCTTATTTTTATGTAGCTAGTGAGCATTAACATTAGGATTGAAAATTTAGCATGTTGCTTGAAACCCATGCTGGGGAAAGGTGATTGCTTGACAACTGCGGAGAGCAATTTCTTGAGTACAGACCAGGCTGGGAACTACATCAGCTACAGTAGGATGTTTCCTTCTGGACTTCTAGTGTGTCAATGAGGAAATGGTTTGGACCTTTCTATCGTCTTATTTCTGGGAAGACTGCATCATGGAGCTCTTTAAACCACCTTATTTTGCATGTGCTAGAAAATGCTGCATGCTTCCAGTTTGAAGTGAAGAACATAACAGAGCCAGATTTGATAGTGCTCTGTGCACTTGGCCAGTGATGACAGTACCAGCCATTTCTGAAAGCTGATCTCTGCTTCTTTATAGCACACAAGTGATTTCTTTAAAAAACAAACCCAAAAACTCAACAAAAATACAAGCAAAAACTCACCACATGATGCAAATACTGATAAAATACTGTGAGCAACTCCTCTTTTAATTTTGGAACTTAACTCTTGATTCTTGTTTTTCCTGTACCTATAATGCGCAGATCATTATTTCCAGAAAACCTCTGAATTGGAAGTAAGACCTTTTCCAGAAAATGGTTCTCAGTGGGTTTTATGCAAGCTCCAGTAGTTCATGTACTACAGGGGCTGAAGGAACAGCCTTATGCATAGTTTTCCACAAGTAGATAGGTTTTTTGAGGATCATAAAATCAGCCAGATTGGAAGAGACCTCAGAGATCATCCAGCCCTATCCAGTCAGCTAGACCATGGCACTAAGTGCCTCATCCAGGCTTTTCTTGAACACCTCCAGGGATGGCTACTCCACCACCTCCCTGGCAGCCCATTCCAATGCCAATCACTCTCTCTGGGAAGAACTTCCTCCTAACATCCAGCCTATACCTCCCCCAGCACAACTTGAGACTGTGTCCCCTTGTTCTGTTGCTGGTTGGCTGGGAGAGGAGACCAACCTCCACTTGGCTACAGCCTCCCTTCAGGTAGTTGTAGACAGTAATGAGATCACCCCTGAGCTTCCTCTTCTCTAGGCTAAACACCCCCAGCTCCTTCAGCCTTTCCTCATAGGGTTTGTGTTCCAGGCCTCTCACCAGCTTTGTTGCCCTTCTCTGGACATGTTCCAGTACCTCAACATCTCTCTTGAATTTAGGAGCCCAGAACTGGACACAGTACTCAAGGTGTGATGGTGAATGAAACACTGGAAAAAGTTGCCCCAAGGATCTTCATCCATGGTGACCTGTAAAAACTTGGTTCAGTGAAGCTCTGAGCAATACAACTTTGTTAGCCTGGCTTTAAAAAGGAGATTGAATCACTTGATGTTCAGAGATCCCTTCCAACCTAAATTACTTGTATTTTTCCTTATAGGAGGCAATAGGTATCCAAAATCTCCAAAGTCATTGAATGATTTTGTGTGTTTCTTGCTTTTATAGCTATGCATGTTAGTAAGCTAATGACAAGGATTGCCAGTGTCCTTTGAAATTACGTTTGTTACTGAACACTTGAGTGGTAATAGTGCTAAAGGCAGAAGAAAATGTGACCTTAGTGAACAACACAACCCAGCATCAGCATGAAATGCCTGTAAGCAACAACAGAGGCACCTCTGTAAATGGCAGTGTGTATAATTTAATGTACATCCTCTGCTGATTTGGTGTTACACTGAAACTGATGAGAATACTTTATTCTAGTTTGATTGGTGTGTCATCACTGTGGCTGTCAAGTCGCATATGAGCGACTTGGAAGAATTAGGGTGCAGATTATTCTTTGATTTTAATACTAAGATCATAAAGCTTGGTATTTAAATGTGGATTTTTTTTTCTGAGTACAGCTTGCTGTGAATTAGGTGAGACTGTTTTGTGCCATTTAATCTTCTTGCTATTGTTCATAGCAAGTTCATAAGTTATAGAAGGCTCCTGAACTTGTAACGGTATCTATTTTGCTGACTGAGCTCTGTATTCCAGTTCCCCATATAAAAATACTGATGTTTTTAAGTTTTTGACCCTCTTTCCTCATAATATTTGCAAAAGGTAGAAAAGCAAGCTTGGTTTAAAATGTTTTTTATCTGATTAAGATACCAACAAACCCATTGATATTTTGTGTAGTAATTAGTGAGGGAAGTAGACCTCACCATTGTTTTCATTTTACAGCCTATCATCTAGTTCTTCTCAGCAAGACATGCTAGCTAGGCTCAAACTAGCACAAGTGGTTATTAGTGGGAGAGAATTTCCAGATGGTAGCAGGAATTGGTAGCATCCTGGTACTAATATTTAAACACTAAATGCAAAACTGCTGTAAGCAAAAAAGGGAATAGAAGTTCTCTGGCCTGTCTCCTCTGTTCTCCTTTTCAGTGAAGGCTTCGTTAATTCAATCTTGAGGTTGTGAGGCAGAGGGAATGCAATAGCAGGTACCTCTGAAGGTTTCCATAGGAAATAAAGCAAAGGAAACAGTTAAAAATGATGCTGACTGGGACACTTCTTATGGAAGCTAATATGTAAAGATGGTATTGAAGTTCACATTTTCTAGTTGAAACACCTAATGTGTCTTGCTTTCAGTCTCTGGAATGTGTCTTGCTTTCAGTCTCTGGAGTGAAGCTGAGGGTGAATACATAGTTGTCTGTCAGATGCTGTGCTTCATGTGTGCCAATTCCTCTGTTTGCTAATTCTTGTTTAAGTAAAGGCAAGCACAGATGGTTAATAAAGAGAACCAGATAATTTGCCAGCACGGTGGTGTGCTTGTTGGAGTGAGACTTGTAATGATGACAAAACAGCCTCAAGCCCGTCCTTTTAATTTAAAATTTTAGTTTAGAAAGTGGAAATTTTGTCCCATGTCTTAATTTGTAATTGGATTCATTTATGTTTTTCCTATTCTAGCAAGTGCTTGTTGACCTTTTAGTCATTTATTGTTAAGGAGCCATTATTATTGGGTGTCGAGCATAAACAAGAATGGGGCATGCAGGAAGAAGTTCAAATGCAGGACATGTCTCAATTCTGTAAGAGCCAGAGATTCCTTTTTCCATAGTGGCTGGAGGCAAAGGTCTCTTCATCCCTTCACAGAGTCTGTCCTTCAAACTAAACAATGCCCAGAAGAAACCCTCACCACAGGGGCAGCCTGAGTGTAGTTTAATCTTTTTATCTCAATTGAGTTAGCTTAGCCGGACTGAAAGTCCCCCTTGGTTGCTGGTTAATGTGCAGGGTAATGGTTCAAAAGTTGCTTTCCAGGCTGGCTTGGGGACCCCGTAGCATGGATTTGGTATTTGGCAACATTCAGGGAACTGGTTGGATGTGCACAATATGCAGTGATTCACAATGCTACTGGTAACTGATGGCTTCAGGTTGCCACAACAGTACAAATAATAAATAGCCATTCTGTACCCAAGCCATTCAGTTCCACTTTGCACCAAATTATTTTTACTGCTACTTGGAAATAAAGTGCTCTGTAATGAAGGTGAGATTCAGGTGGCTCAAATGACCAAAGTGGTTGACTTGTGAGCTTAGATAAACCAAACCAGTCCTCCTCTCATGTTCTGGGAGGCCCCCAGAATTTTTCCCTCCAAATAGCCTGATAGTTGGTAAAGCAGTTGGCCATGTTTGAAGAACAATTTTCTCAAGACAGAAGTTTCTTATTTCTGGGATACCTGCAAGTATACAGGACCTTAGTGCTTGTGCTTCCAAAAGGTCCTGCAGACCCCTCAGGCTGTAAGTGGTACTTGCCATCTCCAGAAATGTTGAAGGTTTACCTACATATTGAGCATATAATTTTTATGTAGAGATTTGATAAGACACTGTTTCCCCACCGATTTTATTCTGATGCCTTCTGAGTCTTGGCTGTTTCTGGAGGCAGGGCACTGCTGACTGCTAGCTTGCTCACTGTTTGGTTTTCAGTAACAGCTGTTGACAGATGGCAGTGCCTCACGAGTGCTCCTGGTTATTTTTGGTTAAATGAGGTACCAGCAGCTTGTACTGCATGCTAAAAAGTTCTAAATGGGGTAGAGAAAGATTTACGTGGCTTTTTCTTCTGCAGCCCAGCCTGTTGACACTTTCTGATAGGCTTCTACTGATACACTTTTCCACTTAACTTCAGTTCATATCTTTATAGCCTGTAGTCAATTGTTCATACAATTGTGGGGTATTTTTTGGTGCTAGTTCTTCATAGTGATTCTTTGGAAAGCTTAAGTAATGATTGAAAACAGCTGCTAATAATAAAAACTTGCTAATTTGGTACTTAAATCTGCACCCACTTTCACACCTCCTCTGTGCTATTACCACTTCCATACCTGAGAGTGCTTGAGTCATGGAGTTTGTGAGCATTTTTTAATGTTCCAACAGGTGGTAGTTCTGCCTGCCCATCAAAGTGAGTAATAAACACTTAGCTACGTGTAGTGTAACACTGACATGGTCACTTCTGCTTCTGATTGTGGTGGTTTGGGTGTCCGTCCCCCCCTTTTTAGAAATCACCCAGACTAGACTCAGCCAGCTCTGGAAATATGAATGAAGCTTATATTTACAGCTGGCACAATATACAAGCAGATATTTACAGTATGTACAGTTATAGACAGAAATATACAAGGTAAAAAGGTAATACAGAAACACAACAGCCCTCCCAGAAACCTGAGTCCCTAGGAGGGGCTCTCAACCACCCCCTCACTTTCCCCCTACCCCTCTCGACCTTACCCCAGTCCCAAGGAAGAAATGGAGGCTCGGCCAGGAGGATTAAGATGCAAGGTGGATCAGCCAGAGCAAATGAAGGGTGAGGTTAGAGAGTAAGATGGAGTTCAGCCAGCAGCCCTGAGCTCCCAAGCAGGTGAAGAGCTGAGAGCAAAGCCCAGAGCGAAGTGAAGATTGAAGTCACTTTGTTTTCCTTTCCTTTTTTTTACACATCTCAGCAAGACTGTGAGGGAAGTAGACATCACCATTGTTTTCATTTCACAGCCTATGATCTAGTCCTTCTGACCAAAACATTCTAGCTAGGCTCAAACTAGCACACCGATTTTTCAGAAGGTAAAGCAAATGCATAAATCAGTCTGAAATCTGTCTGTTGCTCCTGAACAATATCAAAACTTAAAAATAAGTTACTTAAGCTCCTTTTACTTGGGGAATGAGTAAATGGAAACATCAAGTCTCTGTTCTCAGTTTTTACAACTGCTTAAAGTTGCCTGCACTTTGGGACAGATGCCTGTAACTAATCTTTGTAATTTGAAGTTTGGCTTTGGTGTCTCTTTCATCTAGTAGAAGGAACGTCCTGATGCCACCTGGATTCTTGGCGTGGCTACACGTGGTACTAAAAATAATGACACAAGCTACCAAATGTATATCTGCTTGTGTATAACATGGGTGTATAGCTTTTCACATCCACCTGAGAGGCTACTGTAAAATGGTGCTGTATGAGGACTATTACTTTCTTCATTAGATTTTAGTCTGTAAAACGCATTTCACAAGGTATTACAGGATCACAGGCTATTAGGGGTTGGAAGGGACCCAAGGAGATCATCAAGTCCAAACCCCTGCCAGAGCAGGACCACGTAATCTAGCACAGATCAGAGGAACACATCCAGACAGGCCTTGAAAGTCTCAAGAAAAGGAGATTTCTTCATCTCTCTCCCAGAGCCTGTTCCAGTGCTCTGTGACCCTTGCAGTAAAGAAGTGTTGAGATGGAACCTCTTGTGCTGCAACTTACACCCATTGCTCCTTGTCCTGTCTCAGGGAACAAGTGACCAGCCCTCAGATGTTTACAAACATTTATTAAATCCCCTCTCAGTCTTCTCCAGACTAAAAAGCCCCAGGTCCCTCAGCCTCTCCTCATAAGCCATGCCCTCTAGTCCCCTAATCATCCTCATAGCCTTCTGCTGGACTTTCTCCAGCAGGTCTCTATCCCTCTTAAACTGGGGAGCCCAAAACTGAATGCAGTATTCAAGATGAAGTCTCAGCAGGGCGGAGTAGAGGGTAAGGAGAACCTCCCCTGATTTGCTGGATACACTCTTCTTAATACACCCCAGGATCCCATTGGCCTTCTTGGCCACAAGGGCACATTGCTGTCCCATAGTTAACTTGTTATCTGCCAGGATTCCCAGGTACCTCTCTACAGGACTGCTCTCAACCAGCCTGTACTGGTGCAGTTTATTATTTCTTCCCAGGTGCAGGACTCTGCACTTGTCTTTGTTGAACCTCATTTGGTTCCTCTGTGCCCAGCTCTCCAGTCTGTCCAGGTCTTGCTGGATGTCTGCACAGCCTTCAGCTGTATCAGCCAAGCTTCCCAGTTTAGTGTCATCAGCAAACTTGCTGAGCAGACTCCGTCCCCTCATTAATGTCATTGATGAAGATGTTGAACAGCACCAGACCCAGCACTGATCCATGGGGTACTCCACTGGTTACAGCTCTCCAGCTGGACCTAGCACCATTGATCACCACTCTTTGAACTCCATCTTGTAACCAGTTCCCAATCCACCTCACTGCCTGCTCTTCCATCACACGCTTGCTGAGCTTGCTCACTAGAATATCATGGGAGACGGTGTCAAATGCCTTGCTAAGGTCAAGGTAGGCCACATCCACTGGTCCCCCTGCATCTACCCATTCAGTTATGTCATTATAGAATGCTATCCAGTTAATCAAGCATGACTTCCCCTTGGTAAATCTGTGCTGACTACTCCTGATAACTTTCTTTTCTTCCAAGTGCCTTGAGATGCCCTCCAGAAGGAGCCACTGCATCTTTTTTTTTTCTAACAACTTTGCTCTCTTTTTTTGATTATCCCAACTCATAAATTCTTTTTAGATACATGTAAAATGAGCAGTCATTTAAAAAAGGTCTTTCATATAACTTTTCAACATTAATGCTAGAAAGCAGACTTAAGTCATTTTAGCCTTGGTGCATCCTTGTAATGTACTTCTGGCTCAAGGCGTCATTCTGAATCTGAAATAAAATGTGTTTAAGATCAAGTACTTTAAGTCTTTTATGTATTGTTCTATTTTGCTCCTGCCCTGGAATGTAAATCTTGGGTGGATCTAGACACTTTACAGGGCATGAGATAAAGTGCCTTCAATAACCTTGAAGTTACATTTTCACTGGATAAGCTCACCTTTCTGAAGAAAATAATCCGTCTTGCCTCTCATGAAACAGATGTGCTCTTCTGCACTCCTCTGCTCTGAGTCAGACCTTTGCTCCTTGTAAGTGTGTGAAGTCAGAGGAAGAGAACAACAAAATCTTCTAAAAATACTCACTGAAAATGGGGCTATAGAAGGTGATGCAGACCTCTTATTTGCTGAACAAACTCAGAAGAAGCCTGTTCAGGATTAAAACAATTTGTTAGTTTCCATCTCCCAAACTTTACTCAGGCAATGTACATCAAGGTTCACATTAAATTCTCTGCTGATTACCTAGTTATGTACATCACCTAACCACATTAAGACCAAAAACTTCAGTGCTGGCAGTAAAAACACTGAATTGAGTGTGGTTTATGATTACTTCCTTCCCTCAAGATTTCCTCAGAATAACCCAAACCCACCCCAATCCAAATTAGCCAGCAAACTTAGAATATGAATGGATGGTGCCTGTTGGTAACTTCGTAAGAGTAACTTCATAAGCTTAATTTCCTGGTAGTCTCTTTGCCTTTGGCAGGAAAAGTTGCTGGGAAGAGAAGTCTGCGTAAGTGATGCTGGAACGTGTTGGCACTTAAAAAGACAGATGTCACTCTGTAATTTCTGTATTTCATGCAAGTAGTGTAAATGCATGTAAGTTTTCAAGTTTCAGTGTAAGTTTTAGGGTGAATTGTCTATCCTGGAACTGTAATAAAAGTAGAAATCGCTAATTTTAACACTTCATAAAGAAATAGCAGTAGGGTCTTTAGTGATCAGCCATCTGCAAAGAGGACAGATTGTTTCTAGGAGCTGAGTTTTTATGTGGACTATACCTTACAGCTTGCAACTGAGGAATAAAATGTAAATGTCATGTGTGAAGGGAAGTAGTTCTCTACAGAGCAGACAAATTAGTACAAGGGGAAAGAAGCTGCTGTCTGATTGCTTTGAGTTATCAATGCAGCGATCTTTCAGGATCAGAGATGTTTGAAATAGCTGTGCCAGCCAGACTTGCTTTAGGGAGAGGAGAGATCTCAAACTGGTCTAGAAAATTATTTCTTATGTTAATGAGGTCTTGTTTTCTTTTTGTTTTTAACTTGACTCCTTTCAAATCTTGCATAGAGGCAAATATGCTTTTTCTGGTGTGAAACCAGAAATCTGTATAGATGACAATCACTTCTGTTTAGTTAATGGGTAGTCTGGAGTGGAAATTTTCTTTGCATCTGTGTAGATATGAGATTTCTTATGGCTGTTCAGATTTGAAGTGTTTTATACCTGATAGGAGGTTGTGAGGAGGTGAGGGTTGGTCTCTTCTCCCTGGTAACAAGTGATAGGATAAGAGTAAATGGCTGTAGTTTGCACCAGAGGAGGTTTAGATTGGATATTAGAGGAAACATCTTCACTGAAAGGGTTGTCAAACACTGGACCAGGCTGCTCAGGGAGGTAGTTGAATTCCCTTCTCTGGAGGTGTTTAAAATATGCGTAGATGTGGTGTTAAGGGACATGGCAGAGTTAGAAAATCGTTAGACTCAATGATCTTAAAGGTCTTCTACAACCAAAATAACTCAGTGATTCTATAAATGCCAGTGTTTGCTGCTGATGTCTCACTTAATGTTTGAGAGTCTTTTCTGAATAGGGATGATAGGAATTAAACCAGCAGTGCTAGCCACCTTGTCTGAATCGTATTCTACATCAGCTAAATTGGCAGAATCATCTGTGAGATGATTTCACTGGTAAGATGAATGTTGTTTGGTTGTTTTTAACTCTTCCCTTCCCCTCCCAGAGGTACTGAAAATGGCAAAGGTAGATACTCTCTGCCATCAGTGTTTCCAGCTTTTACATGGGAACCTCTTTGTATTTTAACTTCTAATTCCATTTAGGTATTTGTTTTGTGAAGCCTGTAATAGCTGTATCCAGAGTAAGACTTTTAACTGGGTTGTGATTAATGTTTGCATTCCTTGTAGTAAACCTGAATGATTCTGCTTGGCTTAACTTTCTCTAGGATGAAGTTAAAATATATTAGCTTGCATTTGAGCTTGAGAGTAGCACATAGATTGTTCGTCTGGCTCAGCTGGTGTCGTCTTACTTGTTAAGCAGCAATAATTTGATCATGTGTCTGAGTCCTGGGGCAGATTCATCCTTCATTTAACTTGACAGACTTTGCCCTTGAACCAGAGGAGATCTTTTGCCTGCCTAAAAATGTTTATTCATAGCTTCTACCATCTCTTACTGAGTTCTGAATCTTGATTTAAACTGACCCTGCCCTTAGCCCTTTGTTCAGCTGTTTTTGTGGGTAGGGTGGTCTGAGGGTTGGAGTCATCTGGTACAGGAGGTGCAGTGGAGGAATGGATAGAATTCCAAATTTCACTGTTCTCTCACCACAATTTTCCAAATCTGATTTCCTTATTGTTCCTGGGTGATCTTTATTGATGCAGTAAGTAGCTTTATGCAGGAGAACTATTATTTTATGAGTGTTACAGCTGTGGAAGTCTCCTCCCATGCACGCAATGTGGAAGAAAGCCAGGATGCTTACTAAAGAACTCGAATGACCAGCTGCAGCATCAGAGTCAAATGTTGAGTCTCATTTGGGACCAACTTACAGTCATGGCAGAAAATTTTGGATTACTGTGCAACAGGATTAAGTTTTACCTAGGTGCAGAGACCTAAGGATGGTTTAAAAGTGCCGTGGGGAAAAAGTGAATAGCATCACTGAGGAAGGCCAGGTAAGAATGGGTTAGGCAGGATTGGTTAGACTGACATGTGCTTGCCTGTCTTTCTGCCTTTTTTTCTTTCAGAAGAAAGTGGGAGAGGAGGATCTTTGTGCTTGCTTTCCCTATATACAAGCCTGAATAACAGTAATTAGTTTTAATTATGCTCTGACTGTGTTATTTATATTGTAAGGGAAAAGATGGGAAAGATGCCTGTTTTTTTTCCTTAGTAGCACATTAGAATCCCCCTGCCTGTTTAGGGTTTCACAGTGCCTCTGAAATGCAAATATTGTGTTTAGTAGTGTAATGTCAATAATGGCCATGTTTTAACTCCACCTTTTTATCCCCCCCCCCAGATATGACTGCTTTTATTTGCTGTACCTAATGATGGTGCATGTTTATGGGGGGAAGAATGTGGATGAAGGAGCTCAGACATAGCTTTTGTTTTAAAGGAGTTGGGGGGGAGGGGGACAAGCTTTGAGGAAAGAGAAGCCATGCTGACTGTTAATATTTTATAAGCTGTAACACATTTTTGGCTTTGGAGTCTTTTTCCCATGACTTTTTTCCTTGAGGCAGTGGTTTGCTTAAAATGAAGCTTTGAAGGTGAAGAAGGCCCAAGAAACTTATGTGTCTCAGGAATTGGAGATTTCCACTTGCAGCTCAGGATTTCAGAGTGTGCTTATGTGAAGCCATATTATGTATGGATTTGAGTATTTTAGATTCCATTAACTATAAGGAAATCACAGAGTCTGTTGAACTATGTACTGTACTAAAAGCTTTCTATGCTTATTGAAAATCACATAGAAGGAAATCTGAAATACCATCTAAAAAATCACTTAGGTCTCCCCTCCATCCCCAATGTAGAAAGCTGAAAGCAAAATTGAGCCTACTGTGATGGTCAATCACAGAAACATCCAGGTTGGAAAAGACCCTCAGGATCACCAAGCCCAGCCTATAATCCCACTTAACAAGATTCACCTTAAACCATATTCCTAAGCACCACATCTAAATGTGACCCTTAAACACATCCAGGGTGGGTGACTCCTTCACCTCCCTGGGCAGCTCATTCCAGTGCCTGACCCCTCTCTCTGTGAAAAACTTTTTTCCTGATGCCCAATCTAAAGCTACCCAGTCTCAGCTTGAGGCCATTCCTCCCTGTTCTGTCTCCAGTTACCTATGAGAAGAGACCAGCACCAGCCTCTCCAGAATGTCCTTTCAGTTAGTTGTAGACAGCTATGAGGTGATTAAATAAAAGAAATCTTATACTTGGATACATCTTCTGATATTTGCTGTGGCTTTCTGCATGACCTGGAGTCAGCCTCCCCATGTATATTTTGCCTCTTTCCACAAGACAAAAAAAAAACCCCACCCCAACAAAAAAACCCTAGCCCTATCTAGATCAATCATACACAAAGAAATCTGTTCACAACATTATTAAAAGAAAATATTCTCGAAAATCCATTCTAAAAATTACTAAACAAGCATTTTGTTGTTTTTATAATCTATTATCTACTAGTTTCTGAATTTGCCTCTAAGAAAAGAATGTCTTCAAAATTACCATCACAGTCACTGATATCAAGTATGGTTTCACTGTCTTTTCTGCAATGATCCTGGGTAATGCAAAATGCTGGTTATTCAGTTAGTGGGTTTACATTCCCAGTGTCTCCAAAGAGAACAGATAAATGAGCTTGGTTGTTGCCACACCATTGCTTCTCTTCCAGTATCTACCAAAATGAGTCTGATGCAGGTAGGGAATAGGTATTTCACACTGACTCTAATGGGCTGCTGAATGAAAATCAGGTTGTAGTTAAATATGGTTTTGTAGATGTTGTGAGAGCTGGCATGGGCTGCTGAAGTATGATTTTATTTTTAAGATTCTGTGTGCCCACAGCTCAAAGCTAATCTCTGCTACTCACACATAGTTGAATCGAGGTGGCGGAGGGGCATTGAATCCTCCTCAGAGTGCTGGTTGTATTCATGGGGAGTAGGCAGGAAGTCTTCCTTTCAGTGCATCAAGAAACTGCTGATGTAACTACTCATTACTGCTGAGTAGTCCCGAGCAGGAGTCAGCATTGGGTCAGGTTACTCAGCCTTTGCTAACAGCTGCGATGGATGCTCTGGAGAACGTATGGCCATCTCTTTAACTGAGTTGCAGTTGTCTCAGGAGCTCCTGAAGCTCACTATGTATTTTCTGTCAGAAGCAACTCAAACCACTTTTCAGCAACCGTTTGTAGATACAGAGCATTGCCTTGATGGTGAAATTCAACTTGGAATGTTTTTTAAGGAAGCAAGACAAGGGTGGTGAGGCTGGTGAGAGGCCTCGAGCACAAGCCCTACGAGGAGAGGCTGAGGGAGCTGGGGTTGTTTAGCCTGGAGAAGAGGAGGCTCAGGGGTGACCTTATTGCTGTCTACAACTACCTGAGGGGTGGTTGTGGCCAGGGGGAGATTCTCTTCTCTCAGGTGGCCAGCGCCAGAACGAGAGGACACAGCCTCAGGCTGCGCCAGGGGAAGTTTAGGCTCGAGGTGAGGAGAAAGTTCTTCACTGAGAGAGTCATTGGACACTGGAATGGGCTGCCCAGAGAGGTGGTGGAGTCGCCGTCCCTGGAGCTGTTCAAGGCAAGGTTGGACGTGGCACTTGGTGCCATGGTCTAGCCTTGAGCTCTGTGGTGAAGGGTTGGACTTGATGATCTGTGAGGTATTTTCCAACCCTGATGATGCTATGATACTACCATGATAAGACTAATCTGTACGCTTTGCTTGCATATGTGCCTGCGCAGTCTGTAGTCATATTTGTCTTTGTAAAGATGGAGCATTTAATTGTATAGTCATCATCATCATACTGTCATACCTGTTGGAGTAGCTGATAATCTTTTTCAAGATGCATGTGGGCTGTAGAGTTACTGCTTGTTGCTCTATAGTTTTCCTTTCATGATCGCTCTTTTGTCTCATCCACCTGCAGTTTTAGACTTATTTCTCATGTTTATTGCTTCACTGAACATTTTACAGGTTTTTAAATAGTTATGTAATTAAAGGCCACACATTCTGGGTGGGAGTCATTGATGGGTGAGGGGCATACAGTTTTTTGCAGATGTAGTAGGTATGTTATTACATGGATGTTTAACCAGGCAGATCATAGAATAAACCAGGTTGGAAAAGTTCTCCAAGATCATCCAGTCCAAACTGTCATACAGCCGTACCCAGTCAACTAGACCATGGCACTAAATGCCTCATCAAGTCTTTTCTTGAACATCTCCAGAGATGGTGACTCTACCACCTCCATTCCAATGGCAAATCACTCTCTCTGTGAAGAACTTCCTCCTAATATCAAGGCTATACCTCCCTTGGAACAACTTGAGACTGTGTCCTCTTGTTCTGTTGCTGGTTGTGTGGGAGAAGAGACTACACCTTCTTTCAGGTAGTTGTAGACAGCAGTGAGGTCACCCCTGAGCTTCCTCTTCTCCAGGCTAAACAATCTCGGCTCCCTCAGTCTCTCTTCACAGGGCTGTGTTTCAAACCCCTCACCAGCTTAGTTGCCCTTCTCTGGACACGTTCCAGCACCTCAACATCTCTCTTGAATTGAGGAGCCCAGAACTGGACACAGTACTCAAGATGTGGCCTGACCTGTGCTGAGTACAGGGGAAGAATAACCTCTCTTGTGCTACTGGCCATGCTGTTCTGATAGAAGCTAGGATGCCACTGGCTCTCCTGGCCACCTGGGCACACTGCTGGCTTATGTTCAGCTACTATCTACCAGTATGCCCAGGTCCCTTTCCTCCTGGCTGCTGTCCAGCCACTCTGTCCCCAGCCTGTAGCACTGCTTGGGGTTGTTGTGGCCAAGGTGTAGACCCTTGCACTTCGCCTTGTTAAATCTCATCCCATTGGCCTCTGCCCACCCATCCAGCCTGTCTAGGTCCCTCTGCAGTGCTCTCCTACCCTCCAATAGCTCCACACCTGCTCCTCGTTTGGTGTCATCTGCAAACTTACTGGTGCTGGACTCAATCCCCTCATCCAGATCATCAATAAAGATATTGAACAGGACTGGGCCCAGCACTGATCCCTGGAGGATGTCTGGCAGGTCAAAGTCACCCACAAGCACAAGGGTAGATGATTTTGAGGCAGCCTCCATCTGCTTAAAGAATAATAAATCAACCTCTTCTTCCTGGCTGGATGGTCTATAGCAGATTCCAACCAAGATGTCAGCCTTGTTGGCCTTCCCCCTAATTCTTACCCACAGGGACTCAACCTGATCATCCTTAATCTCTACTTCCATGATATCCAGAGCATCTCTAATATACAGGGCCACTCCTCCACCCCTTCTCCCTCTCTTGTCTCTCTTGAAGAGTCTGTAGCCATTGATTACAGCACTCCAATTGTGTGAGTCACCTACTATGTTTCTGTGATGGTGACAACATTGTAGTTTTCCTCTTGTACCAAGGCTTCCAGCTCCTCTTGTTACCCATACTGTGTGCATTAGTGTACATACACTTCAGCTGGGCTGCTGGTTTTACCCCTATCTCTGGCCTAGCACACTCACCCTCCTTTGGTTTGTCTCTAGTACTGTTGTGTTTAATCCCTTCCCCCTTCCAGTCTAGTTTAAAGCCCTTTCAACAAGCCCCACCAGCTCATGTGCCAGGATCTTTCTTCCCCTCTGAGACAAGTGTACTCCATCTGTTGCTAGCAGACCCAGGGCTGTATAAAGCTCCCCAAGATCAAAGAACCCAAAATTTTGTTGGTGACACCAACCTCTGAGCCACTTGTTCATCAGATGAATGCCTTGGGACAGAAATGTGACTCCTCTTTTCTGTGGTTCTCTAGGACATGTAGGCTGACAGCCTTGGCTTTTTCCTTTGTTTTTTTTTTTAGAAACAACTGCTCACCTTGTGCTTCTTGGCTTGGAAGGGCTGCCAGGAAAGTTTAGAATGCCTCACCATCTCATAGGTGGGCCAGTCTCTGCCAAATGTGGACTGCTGGGCATCATGCTAACTCTGCTGACTGTGAATACACCTAAACAAGTATCTCAGGCAAGGCCAGTGCTACAGCTTCCCCATCCCTCCAGCGCATCTTCTGACTTGACCAACCCAGTTATCCTGAGACTTGTCCCAAAAGGAAGCAGAGCTGCAGTTTGACATTTTTATCTCTTTTGTAGATACTTCTAGAACACTTTTTGTGCAGGGCTTGTGTGTAGTTGCAGGCTTTGCACCAGGGAGATTATTCCATGGTAGCTGGAAGTGGAATCTTCTATAGAATTTCAGCTTTCCTGAATATTCTCTGGGTGACTTGAGGCAGTAAAATGCTCTTGGCCTTCTGGTAAGTGCTTTGTCCTGAAAATGCCAGGGTGCCTTCATGTTCCTAATAGAGCTGTACACTATAGTTGTCAATGCTTTCCACCTCGGTGTGCTTGATACATAGTAGCCCTTCTGGAAGTAGTAAGTGGTAGCAACATATGTTGCCATTTCCTTTTTGTTAATAATGAAGCATGTTAGGATCTTCAGCTTCTTGGTGAGCTGGTGATAATTAACCAAGCAGGCAGAGGGATTTGCACAGGGAGTGTCAGTTGGGAGATGCAGGCTGGGGAAGATGCTTCTTTGTATGGTGTCATGGCAACAGATGGTGCTAATACCTGGAAACTTGAACCTGGTCTGTGGAGCTGGAGGTGCCTGATCTGCATGCTGTGCCTCTACCCTTTGTGGGTGGAAGGTGTCAGTCCGTTTAAAGGCTTCAGATTGCTGATGTGCATCCTAGTTCACTTTATTTATGTAGGGTATATACAATCCAGGTAAGACTGAAGTTGACTTTTTGATTCCCCAGGTGTCTGCTTTTCCATATCAATTTTGGCTAATAGACCTCAGACACTGACCAGCAGATGTCTCCCAGGAGCTTGGTTTAGCACCAGCTTCAGTAGTTTTCCTTTAGCATTGCTCAGTGCCAGACTTGGGAAATAGGAGAGACCTGGTGGCTAAAGTTTCAAGCAACCAACTAAGGAGGACTGAGTTGAAGTATTTTTTTTCTAACACCTTGTGATGTGATTCCTTGTGATTTGCAAATGTCCTTTTTTGTAATATGCATGAACCAGTTTTGAAGATATTGGGGAAACAACATATTTGGAACACTACTCTGACCTGTAGCAGGAGGGAGAAGATTTAGGGGAGAAAAATAGCCCATGCTTAGAAATGGAGTTTAATCCAGATGCTGGTTATGCCCTGAAGTCGTCATGCCCTTGAAAGCATCCCTCAGCAATTGTTTCAGTTTATGTGTTAAAATAACAACAAATGCTTCTCTACTGTTGAGTAGCTGTGACTTTTAATCACATTTTGATCACTTTTCAAACAAATGCTGTGCAAGTTGGACCACAGACCCAGGCAAAGGAAGCTGTTGCTAGGGTGTAGTGTGGATATCAGTATCGGGATGCTGCTGCAGGCTGTTTTGCCTTTGGCTTGAATGTCTATCAGAGCTGAGGTTCACAGCTGGTCCAGGCTGTTGCTATAAGTTTTCCAGCAAGTGCAGAGAGCTGGCTAAAGCCTGTAGGTGAGGGCAAGGAGGGAAGGGTTCCTTACTTGGTCTTCAACCTGATATATTCCTGTTACCTGTGTTTATGGAGATAATGCCTGAGAGAGCTTCAGTGCTTCTGCAAAATTGAATTTGCTGTCTTGTGAACGAACACAGGAGAGTTCACTTCCTTTTAGATACTAAATTGCCTAAATAGTAAGGCTGAGAGGAAACCTTAGCATTGACACTGTGCACCACACAGGATTAATAATAAAACAGAAATTGCTGTGCTTTATTCAGGAATGAAGGAACACTTTTCAGCAGCTATTCCAGTCCTGCAGCAAGGCCACTAATTCCTGTAGTTCTGGTAAAAGCTATTTTCTCTCTCTAGAAGATCTCCCTGGTCCATCCTGTATAAATAGCTGTTCTCCTGCACTGGTATCTCTAGAGCTCAGGGTATGTGACCCACTTTGCATTTTTATCTGCAAAGCTTAAGCTAAGGAACATTGTGAGGAGGCAGCGATGTCTGTGTTGGGCTGCTGCTGGTGTGCTAATAGCCCATGCGATGTAAAGGGTTCAGAGCAAAAAAAGGGACATCGTTCCCAAGTGCAGTCCACAGGGAAAAACTGTGGCAGTGAAACAGGAATAACAGCTTTTTGTAGACTTTGAATTAGATGTTGTGTTTGTGGAAGGCTGCCTTCAGAGGTAATGGTATCTCTGTACAGGCAGTCTGGCTCTGAATGGTGGGTGAATGCCCTTCAAAGCCTCATAACTAACCTCTGGGTGACAGAAGGAGTAGGTACAGGATAGGGAAAAGCTCATTTTGCTCTTTAAATTGAAGCTTTATGTAAACATGGGCTTTTAGGGGGTGTGTGTTTTTTCTAATCTATACATTGTGGATTTCCTGAGGCTCAAGATCTGAGGCAAAATTGTGTGGCTGTCTGGAAAGGTGTGCTAACTTAAGCCTAGCTAGAATATTTTGGTGAGAAGAATTAGATTACAGGCTGTGAAAAGGAAATAATGGTGATGTCTACTTCACTCATAGGCTTGCTGAAATGTGTAAGAACAAGAACATAAATACAGATAACAGAGTCACTCTCTGGGCTTTGTGGGCTGCAGTTCTCTCTCTAACCTAACTGCTGTCTTTGTGACTAAACTATCTGCTTCCCAGCACCCCTGGCTGACCCTCCAAGCTACCTCCAGCATAAGGCTAAGTCTTGGGTAAGGTAGAGGGGTGGGAGGAAGGTGGAAAGGTGGTTGAGAGCCTCAGGTTTCTGGGAGGGGAGTTGTGTTTCTGTATTACCTTGTACCTTGTATATTTCTATATATAACTGTATATATTGTAACTATCTGCTTGTGTATTGTGCTAAGCTGTAACTATAAAGCTTCATTCAGTTTCCAGAGTTGCTAAGTCTAGTCTGGGTGATTTTCCAAAGTGTGTGTGTGTGGGAACACCCAAACCATCACAAAAGGGCACTGTGGGAATATTATGTTTCCAAGGATGACTTTGAGGAAAACAGATCCTTATCTCACTTTATTTTTGCCATTTGTTCGTGTCTGTATCACTATTAAAAAAAAAAACCAAACAACAAAACCACTACATTTTTAAAATCAGTATGAGGTGATAGCTGGGTGTTAAGCACTAGAAGCTGGAGAGTGATTCTTGTTTAGGTGTCTGTATGAACTATACTAAAGTAATTAATGAAGCTAAAAAATCCTGCCTATTATTACGGATTTATCTCAGCTTTAATGCTTTTGTGAATTCTTTTGGCTGTATAAGCTGTTGCTCCTTTATTTGGTATCGTAGCTATTTTGTTGTCTCCTGTTGCTATTTAATTTCACAAAGGCTGTAGGAACGCGAAACATTTGTACCCGCTTTCTAAATCTCTTTCAAGCTAATGGAAGCTTTCGTATTGCTTAAAACCTGAATGAATGATGGTTTCACTGAGTCTTAAAAGTTCTGTTTCCACATGTGTTGGTTTGAACAGAAGTTTCTGAAAAGCACTTTGTCTGCTCTGTTCTTGATTGTGTTCATGGTCCTATGCTATTTCAGAGTGCATACTGTGCCTTGGTAGCACGATGGCATTAATGTTGTTACCCTTATGGTTATAAAATGATCTTTTGAAGCAAACAGGCTGGAATATTGAAACCTTTCTACTCCTCTTTTGTTTTCAGGTCTTTTAGGCTCTTGTTCTCAGGCTTCCTCTCAGCTGTCAAGGATATAACTTAACTGGGAGCCAACTGATTTCATGATTAAAGATTAAAATATCCTTCAGAAAAAGAACTTGCATCAGTCAGGAGTTGCATGAATTCAGATTAGTCTTCAGCAGGAAGACTTTGTCATAACTTACCAGGCCAGACCTTGAGAGGAGATTTTGAACATTGCCAGGTCTATTTCTTATTCTCTCAGGTAGAAGTTGGAATTTATTTTCCATATATGAATTATCTGCCTAGTTTGGTGTTGGTCAGGGTGTACTTCAGTGTCCTTAGTTAACACTGTCATACTGGAATTGTTTTAATAAATACAGAACTCCTCACTAACAGAAGCTACTAACAGTAGCTTCTTATTGCTACCCCTACCCAATTGTTTTTCTGTTTATAATGTTGCTTTTCCTACCTAAGGAAGGAAATAAATTTTTTTGATTAAACAAAAGCATGTGGATTTTGGGGGGACTTAAAATAGAACTTTGTCCACTTAAGCGCCACCTTGCTTGTGCCCAATGGCAGCCATATTGCTGATTTGCCACGGTCATAAACGTGTTGTCTAGATTTATACTGCAGACACCTTATTCAGAAAACTAAACTCACCATTTAAGACATCCTAGTTTAACTAGGACAGTATATATGAGATAAGAAAAAGAAGATAATAGTGAGATGCATATCCTGGCAGACAGACTCATTGCGGCAGGCACAGTCCTGGTTGAGCCCTTGGACTTATCCCTGCTGAGGTCAGGTTTTTGTGAATCCTCCTCAAAGCTAGTTATGAAGGATGATGAGGTAGTTCATGGAGTAGTGCTAGAAGGCAGCTTTATGGGTGGGCTGGACTGGAGCTGTGTCTGGGTCAACCTGGGAGAACTGGACCTGTAGAGAAAGGGATGGTGAAGTGGGACTGGGAGCCTGGCTGGGGTCACTGAGCTCAAGCTGGCACTGTTTTAAAGGCTCAAAACACTGTGTCTGGTGTGGTAAAGGAGGCAGGGCCTGTGGCTGTGGCCAGGAGAGAGCAGCTGGGAAACTGAGAAGGCTGAGCAAGTAACCATAATGTTGTGCTGCATTTGTGTACTTCTGCTTATGGCTGTGAAGTCCTTTGATTTTAAGCACTTAATCCTGCTGGGGAGTATGTATATGTACCTTTATCTTGAGTGAGTTCATAAACTCATTTTCCCAGAGAAACTTATACATGGGCCTGTTATCTTTGCCTTGGTTTTGCCTTGGGTTTTACAGGAGGCTCTTAGCTCTTCAGTGATTTGGGCTTTGCCCACCTAGTTGAGGTTAAGCATGGAGTTTTGATGCACCGAGATGTACCCTCTCTTTAGCAGATCCGTGTCTGCTTCTAGTGCTGAATGCCATGTGGTAGATGGGAAGGCAGATTTCTCCAGTGCCATCCACTTTTATCTGCACTTGGGAGGTTTTCATGAGATTCAGGTGATGCTTGCGAGTTGTATCCGTCTTGCATACTTCAGTTGCAGGGATGGTTGGAAATGGAGCATATAATAAATTGGCACAGGAGGGCTAGAGCAAGGTTAGTACCTTGCAGAGTGTAGCTGAAGACTGTAGCAGGGCATTTTTGGTAGGAAGATACATGATTGTAAGCTTTTTCTCAGTCTCTAGTCACTGCAGAGTAGCTATGTTCTCTAAAGGTTGCAGTCAAAGACTTGCATTTGACATCTTAAAGTTTTTAAAAGCCAGCAAGCATCTCCTTTCACTGGAAAGGAAATTTGAGACTCAATTACTTTGCTTTAAATGGCCCCAGGCTGGTGGTTCAGGCAGGGTAAACGCAGGCCCTTGTTTACTGTGGTTTCTGAACAGCTCAGACAGTTTCTTCTCCCCATTTTACACCTTAGCCAGACCTGAAGGGGTTACGTTTAAAAATGAATAATGACTAAATTTATTCGTCATGGTCAAACGGCGACAGCTGTTGAGATGCTCCTGTTAGCGCTTCCCAGGGGATAAAGTCAGGCTGGTTCCTAGTGCAAGCCAGCCCAGCCAGGCAGAGTCAGCTCGTTTTTATCCCAGATTATTTGTCCTGGGCTCCCCTCACTAGCAGGGGATTTCCTTCCTAGAAGTGAACTGAAGTTTCCTGGGCTGAAGTGGGTGTTGATGAGAATCCTGCAGAGCTGCAGTCGTGGAGAGAGGACTGAAGACCTAGCCGTTTAAATCCACGTGTGAAGACAGCATGCTAATGAATACGAGGGGCAATGATTGATTATGCTCTGGACTGAAAGCCGCAGCGCTCTCTGAAGCACTGTTACATCTGGGCACGCTATGGAAAATATGAAGGAATGTTGAGGAAACTTATTTGCAGGAGGATATGCACTTGTAAGCAATTTTCCCCCCTTCTTAAATAATGTAAAGGAATTGAAAAAGGTAAAGCAATTTTTTCTGTTTCTCTGAGACAGTGGAGTGCTGAGCAGACAAAGGCCTCTTTTATAAGGGCAAGTCTCTGATGGAGAGTACTATATGGCTTTTATAAATGAGCACTGAGGGAGTCTTGGGATGGGAGAACATCGATGGTTACTTAATGTTAGAGCATGGCACCGATTCCGCTTCAATGCACCTCTGCTGGAGTCACGAGAGTTACACCCATGCTGCATTTACCTCCTTCTGATTTGCAAATAGGCTGCAAAAATAACCAACAGATTGCCATTGAAATGATTATTGCAAACAGGAGTTAATAAGTGAGGGAAAAGGCTTGTTAATGAGAATGTAGAATAGCTTGTTTTTCTCTTGTTTTCTGTACTCCCACGTTCAGTTTTCTTTCTGTTCTTTGTTTCTCTTTCTGTCTTGCACATGTGCTGCTGGAAGACTTGATGTGCAGTTCTGAATGTGGTGCTGTTATTCTGCACTGCTCAGATGTGAGAATGCTGCTGGGTTATTGAAGGAATACTCCCATTTGATAAATATGTGATGCTTGATTTTGTTGATGTAAGGAATAGAAAGATCATTGTAATTGGAGCATCCACAAACTAAGCTGGCTGATTGGTTTTGAGAGTCTTGTTTTCTTTCTTTTTTCACTTTTTTTCCCCTAATGCTCAGAAAAACCTGTTTAAAATGAAAAAGGTAGTTTAACTGCTAAAATGCTATAGGAGTGCAATCCTTTTAATATCTGATTACATGAATTCTTAGTAATTATATGAAAGAGCAAACCACACCCTCTTCTCCTTTCATGGAGTGAGGCTTTAAAAATGCAGATACAAGAGGAAATGAGTTAAGGCTGCATCTAGAAAGCCTGAAATGTAGCTGTTAGAGAGTTTTCTTACCAGATGGAAGTGATTTTGAAGTAGTAAAGCATCTCTTGTTATGAATATGACTGAATTTCTTTTGGCTGGTTATGTTTGTATCTCAAATAATTGTTTATTTAACATCTCTATAGGAGATTTTGAAATAAATGCAATTGGGGCAAATATGGCTCAGAAGTTTCTGTGTTCAAGGTCTGCGTAAGTCGGCATCACTTGAACCCGTTTCTAGAGCCTTCAGAGATTACACATTTTAAATTCTGTTTTGATCTGCCATGGTTTTCCATACAGCTCTCAGTAAATACTTTTTAAAAACCCTGTTTGAAGTACACTGTCTTTCAGGGGAAAAAAAAAATCAGTCTTGCTTTTTTGAGAACTGTCTGCAGTAGAACATACTGAGTGACACACTGCCTAGCCTCCCAGAGAGCCATTCCTGTGATTATTGGGGGGAAAATGCAGGGGAAGGACAAGAGAGGGCAAAAAAAGGCAATTGAGAATTTAATTTGTTTCAGCCTCCAGTCAGTGCCCTTTTATGTTTTTCTATTTGATGAGAAACAATATTCATCAGTCACACTGGAAAACTACATTAATAAATCTTGAGTTCCTGTGTTGACACAGAGTATAATCAAGCATATTGGTAAGAATCGGGCCAGGGTAAACAATCTTCCTGCAGCGAGATTTAATTCAATCAAATTAAACCCATATTTTCCAATCCTTTAATCGTTATATGATTACCTGAGCTCTTTCTAATTATTTTTGAATTACATGTGGTAGAACATACCAGCATCACTTGGAAGGTAGCACGTTCTCCGTGGCTGCCTTAGGGCACTGTCAGAGCCCACATCCTGAATATGGTTTATTTTCTTAGCTCTGTGACTTAAATTTCTTAAATTCCTTAATTTCTTTGACTGAGCACCAGCCCAAATAACTGCTGTTGTATTGCCCCTTTCATTTAGATATTACTTTTAAAAAAAACTAACTCTTTGCTATATTCCAAGATTTTTTTGAACATCTAAATGAAGATGATGTCCTTGACCACCTCTCTTAAGTTGCTGGATGCAGCTGCTGACCTGCCATTTCAATGTTGTTCAGTGATTTGCGTGTGGCATTGTGTGCACGGTTACCTATAGGAAATGAGGGGTTTGGTTTTTGGATGATCTGTGATGGTTCTCCTGTGTCCAGATGCTAATAAATCAGTACTACTTTGGGCAGGGAAAACTCCTGAGGGCTGTTGGGCTGAGGACAGTAGAGGCTTTTCTTTCTGTTCTTCTGCCTCCTTAGAATATGTATATACTGTTACCAGTTTATTTTAAATTTTCAGAGAGCTCAACCTGTACTGAATTGCACCCATTGACTAACTAGGAGCCTGTATTTGTTAATAGGTGTTCCCAGGTGCTTTCTTGAATGGAGACAGAGTAAAGCACCTGCTTGAGTTTTTGCCATGTGAAGTTCTGCAAAAGAAAAGTTCCTGAACTGTTGGAAAGTGGGTGCATACCTTGGACTGTTGGAGAGGGATGAACACAAAGCATCAAATTTTGAAGTGTCAAATAAAGTGTTAGTGTGGATAAGCTAAATAGATATGCTTAAATAAATAATATATGGTGTCTATATTAACTGCCCAAACACTTTGTCACTTTTCAACCTAAGGGTGGTTTCTAAAGTGAATTAGCTAACCTCTGTAAAGCTGGAATCTCAGAAGTCCTTTGGAATTGAAGTGACATAAGACTCAGTGAGTGGTCTATGTTTTATCAACAGCATGGGTGTTGCCATGCAGTCTTTCCTGGGGTTACCCTATTTATTTTTGGTCTGCTGCAGGCATTTAGGAGGGTATGACAGGGTAGCCTGTGCTGCCTGATCACCTCCACACTTGGATTTTGGATTTGCTCTTGGTCTTTGCTTCAGAACTACCAATAGCAAAATAGCAAGAACATCAGAGACACAGACTGTAGACCCTCCTCAAGTACTACCTGTGGCTTGCATCTTTATGCTGTAGATTTGAAGTTTTATCTGAGTGCATTCATTGAAAGGGTTTATACAACAATAGCAAGGGTTGGGTTCAGTGGCCTGGTGGTCATTTGTGAATAAGTAGATTTCTAGCATGAAGATGCTGTTGAAGTGAGAGTTGGTGGAGAAGACCTGAACATGTAGCACATTACCCGTTGCATGGGCATACTCCTTGGAATATCCCTTTGCTTCATTGAACTTTTTGTCTGAATGTGTCTGTATTTTTTGTTTGGTTTCTTTATGGCAGATAAAATTTTTGATGATGAAGATTCTGTGGATGGGAACAGACCTTCCTCAGCTAGTTCCTCTACATCCTCAAAGGCCCCTGCAAACTCCCGCAGAGTTGGGATGGGGACTACCCGCAGACTTGGGTCTGCAGCTCTGGGCTCCAAGTCTTCAAGTAAGCCAATAGCATCTATGAACTGACCTTTGTATGAAGTTTTTATTAGTGCTCACACTTGAGCCTATTGCAGGGACTTCCAGACTGACCCCCCAGGATCCAGTAACAAATCTTTCCCTGTGAAATCATTTGTGTGTAGCTTGTCTGCATGCTGTAACCAGACTTTGGTAGAATTAATATCCAAGCACTCTCCCCAGTGTATTTTATGTTTGTGAAAGGTGGGCCCTGTGTGGTTGTGCACTGAAGGCTACGAATAAATCACGTGCAGATTTTTGCCTCTATTTCTGGAATTCTTCAGCTGAGCTGAGGCAAACTGTTTACAGTTACATGCTAAACTTCGGCCCATGCGATGTAAAACTGAAGTGCTGGCTTTCCTGTAAGATTGTTGGGCATTGCTGTTAGTGAAAATGCAGGAAAAAACAGCAATGAGCAATAGTCCTACATGTGATTCTAATTCTCTATCTGACCTAGAGATATGGAGCAAGTTCCCTATATCATACAATCTCTAATCTGATTGGTATTCCAGAGGCTATTTATCTCCCATGTCATTTGTCTGTTTATCTGTCAGATCTGCACCTTCATGTATTATAGATAGGATTAGATACTTTAAGATCTCCCATATAATTCAAGTAAATATTCTCTTTCATCTTTCAGACTCTGTCCCCTAAATGTTGAGTGACAATTGCAATGACTTCCCTAATGTGCCCTTTGTGCCTAGGAGTGTGTCTAATCTGTGCCTGGCATTCAGTTTCCCTGTGCCTGCTTTCATTACATCTGCAGCACTATGGGGCTGCATGGATTGTGAACTTTCTCCTGATTAGGTGCTTTGGTAACTGCTGTTTTCTTAATTGAGTCACTATTGATAAGAGAATTAAAAAGACTTTTTGTGTCAGCAGCCAAAGAGGGAGCAGGTGCTGTGGATGAAGAAGATTTTATTAAGGCATTTGAAGATGTCCCAACGGTTCAGGTAAGTAGGATCATGTGTTAAAACAGTACTAAAAATGTGCTTTGTTGTGATATTGAGGAGAAGGCAGTGTAGAAGGTGGAGGGAGGTAAGCTTTAAGTGGTGATATCTGCCAGTATGTGAAATCCTGAGAAGTAGAGAGAATGAGGGTGAGATGGTTGTAATGATGATATCGTAGGAGTGGACAAGGAAGTTGAACTGGACATGCATGCTGCACAATGCAGTCTGGTCAAACAAAAACTGAAATTAGCAGAAGCCTCCATACAATTCAATAAAACAGTAAAGGTGACTTGTGTCTTCAGATTGCTGCTGCTGTGTGTATCACAAAAGGATAGTATGTGTTTGCTGATAGACAAGATGTGTCACGTTCCCCCTCCTTCAACAGAACTTTATTTCTGGGACAGCTGAACGGCAAAAGTCCATTTGTGATCCTCTGTAGGTCTTGACTAATATGGTTGCTAGTTGCAGCAGGAATGCTGCTTGAAACTGTGAAAATACAGTAAAATAATAAAGGATGGTCCTTTCAGTGATCTTGTGACCCTTCAGTAATTTTTGATTGCAGGAAATAAGTGTAGATTTCTTGAATTATGCAAAGCCAGCTGGGTCCATGAGATTTAAGCATTGAAGCAAAGGACTTAAGAATGCAGTTGGAAGGTGATCTGATTTTTTTTGGAGTAAATCTTGCATTATCCTGCCACTTTGTATTTAAATTTGCAGATTTATTCTAGCCGGGACCTTGAGGAATCCATAAACAAAATAAGAGAGATACTGTCGGATGATAAACATGACTGGGAACAGAGAGTTTCGGCGGTAAGTAGTGAACTTAGGTGTGAACCCCTGTAAAGAAAAGGTTTTTCTGCCCTGAGTTTAATCCCATGGAGAGGTTACAGATAGAACCTCAGAGCAAGGCTAGAATGTACTTTGTGATAAGGATCTGTTTTGTTACCCCCAAGCTTAGGTTCAGTTCCTTATGAAACTGAATTTAAATCATATGTGAAGGAAGATGCTATTGGATATACAAGAATCTATTGAGACAGCATCAGGTTGAATTGGAAGTCATGCAGTAAATCCATATGTAAAGCTGAGAAATTTGCTAGGAGATGCTGAAGAGTGTCAAAAGTGTTATTTGGAATACTTGATGAAGCAAAAAGTCACTTTGGTTGTAGAGAACTTATTCATACTTTTGCAAAGGGAGGTGTGAAATAATTCAGAAAGAACACACTTAGGTTTTCAGTAACTAGGATTGTGGGAAATGTAGGAGTGGAAAATGAGAGGTTATATGCATGCCAAGACAAAGGTGAGCTGCGTTTTCATGATCTAGATAGATTCAGGATCTTATCTGCACTGTAGACTTTTCATCACTGGTGTAGCAACTTTGATATCTGTCAAATCCTGTATTACAGATCTCAACGGCAAATGGCTGATACAGCTTACTTCAAGGGCTTTTGTTTGCTGTACTGAGTAACAGCTTAAATTGGAGCATATACAGATGCCTCAGTGTATGAGAGCCTGTGTAGATGTGCATAAGAATTTTTGTAGGATGCAGTGGTGATCCTTGTAATAGAAAACTTCCCATTTTGATGGGATCAGGTTTCTACTTCTAGTATAGCCAGATAATTATTTTAATGAAGTCAGTGGGTATATTCTAGATATTTCTGTCAGTATTACTCAGATCCTGAGCTCTGCCCTTTAAGTCTGGTCGTCTTTTTAGTACAATAGTCAGCTGTGAGAGAACTTCAGCTTTAGAAGCTGTTGTAAAAACCTCTAGTGGGAGGTGTCCCTGCCTGTTCTAGTGGGAGGTGTCCCTGCCTGTGGCAGGGGGTTGGAGCTGGATGATCCTTGAGGTCCCTTCCAACCTAAACCATTCTATGATTCTATGAAATAGATGGTTTCAAAGGGGAATGGAAGAGAACTTCCCGGATTTTTATATTTATTTTTTTTGGCTTGAAGTAATAGCAATACAGTTTGAGTGGCTGTATGCCACCCTTCTGGATTTCTGTAGCAGTTAGCTAGCATATTTATATTATCACAGTATGCTAAACCATGATTTGAAAATAAGACATGAAATAATAAAAATACTTGAAGAACAGAGTTCCTGAATGCATGTTGAGGACTCTGGAAACCAGGTGTTAGTGCTGAACATAACCATGCTTGTATTTACTGCTCATTAACAGTCACTACTTTACTTTATGGTGCTAACAGTTAAAAAAGATCCGGTCTCTGCTTTTGGCTGGAGCTGCAGAATATGATAACTTCTTCCAACACTTAAGACTCTTGGATGGAGCATTTAAATTATCTGCTAAAGACCTCCGCTCTCAAGTAGTACGAGAGGCTTGTATCACGTTAGGGTAAGTTTACTTTCCAAATGCACTTGAAATGTGATGTAGAAAAAGGGAACACACACTGGTTAAAACGTATTTAGGATGTAACTCACACTGCTAGTACTACATAGTTCTAGGTACAACATAGTTTTGCTGCAGCTTTGTTTCAAACCATGTTCATGAGATCAACTAATTTTACTTCCTCACAACTGTGCTCCTAAGTTTTAAGCAGTGCTGGTTTGAGAGATGCTGAGCGAATGAGCAAGCCGTGCGTTTGTGCAGCAAGGAGGGAAAGAACTGAACAATAAAGCTGAAAATGTTGATATGTTCTTTTCTAGTCTGAATTGAGTTAGCTTTTATTTTTGATGGTTTATCCTTTGTGAAATTCTTCAGGAAAAAAGGCACTGCAGTGTTTCTAATAGCTTTACTAAAATTTGTGCATATGTATTAAGGCAAAATAGACAGGTTCAGATAAACCATAATATAAACTAACAAGTTCAGAAAAATGCATTCTTAAGCATAATCCAGTTTCATAGTAAGTTCTTAGCTGTGCTAGTTGTTTTATTTTTATGCTGAACAGACTGTTTCTAGAGTTCAGATGAATATAGAACACAAGTTTGAAATGAAAGGGTCTATTTTTTGAGAATGTTCTCTGTTCTTTGGAGAGGAGGTGACAGTTGTAAGTATTGAAATGTCAGATGTGCTTATGTCAGATGTTCTGTAGAAGTCTGATGAGCTTAATTCTCAGCATACTTACCATGGTGACTTCATTCTGTTTTTCAGACATTTGTCATCGGTTCTGGGAAACAAGTTTGACCATGGGGCAGAAGCCATCATGCCAACAATTTTTAATCTAATTCCAAATAGTGCCAAAGTTATGGCCACTTCTGGTGTTGTAGCAGTTAGATTGATCATTCGAGTAAGTATATGTCCAAAGAGAATACTGTTTTCATTTGCAAATATTGCAGCATTTCCGAGTGTTGCTGCAATGAAAATTTAGATTAAGTGTCTAATCTACTTTTCTGGTTGTGCTGCACTCTGTGCTCTAAGATGTCAAACAGACTTGTATAGATGAGGATAGTTAAGTCCTGCCAAAATAGCAAGAAAAAATGTTTTTTCTTTGCCGAGTAAGGTATTTCCCTTCCTCTTAAGAGCTGAGCAAACTTTTTTCTCTTAATGGATGTTAAACCTGCATTACAGAACAGGCTCATCCTCTTAATTATTTTCTAGAATTCCTCATAGACAGCACGTGTTTCCTAAAACTGTTAGGTCACACAGATGACTTCTTGTGATGGTTTGGGTGTTCCCCGCCCCCCACACTTTAGAAATCACCCAGACTAGACTCAGTCGGCTCTGGAAATTTGAATGAAGCTTATATTTACAGCTGGCACAATTTACAAGCAGATATTTACAGTATATACAGGTATATATACAGAAATATACAAGGTAAAAAGGTAATACAGACACAACTCCCCTCCCAGAAACCTGAGTCCCCAGGAGGGGCTCTCAACCACCCCTCACCTTCCCCCTACCCCTCTCAACCTTACCCCAGTCCCAAGGACGAATGGAGGTCGGCCAGGAGGATTAAGAAGCAAGGTGAGTCAGCAGAGCAAATGGAGGGTGAGGTTAGAGAGCAAGATGGAGTTCAGCCAGCAGACCGAGCTCTGCAGCAGGCAAAGAGCTGAGAGCACAGCCCAGCACAAAGTGCCCCAAGCAAAGTGCAGAGCAAAGTGACTTTATCTTTGTTTTGCCTTCTTTACACATCTCAGCAAGACTGTGAGGGAAGTAGACCTCACCATTGTTTTCATTTCTCAGCCTATGATCTTGTTCTTCTCACCAAAACATTCTAGCTAGGCTCAAACTAGCACACTTCTGCCTAGTGATTCATTGGGGAAGCTGTAGATAGCCTAATATCTTTCAAATTGTCACCACTACATTTAGATCCTCTTGCAGTGACTTCAACTATTTGACTTGTTGGAGTCTGTCATAATAGAGGAAAACAAAGTAAAATACTAAAGATAGTTGATAAAATAGCTTTAAAATAGTTTTTAGTAAAAAAATGTGTTCAGATCTGTTAGTGTCTTATATTTAGCAGTTTTAAGACTAGAAGAAAAGTATCTGCATTCTGGGTTTGGGTGGTTGAACAAGGTGGCCTTCTTTTTGTGGAAGTGTGGGGTAAAGATTTTTTTTCCTGTTTCTATTGCTTGTTTTCTTCTAGCATACGCACATCCCTCGATTAATACCCATCATAACCAGTAATTGTACCTCCAAGTCTGTTGCAGTTAGAAGGTGAGCACTTAGTTTAACTGTATTCTCCTTTTTACCTTTAGGTTCACATATGCATTCTGCAAACATGCATGTATTTGTTTTTATTCATAGCGAGGGCTGGTGCACACACTGAAGAACGTGTCGTGTTCTCCTCGAGTTAGGTTTGAATTCAAAGTCTGCTATCTTGCAGAAGCAAGATAGTGTCATTTGGAAGTTGGACTGGAAGTGCCAATGGTCCTCTCTGTGCACTCTGTGCATCTAAGTGTACTTCAGCCCACTGCCTTCCTGAGGGGCTCCTGTCTGGTCCATGTAGATTAGCTTGTTCTTTTCCAAGTTAGACAAAAGGAAAAGCTTTGTGGTTGACTGATTTGATGACAAACCTTGAACAAATAACAACACACTTGCTGCGCCTTAGTGTCTCAAAATGAGGAAGCAACGTTGAAGTTGAAAAGTTCTGTCTCCACATGAAACTAAATGTGAAGTTTCTGTGTGAAGCCTGATCTGGCAGGTACAAAGTATGTTTAGCATGGGCCTTCGTGGCCTGTATCCTGTTTAATGTGAAAGGGAGCTTTCTGGGTTGCATTGTGTCAAGCTTTCTCTTCGGAGTTCTCTGTAGCAAACTGCCTTCACTCACTACTGCACACTTTCTATTGATAGCGTTCATAGAGATGTTGATGAGTTTATTGTAGTCATTACTGAATCCTAATGTTCCCAAAAGCTTCATACCAATGTCTGCTGTTCAGAAGCAGGTATGAAACGGTCACTGTACCTCTGTTAACTTTGAGTCGAGCGTTTTTGTTATTTCTCCTTGCAGGCGCTGTTTTGAATTTTTAGATTTACTGTTGCAGGAGTGGCAAACACACTCCCTAGAAAGGTAAGCTCTCAGCATAAGTGGTTTCATTCTCTCCTGCTTGTCCTGGAAGGTTAGTTCTGGAGAAAGGATAATCTAGGAGGTGAGATTATATCAGGTAGCTCTAGAGATTTTTACCACAGGAAAAGCATGTACATACGTGCACACACACTGCTTGTCCCTGTAGTTCTGGCAGTCAGAATTCAGCATTTTCTGTCTCCCATGCCAGCCTTGGAAAACCTGCCTGAGAGAATCTCTGAACTATTTATTTTCAAAAATTCAGTTTTGCACTCTGAAGTGAGGATGAGCTCAAGGCTACTACAGTAGCTCCTGTAGGCTTCTACCATACTTCAAAATAATGAACAGTGAGAGTAGCTGTGCAAGAAGAGACAGGAACATAATTTTCTTAGCTCTAGACTGTGCAAGACTATTTAAGTGTTAAGAGGGTGTTTTTCCACCCAGACAGTGTCAGTAGCTAACTGAAGACTGAACTATGAAGAATATTGCTTGCCTTTTGCTAGTAAGCAGTGTGGATGATATGAAACGGACTTTTAAGAGTAAATAAATAAAGGCTGCAAAGGATCCTACATTGAAATGGGAGGATGTGATGAACTATCTGTTATTAGAGATCAAGGCAAATCAAATTTGTAATTTGTTTGTAAGTGTGACACATCTTTCTGAACTACTGGAGAATGGTTTCCTTCTTATTTCAGACACATATCAGTGTTAGCTGAAACAATAAAGAAGGGAATTCATGATGCAGACTCTGAAGCCAGGATAGAGGCAAGAAAGTAAGTGTGGAAGATTGCTTGCTATTCTGTTCTACTTGTAAAAGTATTTATATATTATATAGGGTCATGTTTGTCTGAATAGAACTGTGTGAACTTTTTTCTTCAGAAAAGGGATACTGTTAAACATGAAATCAATGGAAAATCAATTTTATTAATCTAAATGTTGTGTTATAAGCAGATAACTGTTTAAATCCTTTTTAAAGGGAGTGTGTCCATGACTGAAAAATACAGTAGGCATTGAATAGAAGGTGACCACTTAAGCAGAATGGACAAGAAGAATGGCATGAGTCTTCAGAGAGCATGCTTAGCTCTTCCTTCCCATGTTTTTTAACAGTGTGGCTGATTGTAAGACGGAAGTTTGTTTTCTTCTACTGATGTGAGAATGGATATGACTGCTCTGAGGCTCTGAGGACTGACTGTTGCACACAAACAGTTCTTGATTCATTCGAGCTAACAGTGCTACTCTTAAACTGCCCATTAGTTGCTCCCTGAAAAGTGCTGGAAGTCTTCATCTCCTTTGTGATGAAAGTTAAAGCTACCCAGCCAGGAGATTTGGACCAGAAAGGAATACTTCTTTCACATTAAGCCATGCTTTTATTTTCAGCATAGCACTAATTGAAAGTCCTTTTCCTTTGTATTTCTTCCCCAAAAGAGTCAATAGCCTCAGCTCAGTACAGAAGATTTGTCTCTGTGGCATTGTAGGAGACCTGTTTGCTAAGGAAGAAAACACCACCAGCTGGAGCTTCCCTAAATCATGTCCGTGCACATGTGCTCTGCTTTTGGCTTATCTATTGAGCACTCAGTCCCAAGCTAGTATGAGTGTAGTGGGTACTAACATCTCCCATCCACAGCAGACAGAGGGCAGAGGGTTTCTTATGTAATAGAGTTTTATTTGCTACTTGGTTTTACAACAATGGTGCTTTCTTCTCATTTTCATTTAGTTTGTCTTCTCAGTGGCTGTTTGAGCAATTCAGTGAATTGAAGAAAGTGATGTGTGTGTAATGGGTCAGTAGATGGTTGAAATGGCTGGGTTTGTGAACCCACTAATGCCTGAAATGGCTCTGGCTGTGCTTATGCTCCACTGCCCCCTTAAATGTGAGAAGGAAATGTTCATCGTACTGTGCCTTGTTCGCAGGTGTTACTGGGGTTTCCACAGTCACTTCAGCCGAGAGGCAGAGCATTTGTACCACACCTTGGAGTCTTCATACCAGAAGGCCCTGCAGTCACATTTGAAGAACTCTGACAGCATTGTGTCCTTACCACAGTCAGATCGCTCTTCTTCCAGCTCCCAGGAGAGTCTCAAGTAAGTCCTTCAGTGCCACTACCTCTTGCTTTAAACAACTTCAGGTAGCTCCATTGAACTGGAAGGAGCCATCATGGTCTGTTGTAATCATATTGCCTTGTCTCATCTGGTCATTGTTTGGCCTCAACACTGAGTTACTCCAAAATATTACTAGTTTCAGCTGACATTGTATTGAAAAACTTGACTCCAAAAACTAATTTTCTGGGAATTTGTTTTGTGCTCAACAGATGCTGTTAATGGTTCCTTCTGGGTGTGCTTAGGACAATGCTTGGTTTATAATTCTGTGTCTAACATTAATCCTAGAGGTGTAAGCGTGTGCCTCTCTGTGTAAGAGGAAACTAAATGTAAGTTGTAACTGCAGAATGAATACACAGCTCTTCTGTTGAGTGTACATATTCTAGCTTGAGTGTACATATTCTAGCTTCTTTTAGAGATACAGTCAACTTAGGTTCCCAGGTGTCTGCAATTCAAGTGTAAGACCTGTATGAAAAATACTCACAACTTATTAGTGCAACTTTTTATATCTGCAAAAGGTGGTCTTAGAACTATCTTCTTGCTCAAATAAGGGGTCTACTAATTTTTTTCTTAGTGCTTTTTAAAAGGATTTCATGGTGCTGCTGCTGTTATTCTTAATAAGCTTTGTTAGTCTCATGCTATATACAGAAATCATTTCTTATGAACTCCTTCATGTCGTGATGGAACAGAGTAGCACTGCTACTGATGACTGAATTTTCTTTTAATAAATATTTGTTTTGAATTCTAGCCGTCCTTTGTCTGCCAAAAGAAGTCCTACTGGAAGTACTACATCTAGAGGTGAGAACAGGAGCTGAAAAATATGCTGAGGTGCTGCTGAGGAAGCGTGATAAGTTAGAATGAGAATTTCGGACACTGATGTGCAAAGAATAACTTTGATTGCTATTTACATGGCAACTCAGTATGTAAAAGCTTTAATTAGCTGTGGTTATATGCCACTTTCTGTGCATCAACTGCTGATAGAACAGTGCATTTGAAAATTGGCAAATCTGTTATTGCTTGCACTTGAAGGGAAGACAAACCTTGAAAATTGTAGTCAAGGTATGTTTAGCTTTGCAATAGCTGGATTAAATTGCTGCTGATGGTAAGACATACAGCTGTCTAGTCTAATAGTTCATTCAGCTTTAAACTTTGTCATTTGTTCTCTGTGGTTTCAGCATTTCATCATCTGTATGCGAGTCCTACAGTGTAAAATTCCATCTCATTGCTAATTGTTCTGCTGTTGGATGGAATATTTAGGTGCAGCTTTCCTGTCCTAAGTAAATGCATTCAATAAAAAATACATTTTTATACAGAATATAATAAACATATTTTTTGGGGTAGAAGATAAGTTGCCTTCTACACCTGAGCAAGACTGGGTCCTTGCTAGTTTATATATGCACCTTATTGAGACCTTTGATTCAAGGAGTTACTGTTCTGTAACCTGTTTGTGCACACAAATGAGTGTTTGCTTGCAGCTGAATAGTCAAGCTTCATGCTTAAGAGACTAAGCATCATCAAATGATGGGAACAGCAATCCTCATGAGAAGATGAGGTGTTGGAAAGGAAGTTAGAACCTGGACTTAGAGGACCTGGAGGTCTGTTTTGGCCAGCAACTCAGAAGCTGGTGGTGGGTACTGTGCCTGAACTTTCCCATCTAGGTTCTGGTAGATAACTTCTTCGTTACTGGCCCATCAGCCTTTTTGATCTCAGCATTTAGGTTAGTGACTGATAAAGCTCTCAGAGTTAGCATCAAGTCAGAATTGAAATATCTTTGCAGGCAGTGTGGGGAATCCCACATTGCCCTGATAAAGCATTCTTAGTTGAGGTATTTCAATGTCAGCAGGGAGTGTTAAAAATAGTACATTAAACTGCTTGTCAGGCTCTTTGAAGCACACAGCTCAAAAAATTAATCCTCTTTATTCTGGATCTCCCACTCCCATCTGCAGCATCTACAGTAAGTACAAAATCTGTGTCAACACCAGGATCTCTGCAGCGATCCCGCAGTGACGTCGATGTGAATGCAGCAGCTAGTGCCAAGTCAAAAGTGACGTCTTCTGGAGCATCTACCCCCTTCAGTTCTGCTGCAGCCTTGCCCCCAGGCTCATACGCATCACTAGGTAAATCTACAAGTTGTACTCTTGCAGTTAGGTTTCTTTACTAGCAGAAAGCACCTTGTAGTTTTATTTGAATATTAAGTTCTATGTAGAAGAACATATCTCTGAGATAGGTTGCCAGTTCTCTAGGCTTAGTGTGGCATCTCTTGCCCTTTGGAATTAAGGGAAAAAATTGGAACAGAGCTGATCCAAAGCAACTTCTTAGTTTTGGAATGGTATAATAGGCTGCGTCTCATTCTAATTCCTGGGGAAGAGGAGATCTTACTATGATTCTGGGACATTGTTGATGAAAATACTTACTGCTCAATCCCTTTTGATATGTTCCTGTCTCCTTTCTTTCTCTTCTTCTTTCCCTGCATTCCTGAAACTGGTTTTCCATTGATTATTTTATGCATTAAGTAGTACATCTTAGCTGAGTTTGATCACTTTGCACCTTTCTCTTTGGTAAAGCAGAAGTGAAGAGCAGGAGTCAGCCTTCCAGTTTCATCACATAGGATATAAGTGTCTGATCCTTATGCTCATTCTCTTGGAATTACAATCTCATGTCATGTTATTCTCAAAGCATCATATATTGCTTTCAGGTGCCTCAGGGCTTCTTACAACAAAGTTTACATTTCATCTTTCTCTCCTGGAGGTGCCATTGAAAGAGGATGGAGAAAGAAATGCAAGACAGTGGTTGACACTGTATTTGCAGATCTTCAACTCACTTAGGAGCGGAGCTGATCATCTGAGCTAGTCTCTCATTCTGTTTATTTAATACAGATCTAATTACAGAATTTTCATCAATTTATGTTTACAAGAGGGCAAAAAAATCAGAAATCAGTGATCTTGATTTAAGCTGTGTAGATTGTCTTCACTGAATCAGCTGAGAGATAACTTCTTAGTGTTAGCACATTTGGTCTCAAGTCTTAATAAATATGCTTGGGAAGTATGTAGGGATGGTTCCATAGTTTCCTCTTATAGGCAGGGTTTTTTAATATCTGAAATATTTTACCTTGGCTTCTGTATGTTGGTTGTATCTGGTTCAGAAATGGAGTTCTGATTTAAATTGTTCATACTTCATTCAAGACAGATACATTACAGTGGAAACATACTATGGAATATGAAGTTGATCACAGGGTACTGTGCTTTCAAGCTTACAGATGGAATAATTTTTCAGTTGTGCTACTTACTAGCTTCTGTGGCAAAACTGCTATCAAACAATCTTAACATCATGAGGAAGAACAGAAGAAGGGAAGATGCGTCTGCTTAAGTTTTCTTTCCTTTTGAAGCCGGGAGAGAGTATGGTATTAGTCTTGCTCTTAAAAAGGACTGTAGGAGAAAAGCAGTAAATGCACTCTAAGTAATGCAAATGTGGCTGCTCTTGAAGGAGCCTGATTTCCTTTGGAGCTAGTAAGGACATCTGTCACCTGTGCATTCTCATGAGAGAAACGGTGAGGCAAATGATACTGAAGTTTGACAGAGGTTGGTTGCTTCAGGAGGGGAAACCTGCAAGCATGTCGTTCAGATAAGTCAAGCTTTGTTTTGCTGTGTACTCAAACTTTTTTCATTTCTTTGTGTTAATTTTCTTCCCATATTTCTATGGCTAATATATAGTGCCCACTTCTGTTGATGATACTCATTTCCCCTATTAACTCTTGCCTTATTTTTTTTTTAATTTGCCTAAAGATGGTACTACTACTAAAACTGAGGGTAAGCAGTCTCTCTGTGTAACTGAGGTGTCCAAAGTCGTACCACCCCTACCTGGTCTCTGTTTTCAAAGTGTTATCTGGTTCTCATCCATGTTCACTGGTGACCTGCATGAAGTGTTGCATGGTTGTTCTGCTCATTTTGATGCCATGGGGTATTCTTCACTTTCTCTTTGAGCTCCTTCCTGCTTATAGATGCAAGTCACCTTTAGGACTTCTCATCACAAAGTAATTTCTGGCTTTCCACATTTAAAGCACTGGTTTTAGTCGAAGATGACCTGTGCACAGATTAAAAAACCAAAGCATCCCCCAAAAATCCAAACTACAGTAGTTGTGTTTTCTCGCTCCGCAACGTGTGAAGGTTTGCTCTGTTTTCTCATCCAAAGCGCAGGTTGCAACTGCCAAATGCTTTTGGGAAGAGACTGGACAGCGAGAGAATTGAATGAGGTGATCACATGGCAGAAAAATGAGGACAGTAAACAATGATCTCTAGGGAAGGAATATTTAGTCAGCCTCTTTAAACCTGAGCTCCCTTTTGTTAACTTATCGAGTTGGCTTACGTCTTAAGACTGTTGAAGGAAAGGCTTTTTTTTTCCCCAAAACGTTGAGGCTGCTAGTTTGAGAGGGCTCCCAGTCTCTCTGGCTCATTATCAAAGCTCGTTCTTTCTCAAGTGAAAAAGATCACTGGGAAATTACTTTTTCTGAGGTAGACAGGAGTTGAAAACAGGAGTGTCTTCTCCACAGAATGAAGACCCCACACATGCCCTCAACATGTCTCTTTTCAAGGCATCTATTGCTGTCTTGTGGGACTATGCTCATATCCTTGATAGCTGCTTGTATTTGGACGTGGTGGTCTCAGAAGTGCCACTGTGCCATTGTCACGTATGTTTTTTTCCTTGCTATTACAGATTATTATTTGGAGGGAAATACTTCTGCCATTTTCAGAACTGGTACTTAATCTTTGCATTGAGATGAACTGACTCTACATTATGGGCAAGTGCTGTCAGTGCTAAGGAATGTGAAGTTGGCCTTCACACCTGCATTTCTAAAGCAACAGTGAATTAGATGAAAGTTTCACACTGTTGTAGTACTGAGCTTTTTTTATTTGTTGTTGACTGTTCTTTTTTCCTCTTCCTTTCTTCACAGTTCTTAAACTTTACTATTTTTGGCCCAACTTTGAAACATTGAAGAGTTAATTTTTGATATACACTTCGTAGCTCTCGAGCCTCTCCTAGGCTGTCAAATCTGTGCAGACCTGTTACAGCATCCATGCTCTGCAACTGTTAAATGCTTTGTCATCAGAATGTAAAAGGGTGGAGTTTTTGTTTGAATTTTCTTTTTCAATTCAGCTACATTGGAAACAGATTTGATTTGGTTAAATTTTGTAATAGAAACCAGTAAGTTGCTTGTTGGTGAAGACTGTGAGATGAACTTTCAGAAGGGGAGCTTGAATACCACTCTTGGCTGTAGGACTCTCTTATTTGGGATAGTGATGATCATGGAGAATTATAGTAATGTGTCACACCACAGTCAGAGTGCTTGAAGGATGAGTTTACTGTTTGAAACTCTTCATCTTTGTTTTCCTTTGAGACAGGTGAGAGAAAACTAGCCTTTGTTCAGGATTCAGTGTCCTACAGATGAGGTCTTGTGCCAGCTCTCTGATCTTGCAGAGTTTGTCAGCAACTACAGGGAAGAAAAGCTTCATGTTCTTGAAGCAAAAATAAAATGGGTGGGGGCAGGGGAAGAGAAAAACACTGCCTTGCCATGGAAGAATTTTTGGAATAGAAATTTCACCCGCACTTGCGCCCCTGAGGGGCTTTTTGCAGGCCACCAGTAGGTAGTTTAAGAACAAATCCCTCTGCTATTTTGTGTGATTCAGTGTAACGTTAAATGTGCAGTCTGGTTCCCATCATGACTTTCTGTAACTGCAGCATAAAAAGTCTGCACCTTCTCCTCAGCCAGGAGCCAGCATTGTGTGAACTTGGCAGTTTCCATCTGCTTTGCCCTTAGTTCTCCTCAGTGTTTTGGTTTTGAGCCAGACTGCACAAAACAGGAGCAAAATAGAGAGTGGGTTATACCAGTGACAAGAATACAAGTTAAAAGCTGAGTAAGAGTTCTTTGGTTTTAAGCAGTGACAAACACTGTTGAAATGCACTTCCTCATGTAAAGGTAGTGTGAGTCTGTGTACCACTTAAATCTGTGCAGCTCTTCTGCTGTTTCTGTTTTGAGAGGCTGTGTCTTCATGCAGTGCACAATTAAGTTGTGATTGCCTAGTTCCTTCATGTATGGCTGTTTCTTGAATGTCATTAAGAGCTTTTGCAGATGGTTTTGATTTGAATTTCACAGCTAGTCTTATGCAGGTAGTAGTTGTGCTATGTTTGTTATACCTGATTAAAGGGAAACCTTAAAAAGGCTTCTGCTGGTTTTATTATGAAACAGCCTTCCAAGATATACTGAAAAAAAAAAGGTGCACAATGCTAACTTTCAGTTCAGAATGTGTAGAGTACTTCTGTTGTCTTGACTGCCTTTTTTGAAGTAAGCATAAAGACAAACCTGTCAGTTGAGCCTTTCCCAAAAGAGGGAAACATAAATGCTGATCTGTACTGAAACTGGCAAATTTAGAATAGAATTGGATGTTTCCAGAGTCACAATTCCAGTGGCACAATTTTTACTGGTTTTTATTACTAACTAGGAGGGAAATAGAATCTGATTTATTACATTTTTATGTAATTGAAGCTCAGATAGCATGGTCTGCTCAGTTGGACATTTTGACTGCTTACCAAAGGCTTCAGTAGTAATGCAAGTTTGAAATCACCATTTTTGTTTTCTTCTCTTCCTTAAAGTTCTCCCTTGCCATCAAAAGCAAGTCTTGATTCAAAGACATGACTGAAGGTGGTATCTTAAAATGAAAATGATTAGGAATAGGTTTCTGTGTTCTCTTGCTCAAGTGCTGACTTGATTTGCCGGTGCTTGTTGGTGTAGCACAAAGTGGTACTGCTGTTATTCTCTCAACTGTCTGCTTCAGAGGGAGTTCTTTTGTAAAACCCAGAGACAGCATGTGCTATTGTTTTACAGTAAGGGTCACATGCTTCTTGGGGGATATTATCATGCTTAGTCAAGTCTTCACTGATATAATGTTGGACACATGCTAGCTATGCGTGGAAGCCACTCCAGTCGTTGTCATAAGTTGTTTAGATATCTGTATGCAAAGCATGTTTTTAATTGATGTGTGCACATGTCTCAGATGTCCATGTGTCATTTCACACTGGCACAACTATCAAGTGGTCCTAGAGACTCTTTCAGGAATATTTTTCTCCCAAGTGAGGGAAGAACCTGCTGCCAAGTAACCTAAATGTGTTAATGTGGTCCATGGAGGGACCATTACTTTGGGCTACCATGGACAGACCAGTGCTTACATATATAACTTCTGTGGTCATGGGATTAAATTGAGTTGTGGAGCTGTTACATACCACTTCCAGACTATTTGAGAACCATTTTCTTCAGAGTATATACAGGCTGATTCCCACAAAGCCAATATATGTTCTTAGCACTGAGGACCAAGAGAGCCAGTGGCATCCTGGCCTGCATCAGGAATGGTGTGGTCAGCAGGAGCAGGGAGGTCATTCTGCCCCTGTACTCTGCACTGGTTAGACCACACCTTGAGTACTGTGTTCAGTTCTGGCCCCCCGTGTTTAGAAGGGACATTGAGATGCTTGAGTGTGTCCAGAGAAGGGCGACGAGGCTGGTGAGAGGCCTCGAGCACAGCCCTACGAGGAGAGGCTGAGGGAGCTGGGATTGTTTAGCCTGGAGAAGAGGAGGCTCAGGGGTGACCTTATTGCTGTCTACAACTACCTGAAGGGTGGGTGTGGCCAGGGGGAGGTTGCTCTCTTCTCTCAGGTGGCCAGCGCCAGAAGGAGAGGACACAGCCTCAGGCTGTGCCAGGGGAAATATAGGCTTGAGGTGAGGAGAAAGTTCTTCACTGAGAGAGTCATTGGACACTGGAATGGGCTGCCCGGGGAGGTGGTGGAGTCGCCGTCCCTGCAGCTGTTCAAGGCAAGGTTGGACGTGGCACTTGGTGCCATGGTCTAGCCTTGAACTCTGTGGTAAAGGGTTGGACTTGATGATCTGTGAGGTCTCTTCCAACCTTGGTGATACTGTGATACCAAGATGCTGCAGTGTCCACCCAGAGGAGCTCAGAACGACACTGCTGGATGAAACCTCTTATAATGCAAAAAAACCCCATTGTCATTGAATTTTCCTTCCCTTTTTAAAAAACAACCAAAACTGAAACCAACCACCAAAAACCTCACAAAACAAAACAACCTTCCTAAGTTTAGACACATGGTAGACATTCAGGTTTGATTCTAATCCATTGATTGTTATAAAACTAACAGTCATCTTAAATAAAACCAAAACCTAAGAAAACCTCACAAATGGTTTCAAACCAGAAAGCATTTGCATGGAAACTTTCAAAATACTTCCTGTACCAGCAGCAATGTGTCTCATGTCAAATTTAGATCAAGGACTGTTTTTGTAAAGACTTTTATGGGTTTTGGAAACTAATTGGGGCAGTCTTTATCTGTTCCTTTGCTCTGTTGCTCTTGTCAGTAATTGTGCAGCAGTTGTGCAGTAATTATTTTAAAAACCACAGAAAAATAATGGTTATGAAATGCAAATTGCTACATCTGCAGTTTCAGCTAGATATGGAAACAAACCCACTTGAAAGCTAAAAAATTTTGGGAGGGGAAGTGTTTGCTTGAGTTTAAGAAAAGCAAGTCTGAATAACTTACTTGATGTGTTATTTCCATTTCTGCTTGTGATGGTTTGGGTGTTCCCTGCCCCCCACACTTTAGAAATCACCCAGACTAGACTCAGCCGGCTCTGGAAATATGAATGAAGCTTATATTTACAGCTAGCACAATTTACAAGCAGATATTTACAGTATATACAGTTATAGACAGAAATATACAAGGTAAAAAGGTAATACAGACACAACTCCCCTCCCAGAAACCTGAGTCCCCAGGAGGGGCTCTCAACCACCCCCTCACCTTTCCCCTACCCCTCTCAACCTTACCCCAGTCCCAAGGAAGAATGGAGGTTTGGCCAAGAGGATTAAGAAGCAAAGGTGAAATCGGCCAAAGCAAATGGAGGGTGAGGTTAGAAAGCAAGATGGAGTTCAGCCAGCAGACCAAGCTTTGCAGCAGGCAAAGCTCCCAGCGAAGAGAGCAAGCAAGTGACCTAATCTTGGTTTTGCCTTTCCTCTTTACACATCTCAGCAAGACTGTGAGCGAAGTAGACCTCACCATTGTTTTCATTTCTCAGCCTATGGTCTAATTCTTCTCACCAAAACATTCTAGCTAGCTTCAAACTAGCACACTGCTTGAAAATATTTTTTCTGTCTGGGGTAGAATGATAGAGTTGAAGCCACACAAATAGTCCTATATGCAAATAGCTCTTTGATGTGAGTGCAGACTCTGATTTGCAGGTGAAGTTTTTAAGTGAATTATAGTAGAGATGTTTGCATTGCATAGATGTACTCCAGATATGCATTGCTATACTTGGTATAATATATATTTAAAATATTGACATTTTCAAGCCAGGCAACTACTGATTCATCTTGCTCTACTATAAAGCAAATAAGATTTTGGATATTGTAAGACTAATCACAAGACTTGACACTGATGAGTCTGTACCTCAAATGCTTTGTTCAGTTAAGATGCTAAGTTTCTGGAGCGTGTCCAGAGAAGGGTAATGAAGCTTGTGAAGGGTCTAGAGAACGAGTAGCTGAGGGATCTGTTAAGTCTGGAGAAGAAGCAGCACTTACTGCTCTCTACACCTACCTGAAAGGAGGTTGTAGTGACGTGTGACTGTTGCTCTTCTCCCAGGAAAGAAGCTACAGTCCTTTAGGGCATAGACTCAAGTTGCTCTGTGGGATGTGTAGTTTGGATATTAGGAAACAATTCTATACAGACAGAATGGTCGAGCACCGGAACTGGCTGCCCAGAGTGGTGGTGGAACCACCATCCCAGGAGGTGTTCAAAAAGCCTGTACACGTAGCAGTTTAGGCATGCAATTTAGGGGGCATGGTGTTGTTGGCTGATGATTGGACTCGATGATCTTAGGAAGTCTATTTCAGCCTTAATGATTCCATAATTCTGTAATTTGGAAGTGCATGTGTATGAAGATAAGTTAACATAGGAAATATCCCAAAGTTAAGATAGGAAATATCCCAGATTTCTGCACAGGCTTTCTGTCTCAGAGATTTATCTAAAGGAATTTTCAGAGAAACACAGAACTTTAGAGGTTGGAAGGGACCTCCAGAGATCTAGTCCAACTCCCCCCTGCCAAGGCAGGATTCCCTAGGTTAGTTTGCACAGGAACACATCCAGGCAGGTTTTGGAAGTCTCCAGAGGAGGAGACTCCACAACCTCTCTGGGCAGCCTGTTCCAGTGCACTGTCACCCTCACTTAAAAAGAAATTTCTCATGTTGAGGTGAAACCTTCTACGTTCCACTTTGTGACCATTGCTCCTTGTCCTATTGCTGCTGACCACTGAAAAGAGATTGGCCCCATCCACTTGACACCCACCCCTCAGATATTTGTATACATTGATCAGATCTATCAGTCTTCTCTTCTCCAGACTAAACAGCCTGAGGTTTCTCAGTCTGTCTTCATAGGGGAGATGCTCATGCCCCCAATCATCATAACCAATTTTGACTTCAAAATGGTTATTTTTTCATCTTGCAGCTAAAAGTTTTACTTGAATAGGTAAAATCTTAACTTTTTTGTCAGGGGAGTTTTGAGTCAGATATTTCGAGCTTTTGTTTTTTTTAATTGCAAGTAAGAGTAGTTAATCTGTATGGAAAAATAAATACATGGTTGTTAAAGTTGAGGAAATAAAACTTCTGAAAGTACATGAACAATTGATGCTTCAATAAATATGTATTGCATATCAGATGGCATTTTTTCCTCATAATTGTCTGATGGTTTACACTTCCTCTCAAATTTGAGAGGCATTTTTCCCCCTCAAGTTTTATTTTATCGCGTGGACTTGAAAGAATAAATATTCCTAGGGTGAGCTGTACAACTGCTGCAATAGCACAGTTACCATTACATCATTTTTGCACATTTCTAGTTTCTGCTTTTCTTCTTTGAATTAGTACAATTCAAGGCCAGTGCAGTGTTCAAATGCTCGTGACCCTTTTTAGGATGAGCAAACCAGTATTAGATTGGGATTCTGTTCCTCCCATGCAAGAACCCTTTGTCTCCCAGCATTCTCAATTCCTTAGCAAATCACTGGACTCATGTACATGTTCTCAGAGCTTTATCTGAACCAATAGTTAAAAAGTGCCTTGTTTATTTTATATTTTATTTATGCTAGTCATTTCTTCTGTGTCTCATGTCCAAAGAATTGTGTGAATGTTGGTACCTATATCTTGCCTACTGAGCTATCTTAGAATTAGTTGCTGGTGGAGAGGCTTGAATACAGATCTCTTCTTGGCCTTTTTTCCTCTTCAAAACCATTTAGGCTTTCTTCTCAAAAGTAACATCTTTATCACCATCTGCATATCAGAAACTTTCAGACCATGTTATGAATATTTTGAGAGCTTAGAGGAGAACAGAGCTCTTTATCTCTTCAACTTGGGCTGCTTGCCATTGTCTTGTCCTGCATGTATACCTCATGTGAAGTGGTTGTGTTTAATTTTTGGGGGATGGAATGTGTGTATCTCTCTCTTCATATCTCTTTGTATGCTTATGGTGGAGACAGAGGGCAGGAGATTAATATCTACAACCAGTGGGTGCAGTTGTCTAGACTCTTCCTGTTGTGTTTTGTTTTTTTCCACTTTTATTGTGCCTGAAACTTGAAGTCATCCTCTGAATGCAGGCTATTACTGGCATGAGTCCTGAGAAACAGCTTCAGATTTGGCTGAGAACTGAGTTGTTGAAAAGTACTGATGGAGGCTTTCTTTGTGGTGTTCTTAATTATCATTTCTTTCCCATTAACTAGAGACAGATAATTGAAGTTTAAGCATTGGAAAGAACATTCTGTAGGAGTCATCCCTGCTCCAGGAAGGGGATGAACTGATGACCCTGTAAACTTTTCTAGCTCAAATTTCTGGGACTTTTTCATGAGGAGAGGACAGCAAAAGGACCAAGAATGCTTTGAGACTGTGTAGCCATTCTCCACTTAAATAAAGAGGAGGCACACAATGATTTTTCCACAGTGTTGATTGTGTTAAATGGGACTCTCCATTACAAGTAAAGTTACACTGATCTTGGGATAAATATGAGGTATCTGTAAACAGCAGGGAAAATTCAATGAGGCTGAAATAAAAGCATAGTCAAGCTGCACCAACAGCCTGTCCCATCAGTGCGTGCCAGCCTGCATGTGTAGAGCAGGATATAAAGCACCAAACTGCTAACTGGAAATCCCAGGGATGGAATTGGTGGGGGCAGCTGTCACACCTGTCTCTGAAAGAACGATCGCCTTCTCAGAAAGTAATAATTTGATATAGGAAGCAGCATTTAGGAGACTGAAATTTTACTTGTATATCCTTTGTAAAGAAGCTACTGTAGAGCAGAAGCAAAGGCTGTAGAGAGGTAATGATTTTTCATTAAACTGGCTGATAGCATTACAGAAAGCAAGGTTTTGTTTCCACTTCCTCTCCTGTGTCTCAGCCAGTCTAATAAAAGATGTTGTCTCTCTCTGTAAAATTCTTTTTTAACTGTGGTTAATTGTGTGTACGGCAACTCTGCAAGCACAGAACAGCGTGTTAGACACTGCTGCCTTTGGAAGAAAGCTGTTAACAGGCTGACTGATTGTCTTTGCTTTCATCCAGGTCGGATTCGTACAAGGAGGCAGAGCTCTGGCAGTGCCACAAGCGTCACCTCAACACCTGCTGATACCCGAGGCCGCAGCCGGGCTAAAGTAGTTTCCCAGTCCCAGCGTAAGAAGTGTTTTATTTCTGGGGAAGCGGAACAAATAGTTATTAATGCATTTCTCTTGAGGCATAATATTGTCAGCTGAGGATTGGGCTGGCTCATTTGGACATGTAACAAAACAAATCTACCTCAACCAGTGTGTGCTTTTGTTGACAAATAGGGCCCCAAATCTTGAGTGCTTTAGTTGCTGCTTTTTTTATCGATTATACATCAGAATTTACTGTGCTGTGATGTCTAGTACTAAATAATTTGCACTGGGTCCCACTGAGACACTCTCTGTATCTGTAGCTGATTGCTGTCCTGGGTTCCTGCCCTGCTAAGCTTCTGCTTATGTGACTGTATTTCTGTATGTGTAACATGTAAGCTGTCTAAAGTCAATAGGATTTGGCATCAATTTAATATAGGATATTACCTATTTAGTGCAGATATGGGGAAAATAGTTCTGCTCTCTAATTCACATAACACATCTATGATCTCTGGCTTCCTGGCAAGGCTTGGTTTTCCCCTAGAAGGCACACACATGGTGCTGCTGCTGCATACTTGTCATGTATGTTTAAGGAGAGTTTGTCACTCAAACTTTAAAAGGAATTTAAGGGAGAAAGCAATTTATGTTTTGAGGTCCTCTAAACTTGAGTATAACAAGATATGGGATTTGTGGGAAGGACCTGTCTGTTCTGAAAACTTGTCTTGCTTTGTACCCCCATTTAAAAGCCCTTTTCTGTTCATTCTTTCATTGCTTTGCTCTGTCATGCTGGTGGGATGGAGAAGCAGTTTATAGCTAAAGAGGAAGGATAAGGCCAAATAGAAATCTTTACACTGAGGTCATGAAGGAATTTGGACTTTGTTATGCTGATCTAAACTGATTTCTTTAGTTTTAAAGCTAAAGATTATCTGAAGCAGAGATTACCTTTTTTCTTGAACTTAGTTGGGTGAAAAATTATCAGACCAGATGAGACAAGTCTCAATGTTTAATATCATATTTAATAATGTAGAAAATAGTTGGATATCCAGATGTTTTAAAGATTATGGGCTTAGGGTGTTTTTTAGAGTATCTCAAGAAGCTTTAGGGTGGTCATATCTAAACCTGCTGTACTTGTCTAGTTTGCTGAATCCTGTTTCCAGCCTAGCCCAGCCATATGAGATCTTTATTGTTAAGCCAAACATTGCTTGGAATAACTTAGTAATTCAAATATATATATATATATAGAGAGAGAGAGATGTATTTTATATATCTGTGCTCATACAGCTGGTGATCCAGTTGCTGTTTTTTGCAGACTGGGCAGGAGTGCAATTTAGAGCAGAACTTGTGTCTTGGTGTGTTGGTTGACACTTAGTTAAGCAGGTGATCAGCCTTGGGAAATGTAGTCCCACCTGCAGTTTAACTTGCTGTGTTCTGCCAAGGCTTTAGGAGTGTTTGTAAATAAATCTGTCTGTATTGTGTATAACATAAACCGCATGCTGAACGCTGTATTGTCTTGCTGTCTTTTAATCCACTTTTTGCCTGTCCTTTGGTCTGCCCTCATAATCAAGGATCCAGATCAGCTAATCCTGCTGGTGGTAAGAAACATTTTCCCTTTCTTGTTTTCTTACGTGATTTCCTTCACGTTTTTTAACTGCTAAGCTTTTAGCTTCACTCACTCTCTCCTGAGACTTAAGCATTTATTTATAGTCATAAATCCAAATGTGTATGACAAGTGATTTTGCTTTTTCCTGGTAGCCAAACATAGTAAGTGTACGTTCTGCATAGTGAAGCTGGCTCATGGCAGGTTCTAAATTCTTCAGTGCAACCCTGCTGACATCAGTGAGATTGCAGCAGTGTAACTAAGAGGAGCCTAGGCTTTTAGGGTGTGGATGCTGTGTGAGAGGCTGGCGTCTCTCACAAGTATTCTCGTTTTTGGGGGAGGGGGTGGGCATGTGTGTGCAGCCAGCACCACAAAAAAAAGTGTTGAATCTGTTCCTTATGCAGTTCCTTATGCTTACCTTTAAGCTACTTAATCTTGAACAATTTACCAAATGAAGATATACAACAAAAAAGACATTATTTTAAAAAGTATTATCAGTTCTTTGAGTTAGACATCAAAACTATTTCAGATAGAGATATCTGCTGCAGCTGGAATGTAAATATGTAAATAAATCTTGGGTAGTAGATTCTTGCAAACAATGTAGTTTAGAAAAATAATGAACTTGTCATGGAATAAATAAGCAGACAAAAGAAAATAAAGCAGGCCAAGTACTCAGTGTGGTAAAAACGTTCTTTAGCTGAAAACCATGTAACTCACGTTTACCCAATCAGACCTAAGCAAGCCAGCATCTCAACAAATGCGACAGGCTTATTTGTGTTACCTTTTATTGTGTGGATCTGCTGCTGTTGAGAAGTTGGAGTTGTTTGGGGTTTTTTTTATATTTTCTTTCAGTGAATTACTGCAGGAAAGTAATACTAGCACTACAATGAGATGTGAGGATGCCTGAGCTGCTTTGCAGCAGTTACCCATGCCAGAAACCAGTGTGCTGTGGCTCAGCTTTCCACACAGACTAATTCATGTTGCTTCAGGGAGGTGAAGCAGCCTGTGAATTCCATGCTGCTGCATCAAGACTGCTCTAGGCACCTCCACAAGCCTGCTTAAAGCCATCTGGGGCATTCACAGACTGCAGTGTCTGCTTTGGTTTTGATCTCAGCTGGGCAGCATGGTTCATATATGATAGGCAGGGTTGCTGATGTCAGTGTTTTTTATCCACGGGCTTTCCTGAGTCTTCCTCAAAAGTCCATGGGGAACACTTCCAGTTTTGAGTGATTCAGATAAATTCTTAGAGCTTATTGTGTTACAATATTTGAAATCTGCTGAGGGTAATTTGGTTTTTCCATTACTCTCTTCTAGCTGGTAGCCGGTCCAGTTCTCCGGGTAAGCTGTTAGGAAGCGCCTATGGTGGCCTGAGCGGTGGAACATCCAGAGTCCAGCAGGTGCCATCATCTTCAGAGAAGCGCAGCAAGATTCCTCGGAGCCAGGGATGCAGTCGAGAGACGAGTCCCAGCAGAATAGGACTAGGTAAGAGAAGTTATTGCAGTGACATGCTGACCAGTGTACTGGAGGGAGAGATTTTCCTGCTGACTAGGGAACTGTTTGCGTGTTACTGTTATTTTCCTGAGTTTTTCATCTGACAAATTCATTTGACTTGTGGTTTGTAGGAGAGCAATTTTAACTCTTCCAGATTTGCTACAGTTTCAAAGTAGGCCTATAGATGTCATGAGATGTCTTCTGCTTGAAATTCAACAAGAGTGATGTTATTAGATCAAGCAGCAAAAAGAGTTGGCATGAATAATCATCAGAGCAGAAATACTGCATTTGACATCAGCAGCTTAGTCCTAAAATGATCTGAGCACTCTTTACAGTCAGCTGGCATCAAGGATAAAAAGCACCTTTTTGGATTACTTTTAGAACATTTGCAGCTGAAATGGTTTGCTTCTCTTATCCTTAATATCTTGGAGCCACTTTCTTAGATGATATTTTAGACTTTAGTTATTCTGCTTCCAATAGTCTTGTCTCAGTGACTGTCATGTAAATATTCTATAATGGTTTTTAGTTTCAAGTTTATCAGCAGACTCTTTTTTAAGTGAGGTGAGTAAGCATCATTATATATGAACTTGTGTATATCAACCAAGGTGAAAAATTATTCTGTCTGAACAAGTAAATACTGCTTTCATTTTTAAATGGAAATATTTTCATAAGTCTGAAGCATATGTAGAGGAAGAACACTTTAAATACTATTGCTAAAATGATTGTTTCCAAAGAATTTACTGAGTAGATTGAAATTTATGGAAATTTTAACCCTACTGTTGCCAATTAAATTATAACTATTGCCATAGCAATTGTATTTCATAAGCTATTTTTTCCATTTGGAATATGTTGTTAACAGAGAAATATTCAAAGTATATTGAAAAGGATTGAAAGTACTTGAGTGCATATGCTGTTATGATTCATAAAAAATATTGCATGTTCAATGTAATTATTTTTCCAGAGTCAAAGTTCTTCTCATGTCTGATCTGTTTTATGGTCTTTGTATCAAATGCATTGTGCTGTTCTGTTCATTGCTTTCAAAATGTAAATTGCCTCCCACATATTAGAGGTACTTGTTCTGCAAATACTCTGCAGATGAACATTGTTTTCTAAGAGGAAACAGAGTGATGGGTAGTACCATCACATGCTTAAACTGATCATCATGTTGTGTGATCTGGTTTGAAACGGTCTCAAGCATCTAAAGGAAAGCTGCCTTGTGTAAAATCCTCACTCTTGGGTTCCCTGCTTTCAGGTGTATTATGAGAGCCTTGAATTCTTTTGGAAGTGTAAATTATTTCTCATTGGTCTGAGGTTCTCTCTGTGAACACAGTGCTTGTTCTTTGGGAGTGGGAGAGAGCTCTGACATACCTGTCATGTGATTTCTACTTGCCACCTCTGGTTGATAGCTACAGCCTCTTCTTTTGGACTGTTCTGGGGGGCTCTGGAGCCTGACACTTGTGTTGCATTTACTATTCAGTTGCAGAAAATTTGTTTCATTATTGGATCTTGAAAATGTAACATTGACTTGGATGGAGATGGCTTTTGAGTCATTTATACCATTAATATGTTGTGCTTATTACTTTATACCATAATAGCTAACAGTATTTTATGCTTGCTTATTGTGTTGCCTCAGTCCTTAGCTTGACCTTTTTTTTTTCCCCATTTGCTCATTTCATTAGACTCCCACTCACCTTGATCCTGAATATATTGCTGGACCTTCTCAGAGCTCAGTTCAAAAAGGTGTTTGATCACAGATGACATCCGATGTACATGCAATACTCAAGGCTTTGTGGAATTATTTATTTGATCCATATGTGCTTATGCCATGGGCTGAAAACAGCTCCTGAGCCTGTGGTTGTGTTGCAGTGCAGCAGATGTTAACTGTCATGCAGATCAGGCAGCTAGAAGTGGGTAATTCCCACATTCTGTTCGTGACTCATCCATTGATGTGTACTTTTTGCAAAGGTGACTGGGAGTTGAAGCTGGATCAATGATCAAGATTAAGCATAGGGACTAGGTACCTGCATGCAGTTGGACTTGACACAGGAATCAATCACTAGAGTTTTTCAGACCCTTCTAGGACAGTAACAAGCTAATAGAGCCTCTGCATCTGGATGCCTGTTAGAAGCAGTATCTACCTTCTAGCTTAGATTTCCATGATGACCATGAAGTACGTTCTTTGTGCTGGAAACCTTGAAGTAGTAAATTATTTTTCAAGAGACAGCACAGCAAGGCACATTTGGCATGCTGAGGTCCTGTGGAATCACCTGTACGACCTTGCTTTGTGGTGGTTCCTTGTTTTAAGCTTGCTTTTGCTGTGTGCTCAGTGGAAATCTACTGTCAGTGCTGCTCTTCAGGGGAAGGAGGAATGTAGTCCACTTAATCTCAAAATTAATCTATCTCCCTTGAAGGACATAATCTAAAGAAAAAAAAATGGTGTCACATGGATTGGAAGCTTATCTGCTTGAAGTTAGTTCTGTTGAATGCTCATCAGATTGTGTTGCACAGGTGGATCTGAAAGCAGCAAGAGATTCCAGCTTGTCATTCACCAAAAAGTGGAGCGTGCACAGCTGGCTTTATGCTGCATCATTCCTCCATTTGAGTTGCTCCATGCGTACTTATTAAAAACTTAAAGCCAGTTTTTGATTGGTTTCTGCTTGGTGTACCCCACTGCAGAGCTTTCCTTTGGCTGTTCTGTCAACATTTACAGGCTCTTTGGTGTTTTTTGTTAGGGTTGTTTTTTTTTTTTTTAATGTGAAGGATAATTCTGGTCATTTTCAGTCTCCTATTAAGAATCATTAGAAAATGTCACCCTAAGGAATACAGGAGCACTATCAGTTTCTGCTGGTGTTACTTGCATATGTTGGGTTCCACTGTGCAATCCTAATAGTGTGTTTTAATAGTGGTGTGAACCTTATCCAACTGCTGTGACTTTTCAGTTGAAACTGATGAGTTAGGTGTGCAGTACACACCTAGAAAGTTGGGATTTTATTGAAAACAACCTGTGCTTGTTCTGTACTAGGCTTTCAGTCCAGAGCTTTCTGTGGGCACGCTGTCTGATTTTATCCTGCCTACTCCTTTAAATCTGTTTTATCATTCATTTACTTTCCGTCCAACTTTTGAGAATTGGGAACTCTGAAACTGACTTATGTCTGACTGCTCTGCCTTTTCTGCAAAGACAGACTGTGACAGTATGAGACTTGTCTAAATTGCATCAGTCCTGGCTCTTACTACTGTTAATGGCCAAAGATAATACTTTGAGCAGCTAATATCCAATTTTCCCTACGCAACACAAAGTGGTGATGTAGGTGCCTGGGAGTTCACAACAGACTCATCATTTGGTTCTTTTTAATCTTTTTTTTTTTTTTTTTGGTATTTGTATCCAGTAACACACAAATATTTTATTTGACCTTTAGTCATGAAGCACCCAGTATTTGGTTTTGGATGCTTTGTTTGTGCAGTCAGTGTTGTGCTTCATCTGTGGCATTGTGCTTACTAGTCTTTTCTCATGCAATTGAAGTGCATTTCTTCATACTTCATGCTGCTGCTGTTAGCTGTTATGGAAGGAGAATGTACTTTGTGCATCAATTAACCATTCATCTCTCTCTAAAGAACCTTTGCTGGTTTTAGTAGGGTTATGCTACAGAAAAGATTGACAGATTTTCTCTGCTTGAGAAAACAAAAGAGAAATGAATGCTTATGGAAACCTGATGTGAAGGCTGCCATTATTTACATGTAAGCATGAGACCCAAGAATGAGACACTGGCTTCTAGGGAATCCTCAGTTTCAAGACAGTATTTGTGGAAGACCTTGGAGTGGTTTTTTTTACCTGCAGTTCACGTGTCAGTTTTTTTCTGTGTGTATCTGAGGTGGGATTAGTGTACTCATGGACTGTGATTTCATTGAGTTCATGTAGTTTAGTCTGTTTTATTTCATGTAAGGCCATCTAACTGATTCAGAAGTTTTAGACATTAATATGATGATTTAGTCAACTTGGTCAATAGCTTGTCTTGTGTTTTCTGACATCAACAGTCAACCATTAGCACCATCAATTCATCTGAGAGCTATGAGCTCCATTTTGCAAAGCTGGGAGGGATTTAACAAACCAAAAGTCAGGCAGCAGTCTGTATTTGAATTTTAAAGCCTAAATATGGAAGTTTCTACTTTGTTTTCTACTGGTTTGCCTGCAAGTACTAATATACCTGTAGTATGTTAGCTTAGAAAAACACTGTAGGAAAACTTCATTATCTCAAGTCTAGTCATTGAAGTTGCATATACAAACCAACAGCAGGTTTGTGGGGCATATGTGCCTCTGCTTCATTGTCATCAAAGACGGCAGGTGAGGTTTTACTCTGTGTGAGAAAGTTCTTTAAAGGCTTGTTCTGAACACCGAAGACGTGCTACTGCCTTTTCAAAGGGCAAAGTGGATCTTTCTTTAGACATGAAATTCTTCAAGGTAAATTCATGACAGCCAGCTGCTATTCTTTTACTTGAGAAAACACTGAATTCTGGGCTGAGCATAAAACTTACTTAATAACATTCTGTAAACATCTTTCATGTCAAACTGATGCAGAATTTGCAAAGGAATAATAGTTTTAAGTACCTAAAATGATCATTTTATAAAATAATAAAATTCTTTTTATAATAATAATCTAAATCCTTGATACTAAGCAACCTTCTGAGGGCCTAATTCTGTTTTCTTCTACTTGGACAGAACTTCAGCTAAAGCCAGTGGGATTCATTAAAGAAAGAAACATGAAAGCAGCTTAATTCTATCTTCTACTTTGTATTTGGCCAAATGAAGAGTGGGCATATGAGTTCCCATGCTACATCTGATAGACATGAGCCTTAGTAGTAGACTGTGGGAAACTAAATGCTTGGTGGTTGTAGCAGCAAAGATAAAAGCCTTGTCGATGTAGGGTATTTTCAAGGAAGATATTTCAGAGCTCCCCTTCAGAATGTTTATGTTTTAGAAATATTTAAGGAGCAGGAGTTCCATCTGAAGCTGCTGCTGTCCTAAAATTCAAGCCACTTTTTAACCCATCTTTTGGATATTCTGTTTCTTAATGCCTTTTCCCAATATCTTTCATTGGAGAAAAACATCTCTGCCTGCCTGTGCAATATATCTTTTTCCTTAGGATATCTGTGGCTAAGCTATTCTTGTGAAAGGCAAATCTGTAAAAATAGCATGTTAGTGTTGTGACTGCTTAGACCTGCTGCTTTGTTCCGGAATAGTGCTTATCTTATATTTAAGGAAAAAAAATAACTCTATAAGAGTTTCTTTCAGTCTCATCTGTTTTGCATGTTTTGTAACAGTAGAGCTCCCCTAAATGATTGAAAATTCCTGTTCTACTTGAATAACAAAGTTTAGATTGCTTAAGGGTAAAAGCAGTAGAAGCAGACTGTCAAGCAGACAGTGCTGCTGAAATTTCACACGACAAGCACAGCTCAGTATGTAAGGTAGTTGGTTTTAAAGAGCCTGAGCAGGCTGCTGCAAATTATGATTACTAATGTACTAATTACCGTAACTAACAGAAATGTGACTTGACTTTGAGCCTTCTGTCCTCATTAAACTTGTTCACCTTCTCTGAAACTCTCCATGCTGCATGCTAGCACGGAGCAGTCGTATCCCCCGACCCAGCATGAGTCAGGGGTGCAGCCGTGATACCAGCCGTGAGAGCAGTCGAGATACAAGTCCTGCTCGGGGCTTTCCTCCACTTGGTGAGTACATGTAGGCATTGGAGCTTTAAGGATCACTTTTTTTTTTACTTTTTCCTTTGTTCTGATTGCCTTTTCACTACACACCTACTAGGTGGAACGAGCTTGTTTTCCTGTTCTCTGTTGGATTTCTGACACACTTCCTGCTTTCAGCCCTGTTTCCCTTCTGTTTTCTTCTGCATGCTTCGATTCTGGTTCTCAGCATTTCACTGTTAGCAGGAAAATAGTTTAGTTTGCACTTCTGTAATTTTTAGATTTATTAAATCAGCTTGTGTGTGTGGGGAGGTTGCTGTGCTTCACTTTACAGCACTGATGGAAATCTACAGGACAGCAAGCTTTGTTTTCTAGGTCACAGTGAAGTAGTTGGTAGCATTGTAGTCCGTTGCTGAATGACTAATTATTCGTGTTCTGGTTTTCTTGCAGCTAAATACAGTACCAGTGTATCATTTCTATACTAAATCCTGCAATAGAGATAGAAAATTCTTTTTGTGGAAGTTTTACATGACATTGTCAATCATCAGTTAACAAACTGCACATGTCATTCTGAAGGGAACTTTTTCAAACAGCATAAAATCATGGGCAAGGCTGAGGTTTTAAAGAAGCTTCATTAAAGTGCAGCTGAAGTGTACAATACAAATAGAAAATCTCAATGCAGAAGTTCTGCTCAAGGCTGAGCATTTCTTGTCTAATACTATATCATGTTCAACAAAATACATTACTTGTATGAAAGAGTTTGTCATCAGACATGCAATATAGTTGACCTACTTCATCGATGTAGTAATTTCATAGCTGTGCATGTGGTCTTGAGAGAAAAGCTCTTACAAATTTCATCAAGACTGAGGAATGATATTACAAGACAGTGACAAATTATATAGGTGTATGACATAGCAAGTGGAACATAGATAGCATTTGGGGCTTAATTCTGCAACTTTAATCCAATAGTTAACAAAGGTTATGAAAAATGTAGAAAGATGAGCAAAATTTAGCTCTCATACTTTGATTAAGCTATTCCAATCTATTAAACTTACATAAGTAATGTCATGTTGATTTAGCTACCAGTGCAGAGGCTGGTTGTATGCATATGATATCATTTGTTTTTCAATGGTGTAGAGTGGATTCTTCTAGAAAATATTAAAGAGGCTTTTGGGTTCTAAAACTTCATTATTTTGACTTGTAAATTCATCTCTTTGCATTATCTCTATCTCAAATTTTGGTGAAAAATAGACGTTCACCTTAGCATTCAAAACTTGGTTCATGGCTCTTTAAGATCAATAGATGAACTATTTATTGATTAAATGAAATTGATTTGATACCAGGGCTATGAAGGGATAGTAGGCATGCAACAGTAGCTCATTCCTAAAATTATTTTCCCAGCTTCCATAGCAGGCTGGATTTCAGGATTAACTTGTCAATATTCTATATCATTGTCCTGTGTTTTGTTTTGTTGAAAACATATTAATGAAAATGATGTCTTGAGCCCTCGTTCTGAAGAATGAGTGCAGTGTATGAGAATTGCTGTTGGTGTGTGTTTTGTACACCACCACCACTACTGAGCCTGACTTGTACTGATTATACATTCAGTTAATTATTACAGTGTTTGTAACAAACTTTATTGTGGAGAGAGAGCAGTTTTATTTTAGCTCATGATATTGAATTAACTGAAGATTAATACATTTCTAGAAATACCTTAATAAGTGAATAGGTAATGTGAAGAAGTGTCAATGTATTAGTTATTGTCTTTTCTGCCTTGTGTTTTCACTAAAATACTTTAAGCTAGAACATGTTCATGAACTCATGTGGTGTGTAATTTAGATGAAAAAAAGAAATGTCTATGTAAGTCAAGCCAATATGATTCTATTACAGTATTTCCAGAGCCCAGTTTTTCTTATATTAATGTTAAGATAATAGAACCCTACTGTGCATGATGCTTTGCAAAAATTAATGTGTGTATTAGTGAATTAAGGCAGCTCTATGTACATAACAGGATTCTTGCATTTAGCAGCATTATGGTCAGTGTCAACACTCGTGTCCTGATCTTGCAAATTGCTCTGCTTTGTTTTGGGGCTGCTGTGCAGGTATGCATGTCTATGCACTACATTTCTTACTGCTTAAGTTAGGAAACACCAGTTACAACTCAGTTTACGCTCTGCCTCCTAGCAGAAATGTAATTTCTATTTCTTCATAGGCCTTGATTTTTCCACAGGGGTGCAGCTGATGGCTTGGGAGAATGCAGTTGTGAGCTTAGAATCAGTCTGTATTCCTGCATTGATCCTGCAAATCTTTCATGAGTTACTTAAGGTGTCAGTGGGATTGTTCTCTTGAATAAATGCATGTGTTCTCTGTAGTTCAAGACCACATTGCATATTCTGTATGCTTTTTTAATCAAGCTTTCACATCTAGGAAAAGAGATTTTATTTTTCTCACCTTGCTGATTTATAATATTACTGTTTGTTTATGAATGCTTTGCCTTAAACAGGAGACTTGCAGTTTTATCTTCTGCACGCATGTATACACAATTGACAAAGCCTATTCATATAAGAAGATGATTAAACATTATTTTTACCTTTTCTTGACAGTAGTAGTAACGAAACAAAGAAGCAAGGTCTTCAGTGAGTCTGTGGAGATGAGCTGCTCAAATGAGCAATTGGTTTCTTGGGCTGGTTGCTTTGAGCTAGATGAGCATAGCATGAGTAGACATAGGGAAAACCTCTTCAGAAAAACATTAGTTTCTGTAATTTGGAAATGGCTGGTCCAGCTTGCCATTTGCTTTCATAAAGAACTCAAACTTCTATGCTAAATCCAAGAACTGAACTTCTCCAAAGGCAATTTGTGATTGAGGTGTTGCTGACAACTGGGAATTGAAGTGGGAGCTGTGTTTTGCCTCTGCTGCCGTGTGTGCTTCATTGCTATTAACAAATTGTGCTTAGATTCCAGAAACATGTATGCAAACTTTGTTAAAAGCAAAAGCCTTTTGATAGTAGCAGTGGTGACAATAAGTGTGTACGTGTGTTTACTTGGAAAAAAAACCCAAGCCAAAGACTTACATATAGCGGTTGGGCTGACCTCCCTGTATGACTCTTTCTACTTATGTGGTTACTCGTTTTCTTTGTTAGTGTTTTTTTTTAATGCATAGGCTACAATGTTGTGGAAAAATACCTGCAAGCACAATTCCTACCCATTCATCATGGCTTCACTTTGGGGTTTAGATCGGACACATCTAAATCCTGCTCTGTAGTTATGTGCTTCACGTTCTCATGATGGCTGCGTTCCAGGTCTGCGGGTCTGGAATGTTACTGATGTGCACTGGTGTTTTTTGCTGAACTGCGCTGGGTTTGGGACTGTTACAAATGAGTTTTGTCTTGCGTCATGTTGACAATCATGGGAGAAACGAAGGGAAGGCACAGATGGAGATGTCGCTGTGGGGCTTGCACTGTACCTGTTACACATTCATATACGGCGTCATTTCCCAGTCACGGTGAAACACCTTTATTGGTAGTGATCACATGCATCCCCTTTGGATTGTGGCATTTTCTGTCTCGGGTTAAATGTGTGTTAATCCTGTGGGTGTTGCCATTCCTTCTACTTGCAGCTTCTCGACGTCATTCCAGGTCCACTAGTGCTCTCTCCACTGCTGATTCTGTTGGGCAGTCAGGTGAACAAGCGCTAACTGCATGAATCCGCTTCTTAAACGTAGTCTCGTTTTATGCCATCTTAACATTTGCAATCATGTGCATCAGCCAGCACTTGGCATGTGCTTCTCACCGCTGTGGGGCTTTTTGTTCTGTTTTTGTTCAGCGTGGCTTTTTGTTTTGAGTTTCATGTATTGGGTGTTTTTAATTTTACGTGTTTTAGGAATGTTGCAAACAGTGTTTATTTCAACAAAGGGTGATCCAGGGCTTTCTCGATTCTATAAATCTCATTAGTTGTGCAGCATAGGCTAAATTATTACCAGTACTTGCAACTGCCTTTGATATCTCCTCTTCAGCAGTGTAGCAGTTCCCAGTGCCTAGGGCAGAATCCTAGTGGGTTTCATCCCATTTTTTACTAAATATTTTGGATCCCCATCTCTGACTATGAAAGTTCTTTGTGGGATCCTCTCTGAAATATACAAGAGCAGCAAGAATGAAGCACCTGATAAGCTTTCAAAATGAACTTTTGAGCTTAACAGCTGCTGATCCATCTTTCACATAATTCTGAAGGCCTTGTCCAAAGTACATGGAAGTTGCTGAAAAAAATACTCCCTTAATTTCACTGGGCTTTGCATCAGGAGACTTAATGGTTACATGTAATGAGAAAAATCTGCTGATTCCACTTGATTCTTTCCCCACCCCTCTGCTTGATTCACAGTTGCTGAGAACCTCTCACTCCCTTTTGAAATCAGGATGTTGCTCTGGGAGTCTTAAAAAGAAAGGAATGAGGGTTGCTAGCTTTGGGACAATATAAACATAATTGTGGGGTCAAAGTCTGTGCAGATGAAGACTTAAGTGTTTTCGTAGAGACTAAAAGCTGTATAAAGGATTAATGGTACTGAAAGTTATTTAATTACCCCCTCAGATAAGGAGTGCAACGTGATTCTCTTAAGTGTAGTTAAATGGCTGTCACTTAACTAAAACTCTATAAAACATTTCCCTTACCTAGTTACTTGGCAGAAATAATGTAAGCTGATTTGACAGCATTTTTCAAAGTAACAATTTGAATTTGTATTGGCTATTCCTGAAGTCAAGGATATTCCTAGCCCTATCTTAGAGACATGCTGAGGTTTCTTCTAACTTGTGTGCTCAGGCATGGCAGCAGTGTCTTGAGGAGAAGCCCTGAGCCACTTGGTTGTTATGAATTGAAGGTCACTGAAAGAATTATTTCAGAAAATTCCTGTTAGCCATGTAAACATAAAAGCCAGCATGCTACACCATACTTATGAAAAAAACAAAGAAGGCAAAAAAGCTCAGTTTTGTTTCTTTATGCTGGTTATTTAAACTGATCTACAACTTACTTTGTCATTCTGTTCTTCATTTAAAAAAAAAACCAACAAACAAACTATCTTCCCTTTTCTAATGTAATAGTAAATTTACATGAAAACATATGGCAATGGTATTTCTTGATGCTGTGTTATTTCAGAAGTGAAAGCCAAATTGTGATATCAGTGAAACTTAAATACTGTCATTGAGTCGGGTTTCAATAGTCCAGAACTTGTCTGAACTTTTACAACCCTTGTACTGTACCCTTAGGAAGATACTTGTTTTCTGTACATCTTTGTAGTGTATGCCTCTGAGGTAGTGAGCTCAGTTTCAATCAGACCCAATACATTATCACCCTCTCTGTGCTTCTATTAAGAGTGCACAGATCTTTCCATTTTAGGCATGAAGTACTATTTCACCTAAATATTTGAAATGATTCTTCAACTCAAGTGCATTAAAAAAGGGGATAGTAATAACATACAACTTTTATTTCTTTGTGATATGTCATGATTTGATTACTTTTTGGCAGTAGTTCTACAAAGTTTGTTTACTTTCATTTTCCCTTGTAATGTGTTTTGTAGAAAATGTGATTTTGTTGTAAATCAGAAATGTCTTGTCTGGGTACATAACTCTGTGAAACAGTAAATTTTGATAGATAACACTATTTTTGCTTGAAATAAATACTAGTTTCAAGGTTGCCCTTTTTCTTTCCTCAAAAATACTTCAGATTTTTAAAAATCTTCCCTATTTTCCCCTCAATAGCTTCATAAAAAGTAGTAAAACTTTGGAATTAGGACAGTGAATAGGCAAACTTCAGTGTCTGAGTTAAATTCTGCATGTCAGTATGAGCTAATTCCTTAGAAGGTGTTTCCCTTCAATCGACTTTTAAAGAAGAAAGCAGTGAATTTTTGCGATAAAAGTGGTATTTCCTCCCCCCAAATACAGCAAGCTGCTAAATACTGTTTGACCTTAGTTTTGTGGAAATCCATGATACAGTTGCATATTTTGGTAGACAGTATTTTCCCTTAAACATAGATGAACTAATAAAAGATCTGTGCAACTTGATCCCTCTCTGTTGCTGCTTAATGACTGCCTCCAGTATGGATTGGCTGAAGGTCTATTAAACAGGTTCATGTAGCTTAATTCACTGCATTTTCTGGCAAAACTCTTATTGGCATGTGTGGGCACAGGGGACAGAGGTCTAAGCTATGTGCCAGGAACGATATTTCCAGGACTTCCTGAGCATTTTATGTGAACATAAAATCTTGGAATGCCAAAATCATTCTGTTTCTGCTTATGGACTGGAGCCAGGATTCCAATATTACAATATCCAGTCTACTTCCATCTAAAAGGAATGCGCTGCTGGAGCCTGACCCTTGATAGTCAGATCACCGATTCTGTCATATCCCTGTTGGCATGTTTGTCTGAATTTGGCCTTTGCCCAAAGAAACTAATTTTGGCAAGCATTTTGGTAGACTGGGTAAATTATAAGGTAAACTAATTAGTTCTAGACTCAATCCTGTTGCTTTCAATGCTTTTGAGAGCTTTGCCATTAAATTCAAAGAGAGAAGATACAGTTTGATCAAAGTATCAGTTTTGATATATCATAGACCTTTCAAATGTCATTTAAACTGCTTCTCAAGAACAGTAATAAAACAAAAATTGGAGTCGCTTCACAGGCAAATAATAAACTTTTTCTTTAAATGCTGTGAGGCATAGAGGGAGATTCTACTGGTTAATCAAGATGTAAGTCATAAAATAGGCTAATCTGGAGCTGCTAGTCTCCCATCCTTGCCTGATCAACAGCTCCAGGATGGATGAGTGCTCAGGTATTAGCATATTCTGACACTGGGCACAATTCTGTCTGAAGTTAATAAGGAGCATTCTCCTGATTTCCGACTGTGCCAGACTGGCATGTCTGCCTCTGACATTAAATTAACACTTTGAAACAACTTCTGTGTAAAAAGAAACACAAAGTAGGTGCTGTGCTTCCCAGCTTAAAAAATAAATAATAAAAAGTTGCCCTGAGGATCCATAATTGTCTCTAGGGCCCAACAAACAATAGTTTATTTCTTACTCTAATGTAAACTCTCTAGAGCTGTGGATAAAAGAGTCTTGAATGAAAAGCACAGTGAGTTCCCAGAGCCTGTGGGGAGAGCTGCTCGGGTACCTGATTAGGATTCCAAGTGAATGTGAATTCATTTAACAATCCCTTTCAATGTTGTCTTTTGTGCAGACCGGTTTGGGCTTGGACAGCCAGGCAGGATGCCTGCTTCTGTGAATGCCATGCGAGTCCTGAGCACAAGCACAGATCTGGAGGCTGCTGTGGCTGATGCACTGGTAAGAGGAAAAATACAAAATGCTTCCCACAACGGAAAGTGGCTTGAAGTTACCTGTACGTACGTTCTCCTCTTTCTAATTAGTTTTGTTTTGATTGCACCCAGTGTCTGATGCTGTAATTAGTTACCTTTTGCTGTTTTGTCTTTTGAGTATATTGACAGCAGTACTCATTTCCATGTTAGTTCTTCATTGCTGTTGTTGAAAAGACTGCTGTGGCTTAGTGCTAGAGCTGCAGGATTGGTTGAATCAGCTTTTGTCTCTCACTTGACTGTCAGAGAATGTACAGGGCACTCAGGGTGCTCAGCACCCATGGGGACAGAAGTTTCCATCAGTCCCGTTACCTGCACGATGATGTCAGAAAAACAGTGTTTCAACAAGAATTTCACAAGTTCCTTGTCCTAGATGCTTGATGAGCTCATAACTTGGCTAGGCTATAAACGGTACCATCTCATGCAATTAAAGCAAAGGGCATTTGTCTAGTTTGCTGTGAATGCTTTCAAAAATCAATAGGTTTCCAAGAAAATGTGTTATAATTTTTTAATATTTTATTGTCCTGTTCGATCATATTTTACTATGATATTTCTCAAAGAGAACCCAGAAAGTTTTTTCTGCTCTTCAGGACACAAGTGTTAAGATAAGGCTTTAGATTTATATAGAGTACCTGGGGAAGAGAGAGCAATTGTAGAGGCAGGAGTAATTGTTGCGCAGTATAAGCTGGGTGCCAGTGTACCTTGAGTCTTCTCCAGCTCTAGACTTAGCTGAGGGGAGGATATTCTCATGCATATTGAGATGGATCTCAGATCTCTCTGGAGACTGAGCCATGTCTTCAATTTGAGGTCGATGTCGTTTCTCCATTTCCTAGTTCACTTTCCCCAAGGATAGGTAACATTTTCCTTTTTATATTTGATTATCACCCAGCTGATATTACCTCTGCTTCCAGGCAATTGATACACTGCTTCTAGAGAAATGTCACTTTTTACCAAAAAAAAAAAGTATTTGAGAATAATGTAAAGACAGGAGAGTAGATAATAGAGAACACTTGCCCTTGCATTTTCATTAATAAAAGCAAGAGCTTGTGAGACGCTTTCTGCTCTCAGCACCTCAAAACTTCCACCGCACCAGTGCAGGGCACAATTATAGGTGTAATGAGATCAGGCTGTATATCTGCATGAGAGCTTTTGCTGAATACAGGTTTGTTGAGTCAGAGGAAGATCATAGTGTTGCAGTTCACTGCTGAACACTGACATCTCTCTGGGTGTGACTTAATCTTCAGGTGGACTTGAGCTCTCTTATAAATACTCTGCTCTTTTAAACCAAACAATGTTTTGCTGAAATTATAAAAATCTTAAAAGGGAAATCCTCAAGTCTAGTTGGAGATGCAGTGCAGAGGGAGGTGATTTAGCACCAGAGTTGGTTTGACCTAATGATCTTAAAATCTTTTCCAACCAAAATGATCCTATGGTTCTGTGAAACTAAGTAGTGCTGCCGACTTGGTTGCATGACACCAGGGGGATGCAACATGATCTTGTTGTCCTGTCCTTTCTTGTCACCCCAGTTTGTTCGTTCTCTTAGTTCTCACAACAGGCGATTTACAAACTCTGTTCAGGCTCCTTTTGAGAGAGTAACCTGATACCGGCTTCTATCCAGCAGCTTTGTTTTCAGAGAAGTATTCTTTTCCCTGTAGGGAAATTAAAAGAACTTCTCCCTTGATGACTTAAGCCAAATGCTCAAACAAAACACAGTGGGTCCTTTTGTGACCTCCACTCCCTGTGTACAATTTCTGTTGGATCCACTGCTTCTGTTGAGAGCTAGACTTGGCTTGAACCCACAGTGTCTATATTGGGAATCAGTGCTCAGATCTGTCAGAAGAGCTCAAAGGGTGTTGGTAACTTTGACCTTATGTAAGGCCTTTGAGGCAGAGGTGCCAGCCAGGGAGCCTTAAAAGAAGCTAAGCCTCAAAAAAGATGTGGTTTAAGAACTGGGACTTGAAAGAGAACTTGGTTAAGTGAAGTTGATTAAATGTGCTGTACTGTAGATAGCTGTTTCCTGACATCAGATTTTTTTCCCCCACCTTCTAAAATCAAATGCTACTAATAGTATGTGAGGAAATAAATCATTGCCAAAAACTCCAGTATCTTTCAGAGCAGCCTTCCTGAAAAGTAAGCAAAAAGGTGCCATACATAGATCTGTCATAAAAAATCTTAGATAATATGACTTCCAAATCTCCCTGATGGAAATTGTAGACTATACAAGTAGTGCAGCAGTTAAGAGATAAGGTCAGGCATTATTATACCCACTTTTATTTTGCATGAACTGTAACTTTTTTGTTTTATTTTTATTTGCTAAGACACATTTGCTATATGTTTTTGTTGCAAAAACAAACCCTACATAAGCTTCTGACATAATTCTCTATGCTTTTTCCCACCCTTCAATATTTTCCTGCCTACAGCTGTTAGGAGACTCCAGGAGCAAGGTACTAGTGCTTTCTTGACTTTTTATTTCTACTTTCCACCTTTCCCCATCCTGTTGCTGATACCCACGGTACTGCACTTAAGTTAAATTCTATGCTTCAGTCTTGCAGTCCTAGTGGAAGCAAAACTCCACTGGCTTCACTAGTCCAGTACTACAGGATTGGACACTGGAAAGAATTCTGTTGCAAACATCTTAGAACAGAGACAGTCTTTTTCTAATACATTTTCTTATCAGTCCTGTTCTGTTAAAGTTAATTTAAGAGTTTATTTTGTAATATAGCATACAGTTTGGTTTGCTGTCATAATTATTCTGATATCCATTCTGAAAGAATTGAGGTTGTCAAAAGATGTACCTAAGGGAATCATATCCTTTAATGCCATACTATGGAAATGAGTAGAAGTTGAATACTCAGTTTCCTCTAGCCCCAAAATGAAATTGTCATCTCCTATATCCTGGGATATTCTAGAGTCATTTAATTCTCAATATCTAAGTGGCTGTGTATAACAACACAAATTCCTTCAGCTCTTTCTTCCATATCTTTATTTTTTTTCCTTGAAATAAAAGTTATGTCATCAAAGAGTCTGTAATAATGGAACTGATCATTACCAAGAGGATATCTTTACCAGTACCTAGTCAATTCCCCTTAGTTGCTCAATAGTCTCACTGAAATGAATGGAATTTGTCTTGTTCTACTGTGAGAGGTAAGCAGGCAGTCCTTGGGTGATGTCTCTAAAACTCCTCTGTCACTGTAAGCATAGTGTTAGTCTTCTTTGTAGTAATTACCAATAAAATGTTTTTCTTCTGGTGTTAATGTAGTGGTATGTAACTTAGTGACTTTCCCCTTTTGCAGAAAAAGCCAGTGAGAAGAAGATACGAACCCTATGGGATGTACTCCGATGACGATGCTAACAGCGATGCATCAAGTGCTTGCTCTGAGCGCTCTTATGGTTCCAGGAATGGGGGCATTCCACACTACCTACGGCAAACTGAAGATGTGGCTGAGGTCCTGAACCACTGTGCCAGTTCCAACTGGTCTGAAAGGAAAGAGGGACTCATAGGTCTTCAAAACTTACTGAAAAGCCAGCGGACTCTGAGGTGACCTTGATAGTTTTATAGTGTCAGTCATTCAAGAGAGATGGCTATATGCTGAAGTCAGTAAAACGTAGCACTCCAAAGGTGGTACTGGTTTACATTAGTTTGCTTCAACCTTCAGTATTTTTTTTCCCTCAGCAATTTGGTGAAGCAAACACTGCACTTACTCTAAAATGACTCAGGATGGGTGTGTTTCAAAGATGAAATCAAACAATACTCTCAGTATATTTAGTATACTTTGATGGATATACTTTGAAGGCTGTGCTAGGTGTAATTATAGATATTATTTGTAACTCTTGAAAAATCTTCTATTATGAACTCAAGTCTCCTATAAATTGTCACTTACAATGTAGAAGGAAGCTTCTTAGGACATCAAAGTACTCTTACCAACTCTGAAACTTTGCTTATGATAGGAGAGGCAAACCTTTTTCTCTTGTTGAAAGCCACATAAACTCTTCAAACATCTTTGCCATGTCACACATTAAAACATGCCCACAATTACTCAAGAGTCACATAGAAACTTCATATGGCCACATCTCCCATTAACTAAAGTCAACTGGCTCTCAGGCATAGGATTTTCATTACTTAAGTTTATCGTGAAAATGTTTAGGAACAAGCTGTTTCTCTTACTCCTTTGAAGGCGATATGCACAAGTAGCTGTGACACTTTGTTTTCCTGTTATGAATATTATGTATTTAAAGTGTGACCAAGTGGCGGTTACATGGTTTGTAGCCTACCTATTTGGATTTGTGCACTTGTCTCCATTTCGAAAGGCCTTTGCACTGGCTGAAAATATTTGATGGTTCATCACAGTATCACCAAGGTTGGAAGAGACCTCATAGATCATCAAGTCCAACCCGCTACCACAGAGCTCAAGGCTAGACCATGGCACCAAGTGCCACGTCCAATCCTGCCTTGAACAGCTCCAGGGACAGCGACTCCACCACCTCCCTGGGCAGCCCATTCCAGTGTCCAATGACTCTCTCAGTGAAGAACTTTCTCCTCACCTCGAGCCTAAATTTCCCCTGGTGCAGCCTGAGGCTGTGTCCTCTAGTTCTGGTGCTGGCCATCTGAGAGAGGAGAGCAACCTCCCCCTGGCTACAACCACCCCTCAGGTAGTTGTAGACAGCAATAAGGTCTCCCCTGAGCCTCCTCTTCTCCAGGCTAAACAACCCCAGCTCCCTCAGCCTCTCCTCATAGGGCTTGTGCTCGAGGCCTCTCACCAGCCTCATTGCCCTTCTCTGGA